>CM031922.1:17131221-17652250 GCA_018703695.1 Prunus fruticosa
GGTTGGAAGCTTGGTCATGGTGACATGAAGATGAGCTAGGGCTGCTGGTGGGATCTATTGGTGAAGTGCATCAACCATTTCAAGATTTTCTAATACAAGTGCATTACCCAATTTAGATTTTCTAATACAAGTGCATCAACCATTTCAGATTTTATAAAACAAGTGTTGTATGCATTAGCCATATTGAATTCAGATTTTCACTTCCCCTAGGCCTATAAATAGGGAAGTTCTCTAAGCTTGTAAAAACACCCCAAGGGGGGGAGCTCTCAAGCACTTCTCTAGAGCTCCCTTCCCTTCTCTCCCTCAAATTCTCTTAGTTTCCCTTTGTAGTTTCTCAATTGTTGTAATAAGATCCTTCTACTAAATTTTCTTTTTATTAAATCTCCAAACACTTCTCTATTCTCTTTTAAAGTTCTCCATGCTCTAAAACATTTCCCAAATACAATTCCCACTCTCTTCCAAGATTCTCAAAGTTCCCAAACACTTCTCCCATTCCTTCATCAAATTCTCCAAATTTCCCAAACACACTTCCTTTCCCTTCCAAAATCCACAAAGCTCTCAAAACACCTCTCTACTTTCTTCTCCAAATCCTCCAAGTTCTCAAACACTCTCTTCCAAATTCCCCATGTCTTAAACACATTCCCTTCCAAAATCCTCAAAGCTCTCAAACACATGTTCTTCCAAAATTCTCTAAAGTTCCCAAACACTTTCTTCTCCCTCCTCAAAGTTCTCAAACACTTCCTTTCTTCCTCAAAGTTATCTTAGTTTCCTTAATGTTTTCTTAGTTGTAATTTATTTTTCTTGTAATGTACATTCTTTCTTCTTGTTTTGTTCATTTTGTTTTCATTTTTGTTTTGTGTAGGAAAATTGAATTGGATCATGCAATCACCAATCCCTGTGGAATCGACCTCGCACTTACATATGCTATACTACCGAACGGCTCGTGCACTTGCGAGTATCACAAGTTGAGGATGCAGTTGAACCCATTTTGGTGCAGCTGAATCTACGCAACATTAAGCATAGACAAAGAGATCTAGGTGATGTGGGGGGCTGGATCTTGGCGAAGGGAGGAGATGTGTACGCTTGTGGTGAAGGAAGACGTCGGAGAGATTTGGGTCGATGGAGAGAGAGATAGAGACGTACACACACATATATATAAAGAGATAGAAAGTATATTAGGAGGGGTTGAAGGAAAACGTGAGTATTTTAAAGGGTATTTTTGGAATAATATGGTGGGTGAAAAGATAAGATTGTGTTTTTTTTCAAATTTACATAGTGGGTGGGGAAATAGAACAAGGGATGGAAATAGCAACATCCTACAAGTTTAGCCTACAAAACAATGTACATTGAACATCGATCAGTATATATCAACTTCTAAGCAAATAATTAACCAATTAAGACACATAATTAATAATCTTTTCTAAGCTAATTAACATCTTATATTTCCACTTGGTTGTAAATTGTAATTGGGTCTACATTTTTCTTCTTGTTGATTTATTTGATTACTTTAAGATGAGATGAGGTGAATCCCAAATTTGGCTAAATAAGCCTGCCAATTAATTGATTAAGGTTACGTACAGGTACAAATACAAAGCATATATCCAGAATCTGCTATGAATAGGCGTGGATGTTTACTTTTAGCTTTAATAAAAGATCTTATTAATTAAGTAATCAATTAATTAGGTCAAGCCAAAATTGTCAAGGCGTGGAGATCGGGGTGGGAGGTGGCTTGAAAAATTTCTCACTCCTTCCTGCTTCTAGATTATAAGGACGCTTTCTAGTCTTAGATATAGATAATAAGGTAAAAGACCAGATAGCCATTACTTTCAATTGAAGTCCTATGCTTCTACGTTACATCTTTATCTTCAAAGTCTCATTTTGAGCCGTGATTAATGTTCAATTATATATATCTCCTAAATATAATATATACGAAGCCAAGCCACCATTTACGACCAATAGCAAAGCAACACTTTAATTAATTAGTTGAAAACTAATCCAAATTATAACATTTTAATACAATATATACCCAGCATAAATTTAAGATTGTCCGCATATATTTTCATACTACTCTACTTCTCTTTGTGTCTGTATACAACTCCAAGTCTCCCTATGCATGAGCGCTATGCCGCTTTGCCACGTCCCATAGCTGAGTCTAAGCCTCTCTCTCGTTGAGGGATCCTCAAATAATTTTATTTGAGGAACACCATTTACCTTTAGGATATCTTACGATTTTTTTTTTCAACGATCCAAATTGTCTATTTTTCAAGTCCTTGTTCATAAATCATCCTTGCAAAAAATCATTAAGGCATCTAATTGAGACCAACAAAATCAATGAACACGGTGCTTTAAGAAAGTACTTAAATTTCAATAATTTAATTGAATGATCAAATAATATCAAATTCAAATTATTTTTATAATTTATTTGAGGGATTATATATATATATATATATCCAAATCCAAATCAGATGGAGAAATCATTCTTGAATTGAGCACGGTGTCCTCTGCAGAAAATTTTCAGTCAAACTTATAATTAAGTCTTGAAGTTTGGCTGTTTGGTAGTGGCATACAATTCAACCCTTACAATTCTAATTGACTTTCCAAAGGGTGTACTAGTAATTCCAACACCAACCTCCGCCATATATATATACATTCAAGCACCACCACTTCTCCACCACCTCCATAGACGACATTAATTGTTAACTATTTGCCTGTAGATCATAGACAGAAATATATTACAAATCATCACAAAATGGAGAAAGTGCTTGTGGGCAAAGTGCTTCTGACGATGATGATCGTCTGTGTGGTGGGCAGCGCTTCTGCGCAAAGTGCTTCTAATGTGAGAGCAACGTACAACCTGTACAATCCTCAGAATATCAACTGGGACTTGCGTACTGCGAGTGTCTACTGCGCAACATGGGATGCTGATCAGCCATTGTCATGGCGCAGCAAATATGGATGGACTGCCTTCTGTGGACCCGTTGGCCCTACCGGACAAGATTCTTGTGGGAAGTGCTTACTGGTAATTAATCATTAGTACTAATTAGTTTTGTTGATCATCTTCTAATCATCTTTCAGTAAACATAATTAATGCATACATTAATTTCTGCAATTTATATTTAGTTAATCGAGGTATATTTATATATGTAAAATTGATATTATATGCAGGTGACAAACACGGGCACAGGAGCTCAAGTGACAGTGAGGATTGTGGATCAGTGCAGCAATGGAGGGTTAGATTTGGACGTGAATGTGTTTAACCAGATAGACACTGATGGAAAAGGCAATGCCCAAGGCCACCTTATTGTCAACTACAACTTTGTTGACTGTGGCGACTAAACCTTAAACCAATAAATAAGTTTCAATGTTGTAGATGAAATAAGTTCAAAGTGGGATCGCTTCTTGGATTATAACAAGAAGTACTATCATTGTTGACTGTAAACTTGAAGCTTCTGGAATAAATGATCATATGCATTATTGAGAATTACCCCTCATTTTCAAGCTGTCTCTTATGTGTTTGGGTAGTGTACGTAACAGGCCTGGTCATATCTTCACCTATTTCTTGATGATCTACTTCGGTCTTCTCAATTAATTACTTCATCTGCCTGATGAGCTTGTACGTGGGCATTCTATTTTTGAAGACCGTTCATATTGAGAATGACGATAACATACTAAACTCGCACACATTACACAAATGCTAGGACTCGAATTCAGAATATTTCCTATTATACAGGGGCATTCTTTAAGTTCCAAAGGATTAGTTTGTTCTTTGGTCTTTGGGCTTCGGGCTTTGGGCTTTGAGACCCATTTCACCAAAAGAATGAAAGAAAAGCAAGATGGGCAGCCTTCAACTGAAACAAATATATCCTCTATAATAGTCATCGAATGTTTGCATTTTCTGTACATATATCACTGAAATTTACATTGCACATATACTGAATACAACTCCGGAGCACCACAAATCGACATAGATAGCACTACAAAAACGCTATAGAAAGATATAATAGCTGTTAATCTATGAATTTTGATTAATTCTTTTGGCTTCCCTTGACAATTTTGTAATAGGACTTTTATATGTATTTATCAAGCTCAAGGTTAGATTAAGAATAGGATCTCTAAGTGTTCTTAACTCTCATATATCCTATGGAGGTTCAAGCAATTTGACAAAGGTAAATCATGCATTAAAACTGTTTTCATAAATGATGACTAGTCATCCTTGCTCTGGTAGGATTTCCAGCTTGGTTAACCATCCGTTTTGTCCTATTCTCTTTTCTCTCTCCTGCCATGTGTCAGTCTGACCTAAGGGATTCTTTTGTCTATAAAGGCTAGTGAATTCCTCATTTGGAAGCGGTCTCTTTTGTGTGGAAGTTTTGGAAAGATTGGCTTGCCATCTTTCTCTTCTTCTTCCTCAAGAGTAAACCATATATTTCATCTATGAGTTTTTCTAATTGATTTCTTTTTTGAAAAACTGCTTTTGAAATATGAATCTGCATCTAGCTACTTAAATCATTCTCTCATTTAGATCTAGATCGGATTCAAGACTGATTTCTTCAAGAGTATGGTTTCTTGAAGAAATTGGTCATTCTCCCTTGAATCCAAATTTTGGTTTCGTTCTAAGTTGGAGCTTGCAAGCTAGTGCCATGGGATGAACGAGCTGGAGAAGGAGCTGCCATTGCCATGAAGAACTGAGCTTCGAGCTTTGCTAAGTTGGAGAAGAAGATTGCACAAAGGAGGTATAGCTCATCTTCCTAAATAGATCTAGGTTTTGCTTGAGCTTGCTTGTATTCCTTTGTAAGAATCTTTTTCTACTTAGTGGATTGCAATACCAATGAATAACTACCAGAAATCATATAAGGAAAGAAGAGAAGACAAACCTGCCATGTAAAGCGTTTCCCATCCATATCAATTTCAAAATGTATAGATGAAACGGAGCTTACAATTAATTTCTATCAGATCCCATGGACTAACATAACTGATATTACAAACGTGTACTTACCAGAAGGGTAAAAGTCAATAATGGTAGATCTCTCACCTGTCATAAGTGTTTGAAAAACTTTCGGAAGTGCATGAGCACTACAAAGGAGAACATTTGTATTATTTTCTTGGAGAACTTGGTAAGACCAAACTTACAAAACAAAGAAACATAGTTACCTTTTGGCACTACTACAAAAAGGGCAAAAGACGACCAGTAAACAACGACGGTAGATCAAAACACCGTCGTTGTTTTTAAAAAGACGACGGTAATATAAACCCGTCGTAGAAACATACTTTACACACTTAAAAAACCGGTACACGTATAGTTATTTTAAAACCACGACGCACCAAATTAAAAAAAACGTCGTCTTATTACAAAGGTATTTTTTAGAGTTAAAATCTGAACCTAAAAACAACGACTGCATCTATGAAATCATCGTCGTAGAAAGTAAAGACGATGATATAAAAATAAGAGGCCGTGTTAATTAATTAATAAACACGACCCAATTTTCTTAGTCAGCAACGCATAAATTCAAAGGAATCTACGACGGTTAATTACAAAAAAAATCGCCGATTTAAATTAAGTTACCACGACTGTAAATATAAATTTATAGACTTTTTAATTATACTACACTACGACGGTATCCATAACTCTACTGTCACATAATTGTACTAACCACAACGGTTTGTTAAATTAACGATGTACAAATTTTTTACCATTATTCATCTATCATTACCAGAATGAACTCTGTTCCTCATCATAATCGAACCATTATTCGTTTTTTACCATTGTTCCTCATCATAATCGAACCAGAATGAACAAAGGCAATGTTTTAGAAGTGGATGATGTGCCAATTACTCTCACAAGGAGTTTGAGGGCAAGAAGCTTGTCTCAGCCGCTAAGGAAGGTCTCAAGCTTGATGAGAGTGAAGACGAGGCAAAGAAGAAGGAAGAGTTGAAGGAGAAGTTTGAGGGACTCTGCAAGGTTGTGAAGGATGTTTTGGGTGACAGAGTGGAGAAGGTTGTGTTGCGTAGATTCAGCTGCACCAAAATGGATTCAACTGCATCCTCAACTTGTGATACTCGCAAGTGCACGAACCGTTGGTAGTTTAGCGTATGTAAGTGCGAGGTCGATTCCACAGGGATTGGTTATTGAATGATCCAATTCAATTTTCCTACACAAAACAAAAATGAAAACAAAAGAAACAAAACAAGAAGAAAGAATGTACATTACTTGAGAACATGGAGAGTTTTTGGAGAGAAAGAGAGAGGTGTTTGAGAGCTTGAGAATTTGGAGGAAGGTGTTTGGGAAGCTTGAGGATTTTGGAAGGGAAAGGAAGGTGTTTGGGAAGCTTGAGGATTTTGTGAACTTGGAGAGTTTGAGAACTTAGGGAAGGGAGAGAAGGGTGTTTGTGAAGTGTTTGAGACATGGAGACTTTTGGAAGAGAAGGGAAATGTGTTTGGGAAATTTGGAGAATTTGATGAAGGAATGGGAGAAGTGGTTGGGAACTTTGAGAATCTTGGAAGAGAGTGGGAATTGTATTTGGGGAAATGTTTTAGAGCATGGAGAACTTTAAAAGAGAATATAGAAGTGTTTGGAGATTTAATAAAAAGAAAATTTAGTAGAAGGATCTTATTACAACAATTGAGAAACTACAAAGGGAAACTAAGAGAATTTGAGGGAGAGAAGGGAAGGGAGCTCTAGAGAAGTGTTTGAGAGCTCCCCCCCTTGGGGTGTGATTACAAGCTTAGAGAACCTCCCTATTTATAGGCCTAGGGGAAGTGAAAATCTGAATTCAAAAAGACTAATGCATACAACACTTGAATTATAAAATCTGAAATGGTTGATGCACTTGAATTAGAAAATATGAATTGGATGATGCACTTGTATTAGAAAATCTTGAATGGCTACTCCACTAAATCCCACTAGCAGCCCTAGCTCATCCTCATGTCAGCATGACCAAGCTTCCAACCAGAAATGATAGCTCATGCCTAGCTCACCATGACCAAGCATCCAACCAGCACATGCTGAGGTCAGCATGACCAGCAACTTCAAGGGCTTACAACTTGGGCTTCCCTTAAGCAAATTAAGACTTTAAGCACTCCAACTTGAAGTTCAGAATGTCTTCTTTCCAGCCATATATTATTTGGGCCAATCCAAGGTCGGAGGAGGAAGTTAAGGCCAAAACAAATTGCTAACTCATTTTCCGCGCTGATAAGATCCATCCTGAGCATGGCTCTGTGTTTGCTAGGTAACGGATGCCAGATTTATCCAATGGGGCTGAATTTTGGATATGTTATAGTACACACCCATTGGAACAACTTTCATGAATAATGTGGCCTCATTCGAGCTATGTAGGTTGTTGAAACAAAGCTTTCAATATGACCTACGGAACTGGACTGGCAGGGGGCTGTAGCCAAAATGAGTTTGTCTTTAAGCTCTTCATCCATTCATCCAAATTAGGCCTTAACATGCTTGAATTGCATGAATTATTCTCTCTAAAGCCATCATTATTACCTAAAGCTCAATGAACTGAAAGATAAACACAAAAAGGATTAAAAACACAAGTTTAACTCAAAAACATAACCAAATCATAAGCTAGAAGGGTACAAAATGATATACAATTATGAACCGATCAAATACCCCTAAACCTAGATTTTGCTAGTCCTCGAGCAAAACAACACAAAACAAAGTTAAAAATAAAACAAGAAGTTAAGTAGACCACTTTCGTAGGTAACTCGATTGCATTGAGCATATGCAACAAGCCTTTAAACCTCTAGGCATCCCTAGTAGGAGGAGTTGTGTCTCCTGAGGGTTTAACAGATATGAATACCCACAAACGTTTTTCTAACTCTACAAAACAAAATGGTTAGAAAACTTAAAAGATTGTTAGTCCTTCAGCAAAACCAAAAACAAAAACAAACATAATTACATTAATAAAAACAAACAAAAAAAACAATTGCAAAAATAAAAAGAACTCAAAACAATCTTTCCGAACATTTTCTAAAGAGAAATGACTCATGCACATGACTCAAAAGTTTTAACAATAAAAGCTCAATTTTGGACATTATTCACAAAGCGGCAAAGTTCAAAACATAATATGCTCAAAGTGTAGTAGTGTGATAGCCAAATGCAACAAATTCCCCAATCTTAGTTTTCACACAATTTCAAAAATCATACAAAGCATAAGTTCAACTTCAAATCTCACCAAAGTTGTCCTCTCACAAATGAATCACTCGGAAGAGGGCTACAATGCAACACTCAGTTATAAATATGAGAATAGAGTTAAACCATAAGGGACTTAACTCGCAATAGAAAGATGAAGAACTTGCATTAATATGATCTCAAGAAGGATGCCAAACACTTAAAAGTAAGAAATTGGATGCAATTCAACCACATGACATTTAAGATCAATTTAGGTCTTTAGTAAAGGTTGTAATTGGGCCAAGGGTGTAAGGTGAGTAAGAAATGAAGGGTATGGATAAAACAAAGTCCAAGGAACTCAAAATGTAAGAGCATAAAATTATTATTTACAAGACTTCGAATCATCACGACGATAATTTTTCTTTTACATGATCAAAACTCCTTATACCTTCATTTACAATGATTTAAACTCCTTTCTAAACACCAATGAAATCCAAAAACGAAATTTCATTCAACTACCATTTACTCATAACATTTTTTTTTTCTTTTCATTTCACCAATTGTGTGAATTTCTTCTTCTTTTTTTTTTTTTTTTTTTTTTTTTTCTTTAAAGTAATATCCATTCCCAAACTTAGCATGAAAAACACATCCAAATTAAAGCTCATGAGTTCCTTAGAAAAGGTAAATATTTGTTTTTCGGGCTAAGGCGAGGAAATAAAATTGGTAAATGAAAGAAAAGGTTTACATGTAGGCTCAAAATGGTTAACAATGGAAAATCATGCTTAAGCATGCATAAGGTTAGCTTGAAAGACACAAACGATCCAAAGAATGCCTTAATATCATTTCTTTAAATGTCATGAAGTCAAATTGCACAAGAATGAATGACTTTTAAGTGTTCAACCAAATCAATGAATAATGAGATCAAACAACAACTTAGATGACAAGAAAATAAGAGTATGTATATAACACTCATGAATTGAAGGACAAGGCTCAAAAGCTCACTTTATATGGTTGGTTATATAAGTCTAATTTATGCTTCATACAATTCTTTAGATCATGCAAATCCTTTAATTGGAAAATTATGAAACAAATGGCAAGTGTAAAGAAGGTTTGAAACATATCATGCTAGAACAATGCAAAAAAAATTTATTTTTAATTTTAATTTTTTTAAAAAAAAATTAAAAGAATTAAAAAAATTACAAGGAAAACGAATAAATAATAAATAAATAAAATTCAATTTTCATTTAAGTCATGCAAACATTTATCACAATCTCATCATAAGTGTTCGGAAAGTGACTCAAAACAAAAATAAGACTCAAATAGAAGAAAAACAAGCAATTTTTTATTTTTATTTTTTTTAATTTTAAAATTAAGAAAAAAAACAAATACATGCTAAATTTATGAAAAAAACAAATACATGCAAAACTCCAATACCCCCAAACCTAGAAATGAACATTGTCCTCAATGTTTAAAAATTAGCCACAAACAATGTCATAACAACAAATGAATGGTATTAAAGCAAATAAAAATCACAAAACATACAAAAATAAAATAAAACAATTACAAAATAAAAATTACAAAACAAACAATCAAATAAAAAGGAAAACTGTTAAACACTCAAAACAGTAAGCCCTAAAAAGACAGTCTTACACAAACTGAAACCCAAACAATTGAAAGCCCAACCCAAAATGAAATTAACCCAACAACGATAAAACCCGACCCAAAATGAAATCTGAAGCCCACATGTTTTAATTTTAATTTTTTAATTTAGGATAAAACGTGAATTGGATTCTGAAACATGGGTCCTTGATGTCTCGACAGAGCGAGACACGTGTCGACGCAAAGAGGCGCCGCAGACTCCACAAGCAGAAATTATGGGTCCATGGAAAGGCGCGACGACTTTGCTGAACGCGTCCGTTCAGACAAAGCAAGTCGTGACAAATAATTTGGAAACGGTTGGAAAGTGAGAAGGTTGTGGGACTCGAGGAACGCTTGGGGATTCAGAAAATGCTTAGACACTGCATTGGTTAAGGTTTGTCAAAGACTACATCTATAAGAAAGAAAAAGAAGGGAAAAACACAAACGCAAAAACACACAAAAGAGAAAACAAGCAAGAAAAAGAGAGAAAAAAAAAAGTGAGAAATCAAATGGCTTCTTCCTACCCCTTTTCCTTGGATCTCAACCTAGCTCCACCGACTCAAACACGAGGCCAAGCAGTAGCACCAGGTATGGATGCCCTACTTTGCCTCTGCACGGGGCCCTGTGACTGTCAATGACTCAATACTCTTAGACAACGATGTTGCCATTGGAGTTGGTAGAAATTTAGTGACTCCCAAAGATATACATGTGTTCAGGACAAGGGATGACAACCAGGTCACGAGTGATGCCCTGGCACTCAGCGTACAGAGTACAGCATGTGTCGCAAGTTTGGTTCATCGCCTACTTGCGAAGTCCCATGAGGTAGAGGTGCTGAAAGGTCAGTTGGCGGCGGAGCACAGGATGGTTGAAGAGTGTCAGAGTGCTATAAAAAGCTTGAAAAGGGAGCGGTCAAGGATAGTGGAGGTGAATCGACACCAGCTAGAAGTGTTGCGAGACGAGAATAAAAACCTAACAAAGATTGTAGAGTTGTACTCTCGCGACATGCAAAAACAGCTGGAGGACCTAGACCGACCGGGTAAACGCAAGAAACCAGATCGCGAGAAAAGTTATCCTGAAGCTAAGATTGCGATCTTTGGGAGCTCAAGTGATGAGCCCCAAGAGGCTGTGCGTGAAGCCCCGAAGAGGACAGCCAGGAGGGCCAAACTAAAAGCTCCTATGGTCGAGACATCGAGCGCCAAGAAGAAATGATTTCAGTTTTTATTTATTATTTATTTTAAAAGTGTATGCGTTTTTTTTTCTTTTTAAATGGGAAATAAAAACGTTATGTTATCTCAAGGAGACGATTTACCCTAATTTTAAAGAACGACAACCAAACAAAAACACGAAGACCCAAACATAAATTTTTATTTTTTAGTTAAGTAAACACACAAGTAACTACTTTTTCTTTTAAGAGAAAAACTTAAGGATGACCAGTTAAGTGCCTCAGAGAAAACACAGCCAGGGGATCCGGGGAAGGTTGGAGGGGTCACAATGGTCCCGCTTAAAACCCTAACTTCTTAGACACCGAAGGTGTCGCCTTAAAGAACTCCTAGACACTGTATAGACTGCGGTTGCTCAGCTGGAGTTACCAAAAGTTTAGCTCCTTCAAAGAATATCCTATGAGTTTTAAATTATACTACATAATTAAATAAAAACAAAATAAATAAATAAATACTGAAATAAACACGGAATTCAAACAAGAATTTAAAAGAAGAGTTTGGATTCTTGCACCAGGTGTCCAAGACGCATCTTTATTTTTGTCTCTTCTTCCAACTAAATTCTTGAGAAACCTGACAAACAAGAAGAAAACAATTGAAAAAAAAACAAAATAAAATAAAATAACAACAACAAAGCAAAAACACAAACATCAGAAAAACGGGAGGCAAAAGTAAGTGAAAGTGTAGACATGCTCCCTTTTTTAAAAACCGCGCTCGCAATTTGCGGCAGAAATGAAGGGATCCGAGAGAAAAGAGCACAGGATAGCACCCTCGAGATCCGAAGTGCTTTCGGCTCCCTTGTTTGTATAAGTCTATTTAAACTCATCTCGGTGAAGTAGAAGAGCACCCCCGCATTTCTTCCTCCGAATTCAGAGAAAACATCAAAAAATCCAAAAACAAAACAATGGCATCTTCATGCACTCACCTTGATGATCTCAACCTTGAATTGTCCCTTGCGCCACCGAATGCGCAGATAAGGGCTCGTCCAAACCCTGTCTTCCCAAACTCCACATATCATCACGGTACGGGCTCAAACTTTGCTGAGGTGATTCCGAACTTTTCTGAGGTAGTGCCGAGAGAGCAGTGCTGCTGGAAGGCATGATTGGCAGCAAGCTCACATCGACAGATCATCTGCATGTGGCAAAGAGGTCTGATAAGGCAGCAGTGGAGGAGTCCCACAATTTAACGGTGCTCCACGCGGTCTCGGCTACCAACTTGGGCATGCGATTATTGGCGAGGACACGGGAGTGTGCCGCGCTAAGCGAGGAAGTAGCTTCCTTGAAGGCTATGGTGGCGGACTCCAGAAGCGGCTTCACCGTGCCAATCAGCACGTGGAAGCACTGGAGAGAAAAAATGAGGACCATGGGGAGCTGCTGCAGATTCTGCAAGTTAGAGATAAGAGAGGTATGCCATGAAGATGAAGATGAAAATGAAGAAGAAGAAGAAGAAGTTGTTGTTGTTGTTGTTTTTTTTTTTTAATTTTACTTGAATGTTTTTTGTTTTTTTTGTTTTTTTGTTTTTAATGCAGTGTTTGAATGAAATAAAAATGTGTTTTTAACACTTAGAAATAAACTAACTAACCACACCACGTAAATAAATACATAAACTAACTTAACAAAACAAAAAAAGAAAACAAAGAAGTTCCAAATTGATTTTTACAAGGAAAAATAAATAAAAACTCAAATTTAAAAAAAAATTGTTTTTGTTTTTGTTTTTTTTTAATTTTTAATTTGTTTTTTGTTTTTTTTTTGAAAACACACAAATATACAAGCAACTCATGGATGACCAGTTAAGGGCCTCAGAAAACACAGCCAGGGGATCCGGGAAGGTTGGAGGGGTCACAAAGGTCCCACTTAAAACCCAAACTTCTTAGACACCGAAGGTGTCGCCTAAAGAACTCCTAGACACTGTATCTATTGACGGAGACGCTCACTGGAGTTACCACAAGTCAGCTCATATAAAAAATCTTTTTAATTTTTTTTTAATAAAAAAAAAATAGAAAATTAAAATTACTGAAATAATAACAAAACAACTAAAGAGAAAGGATTGGAATACTCCCCCTTGAAGCGATTAGGTCGAGCATTGATGCATTTGGAGGTCGCGACTTCTCCCACTGCTCCACACTCCCCATTCTTATGATTGAGGTTACCATCTCTCTCCATTTTTATTAAGCTGACATTACTTGCGAAAACAAACATAGAAAACTTGAAACAGAATTAAAGGATTAGGAAATAAAAACTAAAATGGAAAGGAAAATCAACATACGTCCAATTTCATGCTTCAAAGTAACAAGCAACAAAGTAATCAAACTAGCTTATGAAGTTCGTTCTTTCTCAAATATGATTATCCATATGGTGTGTGGTTTTAATCAAGTATTCAGAAAAAGCATTTAGCTATGGTGTTTAGTCTAAACACAAATTCCGAACCCATTAAGAACAAGAAGAACAATAAAGAACCAAGTAGAATTTAAACATGGTGTTTGTCTTCAATATCTACCCATTCATTCACTAATCAGTCCAAGAGTCATATGGTGTTTATGTAAACTTGAACAAGATATTTAATTAAGAGCAAGTGAATGAAACCATAAACTAGAAATAATCAACATGCTACTTGAACCTTTTTGTTTTTGGGTGTTGTGTAAGCTGGGACTCAAACCCAGTTCTCTTGCTTGTCAGGCAATTGTCCTTGTCCGTTGGACTACAAACACAACTTATCAATTAACATTATTAACTTTAAAACATGAAACTGTCCAGTTATATACAAAAAATAAAAATAAAAAGTAGAAAAACCAAATAGAATCAAACAATGTTACCGATCCCCGGCAACGGCGCCAAAAACTTGTTGCGTAGATTCAGCTGCACCAAAATGGATTCAACTTGCATCCTCAACTTGTGATACTCGCAAGTGCACGAACCGTTGGTAGTTTAGCGTATGTAAGTGCGAGGTCGATTCCACAGGGATTGGTTATTGAATGATCCAATTCAATTTTCCTACACAAAACAAAAATGAAAACAAAAGAAACAAAACAAGAAGAAAGAATGTACATTACTTGAGAACATGGAGAGTTTTTGGAGAGAAAGAGAGAGGTGTTTGAGAGCTTGAGAATTTGGAGGAAGGTGTTTGGGAAGCTTGAGGATTTTGGAAGGGAAAGGAAGGTGTTTGGGAAGCTTGAGGATTTTGTGAACTTGGAGAGTTTGAGAACTTAGGGAAGGGAGAGAAGGGTGTTTGTGAAGTGTTTGAGACATGGAGACTTTTGGAAGAGAAGGGAAATGTGTTTGGGAAATTTGGAGAATTTGATGAAGGAATGGGAGAAGTGGTTGGGAACTTTGAGAATCTTGGAAGAGAGTGGGAATTGTATTTGGGGAAATGTTTTAGAGCATGGAGAACTTTAAAAGAGAATATAGAAGTGTTTGGAGATTTAATAAAAAGAAAATTTAGTAGAAGGATCTTATTACAACAATTGAGAAACTACAAAGGGAAACTAAGAGAATTTGAGGGAGAGAAGGGAAGGGAGCTCTAGAGAAGTGTTTGAGAGCTCCCCCCCTTGGGGTGTGATTACAAGCTTAGAGAACCTCCCTATTTATAGGCCTAGGGGAAGTGAAAATCTGAATTCAAAAAGACTAATGCATACAACACTTGAATTATAAAATCTGAAATGGTTGATGCACTTGAATTAGAAAATATGAATTGGATGATGCACTTGTATTAGAAAATCTTGAATGGCTACTCCACTAAATCCCACTAGCAGCCCTAGCTCATCCTCATGTCAGCATGACCAAGCTTCCAACCAGAAATGATAGCTCATGCCTAGCTCACCATGACCAAGCATCCAACCAGCACATGCTGAGGTCAGCATGACCAGCAACTTCAAGGGCTTACAACTTGGGCTTCCCTTAAGCAAATTAAGACTTTAAGCACTCCAACTTGAAGTTCAGAATGTCTTCTTTCCAGCCATATATTATTTGGGCCAATCCAAGGTCGGAGGAGGAAGTTAAGGCCAAAACAAATTGCTAACTCATTTTCCGCGCTGATAAGATCCATCCTGAGCATGGCTCTGTGTTTGCTAGGTAACGGATGCCAGATTTATCCAATGGGGCTGAATTTTGGATATGTTATAGTACACACCCATTGGAACAACTTTCATGAATAATGTGGCCTCATTCGAGCTATGTAGGTTGTTGAAACAAAGCTTTCAATATGACCTACGGAACTGGACTGGCAGGGGGCTGTAGCCAAAATGAGTTTGTCTTTAAGCTCTTCATCCATTCATCCAAATTAGGCCTTAACATGCTTGAATTGCATGAATTATTCTCTCTAAAGCCATCATTATTACCTAAAGCTCAATGAACTGAAAGATAAACACAAAAAGGATTAAAAGCACAAGTTTAACTCAAAAACATAACCAAATCATAAGCTAGAAGGGTACAAAATGATATACAATTATGAACCGATCAGGTTGTGGTGTCTGACCGTCTGACCGTGCTGGACTGCCAACATGGAAAGAATCATGAAGGCTCAGGCCTTGAGGGATAACAGAGCGGCTGGGTACATGTCGAGCAAGAAGACCATGGAGATCAACCCAGGAGAACCCCATCATGGAGGAGTTGAGAAAGAAGGCTGATGCAGATCTTGTTCTCCTTCTGTCAGAAAGGCAATTTTTTAGATGATGTGTGAGTGTTTGTGTCTTTTAGATACACACACATTAACATCCAAACTGAAAAATGAAAGCGAGGTGAGACAGAGAGGTGATGTGCCTCCAGAGAGGTGAGAAAAAGTTGAAACCCTAATTGAAAAATGAAAACAGAAAAAGACAGAAAACCCATTATTTATAAACAAATCTTATATACCACGTCGGTTTTTTTAATTATCGACGTTTATATGATAACATAAACGTCGTTTAAAATTAAAATAAGGTCGTATAAATAAATTAACAACGACGCTATATAAAAACGACGTTGTAATTTTTTGGAAAATTAATTTATTGTGTAATTAAAAAACTTACACGTCGGTATGAGTAATTAAAACGACGTGGTATTAATTTTTCACGTCGTTATTATTGAATATAAGGTCATTGCGTAAATTGGAAAATGACGATTCATCTTTTTGAAGAAAAATGCGTCGTGTAATTCGATTTAACAACGTCGTTTCATTAAAACATAGCGTCATGTAAAGTAATATTATAGGGCAGTATTAACACTAGCGCCGTATAATGTTTCATACTAGGGCGCATATTATTAATAGCATCGTTTTTATGAAACAGTTTTTTATTATTTTAAACTTTTCGCCTTCCTAACCCATACTTGCACTGTTTCCAAACCCGAGAAAAACTTTCAAGCTTCTCTCATTTTTCATTTTCAAAGAACTGTTTCAAACTTTCAAGCTTATCTCCTAGAGAAAACTTTTCGTCTTCCTCTCCTCTTCGTCTTCATCTTCTGAACTGAAACACCAAACTCCAGGAGAAAGCTTTCATTGCAAGCAAAGGGTAAGCATTTCTGGAAGGATTTTTGTTCCTGTTTTGCATGCGCATATCATTTTCGTTTTTTTTAAATCTTTTTACATTTTTTCTTTCCAAGTTTGATAAAATTTGCAGACAAAGACGGAAAGTTTCCAAGTTTGAACACTACTCTGGTTCTTTTACTTCAACTAAATAAGACGACGGTGGCTTGTTATTTACGTGGTTAGATTTATAGACCACGACGGTTCGTCAGTCACCCTAGCGTTGTGTGAAAGTGTTCTTCGTTGTTTTTTGAAATGATATTCTTTTTTTGTATTTGATTTTTAAGGATATATTCATCGCAGGTTTGATTTCTCTGAACAATAGTTTTTGTTTCGAAAATCTTTTTAATTATTTTTCTGTTGAAAATATTTTACGTTTTTCCTAATTTGTTTTTGTGGTATAGACGACGGTATATTAATATTTACTTCGTTTTATTTTCATACCACGACGAATTTTTATTATTCACTGACAAGACCCGCCCCGAATTTCCTCGGAAACTGGGACGAATCCCGTCTACAAATCCGGCATCCCACAGATGCCGGGCCCACTTACTAAAAACCGAGACTTTCTACCAAAATTTTGGCATAGTCTCCCCTGGAAACAGGACATATCCCAAATTTTTAACCTGTCAAAAACTCAATATAGATACAACCAACAACCAGCATGCATTACACAAGCATAGTATTACAGTACATGGCCTCCGGCCTCAAAATACCAAATCCTAACAGGCGATAACAGAGCATCTAACAGAAATCAACACACTAGCAAACATGTAGTTTTACGTAATTACATAACACTGAGTCTCTAGAGCAAACTCAGGTCCTGTGGCTCGTGATAGCAGGGTACAAAACACGGCACTGCAGCTCCTTCCAGTCAACTACTGGCTGTGGGGCGAAAAACAGAAAATTGTGAGTGGACAAAACAAAGTTTAGTTCAATTTAAAACAAAGTAGTATAACCCCACCGTTAAAAACTATGCATGAAAACAATGCATTAAATCCATCATATATCTATATAAATAGTTTGCTCAAAACCCGAGCCAATTTCGAAATCCAGTGAAAACTTACAAATCCACCCATCCAAACCTTTCTTTACAAATCTCAAATCAACTCTCGAAACACGTGCCCACCAGCACGACGAGCGGGGAAGTATCCTCACTAAAAAATAAGAACAATTGCATAATACTATTAATATGAGAGATATACACCATATATATATATATATAAGACACACCTAATTGTACCTGGGAAACAATCCAGGAGGGGATTGTTGACTAGCTCACAATTATTAGCCCTCAAACGGACTATGTGGCTAGGGACAAGCCGTCCAACTGGGGGACTAACTCTCAGCCAGCACGTACGGACGAAGAAGAATCAAGACCCGTATGCCTGTAAACAGTCCTACGCGCACAGACTACCCAATTAAGGGTCTACAGCGGCACCCCGTTAAGGTATGCCCCGGGTTCGACAATTCCAAGTATCACATTTCCATAATCCAATCATAAATCCAGGGGGAGGTACACGGGGTAGTGCCTATAGCACTTCAAACTGACAATCTATACCACATCTTTCCACAACTCATAAAACAACCCCGTACTTCCCACACAAAGCCCTCAAAGATAGCTAACAATTTCTCAAATATAAATTTTATATACTCAAGATACTTAGAATATCAAAACCCAGAAAAATATACCAAAATACTTTACGAACATAATAGTTTCACTGTAAAGCACAAATTGACTTTCAATAAATCCTTAAATTCTTATGCATGCAAAATCCAAGATAATACCATACTAACTATTTGAAAACAAAGTCCACTCACAAGTAGTCCCAAGCGGCGTGACCCCGAGAGGGTCCTGCCTACTCTAAAACTGAGTCGGATTACCTATTTCAGAATAAGAACAAAAATATTAAAATCCAAATCTTCAAAAATGAGACTTTAACGTAAAAATCCTAATTTCCTGGGTTTCCCTTAAATGTGAGGGACGAGACGTCCCTAAGGTCCAATCTAAGGGTTTTCAAACGCTGGAAAAGTCTCGGAAGACTCCCGGTCAACCGGACGGTCAAAACTTTAAGTTAATGAATCGGAACATCGGGGCTCCGATTCATGATCCGTGAATTCCTACACGTCCCTAGGAATACCAGGAGCAACATACGTGAAATTGGGTTTGATCCAACGGTCCAAACACATCAAACCCAAAAATCACAGAATAGGTAAAATTGGTTCGAGGTCCATACGATATCCAAATTGAGATTCGTAAATTCCTACGCGCTTGTGACAACGTAAGGATCATTCTAGGACAAAATGGGACTTCTGCCGGACTGCCCACGCGCCACCCCTCGCGCCGGCGCGCGTGGTGGCTCGGTTACTGTTCCGTGACCGGAAAATTTTAGAGTTTTGGCTCCAAACTCCTAACCTAGGTAGAATGCCTAATTTGGAGTCACTTTTCTTCTTGGGTGGAGGTCAGAAAATGGCCGGAAGTGGCCGGAAATTACAATTGAAAACCGGCAGCGACTTAGGGTTCGAATTCGAGTTTCAAAAACTAAGAATCAATTAAAACCTACCCATCAGCCAGCTAGAGTACGAAGAGTATATGAGAAACCATACCTAGCTCGTTGGAAATGGTGGCCGGACGACGGAGAACGAACGGCCTGAAATTTCACGAAATTCCGGCTGGTTTTCAGCGATTTCCGGCGTCGGGCGGCGGCTTCCGCGGGAGATGGGCTGGGGTTCGAAGGCGAGGTCTGGCCGGTCCCTTTGGCACCGGTCTCGTGCGCTGCCGTGGCCGATGGCCTGAGATTCGAAGAAAGAGAGGTGCGGCTGAAGGAAGACGAAGGGGAAGAGGGAGTCGCGCGAGAGAGAGAGCGAGGAGAGAGAAATGTGATTTTCTGAAAAAATATCTGATCTTATCCAAAAATGTTTTCTGAAAATTTTAAATAATTCCTCAACGATTTTTCGATCGTAACTTCCTCGTTTCAAGTCCGAATCGAGCCTACTCTGTGTCTACAGACTCGGCTAGGACCACCTAAATAAAAATACCACTTGTCGTCCCAAAATCCTTCCTGTAAAAATAATTGACCTTTTTGCCCCCACTTCAAGGGCAAAATTGGAAATTCCATAATTTAATTAAATAAAAAGTGAATAGTTTTTAAAATTTGGGTCGGGATGTTACATTAACGTTGTTGTAATATTTAATACTCTGTTTTTTGATTATATCATAAGACGTCGGTTGTTTATTATTGACGTCGTTGTAATATTTTATCACGTCGGTGGTTAATTACCGTCGTGAAAATTTATTATTACGTCGATTGTTTTGTTCTTACGTTGTTTGAAATATTATAATACGTCGTAGTTTATAAATAATCGTCGTGTTTTTTCTTAATTTCACTAATATATTTTCACTTGCAGGTTTGATTTGTCTGTAACCATGGTTTCTCAATCCCAAAGTAAGGAGTCTGGCTTGAAAAAAAATGAATGTAAGGAGCTTAGAGTTGTAAATCCTCAAGCCAAGTCCTCGAAGAAGATGAAGTTTGTTTAATCTTCTGAGGGCAGAACCAGCCAGCACGACAACTATTTCTGAGGAGCCAAAGTCAGGTCGGGGTATGAGCACAATGCCCCGTGTTGTGAAGAGAAAATTTCAAAAAATCAAGCCTGTTGTTGAGTACAATGAAGAAGGGAAACCATGTGGCCTTGCACATAGTGAGATGCAGTCCTACATTGGTGTGTTGGCATGCTCCAGAGTCCCACTTGTGGACAAGAAATGGGTTCAAATATCCAAGGATATAAAAGAGCAGATTTGGGAAGCCGTTGACATGGCTTTTGTGGTTGGTCAAGGGGGCAAGAAAATGGTGCTATCTTCTGCCGCCAAGAAATGGAAGGAATTCAAGTCTACACTAACGAGGGTTCATATCCTTCCATTCATCAAGGAGAAGGAGAAATTAAGGCAACCCCCCGAAACATACAAATTCATAGAGAAAGCTCAATGGGATGCCTTTGTAGCTTCAAGGTTATCTGAAAAATTTGAGGCTGTGCATGAAGAACAATCACAGAGGAGGGAGAAACTTCAGTACAATCATCGATTGTCTCGAAAAGGATATGTTGGTTTTAAGGAGCAATTGAAGGAAATCATGCCTGGGGTAGATATTGATTGATCTACCTTATGGAAAAAAGCTAGAGAAGACAAACATGGTAACATCCAGATCCAAAGGCTGCAGAGAAAGCAAAATTAATTGTAAGCCTACTCACTCTGTTTTAAAATTTTTATTACGTCTCGCTGTTATATTTTTGCGTCGTGTGAAAAATATTACTACGTCGAAATATTTTAAAACGCGTCGTTAAAGGTCTGAATCTGGAATCACTACTCTATTTTTTGTAATTATATCATAAGACGTCGGTGGTTTATTATTGACGTCGTGTTAATAAATTAATAACATCGGTATTTAGGTAGCGTCGTCTGAAATATTATATTACGTCGATTGTTATGTTATTGAGTCGTGTGAAATATTATATTACGTTGATTTTTTATAAATAACCGTCATTTGTTTCCTTATTCTGAATTTTTATTATGTCTTTTTGTTAGGATGATTTGCAAAAGCAAGTCTCTGAAGGCACTCTTTTCTCCTTTAGGAACCAATGATGTTTTGACATTGGCTTTGGGTCCGAGCATCCAGGAAGAGTTAGAGGGGTAGGGACTGGGATTTCCCCTAAGCAATACTTCAATTTACCTAGACAACAGAAGGTAAAGTTTGCCGATCAATTGAAGGAAAGTGTAAGACTTGTCCTTCAAGAAGAGACTTTGAAAATGGAGGCTAGATCAAGGGAAGAGAGTTTAAAGATGGAGGCTAGGACCAAGCAATTGGTAGAAGCTGAGAGGGAAAATTTGCTGAGTCAGCTTTCCAAACTCATCCCCAATTTTGATCCAAGCGTGCTGAAACTGAATACAATGTCCCAAATCCATGGGCAAAGTCCCAAAAATCCAATGTCGGACAAAGCAAGCTGCTCTGGGGCACTTGATGTTAGAGCCCTACAATTTGAGGAGGATACTGCCAAGAATGGGGAAAAGCAGGAAGAAATGGTAACGTCTTTGAACTTTGAATTCTCTGTTTTCTTCTGTTTATATTTACCGCCGTGTTAAAGTTATACCACGACGCATTTTTATTAAACCGTCGTTTGATGTTTTTAGACGACTGTAATTATTACATAACGTCTTCTGTTAATGTTTACCACGACGGTTTATTTACTTATTTTTAATTTTTGTACAATGTCATTTATATATTTCTTTATTTCTTAAAACAGAAATCCGGGGAAGTAGAAAAGAGAGTAGAAGGAAAGATACTTGAGATAGTTGAACAGGTAAATTCTCATAACTTGGCCTTTTTCATTTTTTTTTCAATTCTCATTACCGTCGTAATGAATGAATTACCACGACGTTTATTATTTATCGTCGTTTAATGAATTTTACACGTCTGTAATTATTACAAACCGTACTTTTTGTACATGTCTTATATATATTTCTTTATTTCTTATAACAAAAATCTGGCGATGTAGAAAAGACAGTAGAAAAGATTGTAGAAAAGATAGAAGAAAAGAAAGATGAAAAGGTAAATTCTCATAACTTTGCCTTTTTCATTTGTTTTTCAATTTTCAGACGTCTATATTTTTCTTTAAACCGTGGTTTGTTTTAAATTTCCACGGCAGTTTTTATTTAATTGAATGTTTAAATTGTTGTACAATCTTACATACCGTCGTAATATATGAATTACCACGACGTTTATTATTTACCGTCGTTTAATTAAATTTAGACGTATGTAATTCTTACATACCGTCGTTTGTTATTCAGTACCACGACGGTTTAATTTAATTTTTTTAATTTTTAATTTTTTTTCCTTTTTGTACAATGTCTTATATATATTTCTTTATTTCTTATAACAGAAATCTGGGGATGTAGAAAAGATTGAAGAAAAGAAAGATGAAAAGGTAAATTCTCATAACTTTGCCTTTTTCATTTGTTTTTCAATTTTCAGACGTCTATATTTTTTTTAAACCGTCGTTTGTTTTAAATTTCCACGGCATTTTTTATTTAATTGAATGTTTAAATTGTTGTACAAGCCTTCTTATATATATATCTCTTTATTTATTAAAACAGTAATCCAGTGTTGGAGAAAAGCAAATTGAAAAGGTAAATTCATTAATTATGAATTTTGCATTTGAATTAGACGTCGGTTTTATTTAAACGACGTAATAAAGTATTCATTACGACGGTAGTTTTTTCCTCGTCGTATTTATTTATTTACCACGTCACTTTCTGTTGCTTTATTTCTTCAAACAGGATACTAAAGTACCAGATTATTCAAAACTGGAGTTTCCATATTCTTTACAATCCCTTTGTAGTTATGTGGAATCGACACTAAAGCCTCAGGAGAAGGCTATGACCTTTACTATTGAGAATGAGGTGTTTGACATAGATCGTAATACCTTCGTCTTGCATGAAGATATTACCCAATTTGCTGGCATGGAGGAAATTGGGGCTCCTGTAGTTGCAGTATATATGAGGTTTGTCCTTATAAAATATTCATTTGACAATCTCCTTTATGTTGAAAAAAAAAACACTCATGGTTTCAATTCATATATTTAGGTGCCTATTTGATCATTTGAAAGCTGCAAATATGGTAAATATGGTTGGCTTTATAGACCCTGCTCTAGTTAGTGCCGACGATGGTTCATTAATTGAAAGATCACGTATCGTATTTAGTCGACTTCAAAAAACAAATGGTGAATAGATTTTCCTGATGCCTTACAATCCAGGGTTAGTCTCCAAACAAAAAACAGTATTTTGTTTGTATGATGCTCTGCATATAAAACTACTTAACCTTTATATTTATTTTGTGCAGCCGTCATTGGGTCTTGATCATTGTGAGAGCAAAGAAGGAGACCGTCTATTTTCTGGATCCACTGCCTGGCAATCGAGTTGTGGATGAGGAGGGGAAAAACATAGTGAACAGTGCTTTAAAAATGTATAATTCACATATAGGCAGAGTAGGCCGTAAAGCACCTCTTTGGAAAACTCTGCCCGACACTCCAAAGCAACCAAGCAGTGTAGAATGCGGGTATTATGTCATGCGCTTTATGAGAGACATCATCTTGGATCCTTCCCTGGAATTTGAGAAGATGGTAAGAAGAAAATTTTCTGATTTATTTTTATGTGGGTTTTTATATTTTCAACGACGGTAAATTAAAAATACCGTCGTTGAATATATATACTACGTCGGTAAATGAAAAATAGCGTCGTCTGTAAGATTAATCTTTGTTTATGGACTGCAGTTTGCCAAGGGAAAGGATCAAGCGCCATACCCCCAAGCTGCCATTGAAGAAGTTAGGAAAGAATGGGCAGAGTTTGTTTGTGTTCATATGGAGTAGAGGAATTTTAGCATACTTAAACATTTTATAAAATGTACAAATTTTGTTAGAATTAGACAAGTTTTTGTACAAAATTGGTTAGAATTAGACATAAACATTCTTAAACATTCTTTTTTTCCCTATGAATTTCAAATAGGTTTTCATTATTTTTTAAAAACGGAAATTGTGTGACCGACGTGTAATCACACTTGCAACGACATAATTATATAGAATACCGTCGTCTTCATATCTATCAAAATTCAAAATATTCATATTAAATTTAAAATATAACCAAAAAATGCACCATCAACCTCCCTGTAAATTTGTTGAGGTTTTCATGTTGTGAAAAACCGTAGTTTTTTAAAAAGACGTTGTACACACATAACAACGTCACAATTTTTTAAAAAGCGACGTAAAAGGTTTTTCAAATTATAGACGACGTGGACGGCGAGAAGTTAAGAGTTTAGGTTGTGGAAAATTGTGTGTACGTCGTTTTTTGTGTAAAAATGGCCATGGTTTTAACTTTAAACGACGTTTGTTTTAAAATTAAGTCGTTTATTATAATTTAAAACGTCGTTAATTTATTAACGCCGACGTGGTTTGTGGGTTTTATTAATAATATTTTATTCTATTTAATTCGAAATATTCATAATAAATTTAAAATAAATCCAAAAAATGCAACGTCAACTCCTATGAAGTCATTTAGATATTTTCTTCCCCCTTAAGCTTTAAAAAATTAAGTTTGAGTTATACAAATTTAAAATTACCACCAAAAAGAAAAATGTTTTCATGAGTCACAACATCACTTATACTTTAATGGTTTAGGGTTTAGGGTTTAAGGGGATAAAGGTTTATTTTTGGGGTTTAGGGTTTATGGTTAATATATATTAGGCCGTAAAACCATAAATCCTTTTCTATAATTATTTAAATATATATATATAATTTAGGGTTTATATTTTATGGTTTAGGGTTTAGGGTTTAGGGTTTAGGGTTTAGGGTATAGATGTAATAAGCGTCATGTTCATTTATATTTTTAACGACGGTTGTTTTATAGTTTCTTTAAAATGACGTTGTACACACATAACAACGTCATTTTTTTTAAAAAGTGACGTACAATATTTTTCAAACGACGCTATTGGTTATTTAGACGACGTTGTTTTCTTGACATTTAGACGGCGAGAGGTTAAGAGTTTAGGTCGTGGAAAATTGTTTGTACGTCGTTTTCTGTGTAAAAATGGTCATGGTTTTATCTTTAAACGACGTTTGTTTTAAAATTAAGTCGTTTATTATGATTTACAACGTCGTTAATTTATTAACGCTGACGTGGTTTGTGGGTTTTATTAATAATATTTTATTCTATTTAATTCAAAATATTCATAATAAATTTAAAATAACTCCAAAAAATGCAACGTCAACTCCTATGAAGTCATTGAGATATTTTCTTCCCCCTTAAGCTTTAAAAAATTAAGTTTGAGTTATACAAATTTAAAATTACCACCAAAAAGAGAAATGTAACATCCCGGTCCTAAAAAGAAGTAAAATAATTAAATTAAGAGGAAATAAATTGGAGTAAACAATAAAATAAAATGATTTGAATTAATTAAGTTTTTTTTTGAAAATTTAAAATATTATTTAATAAAGAAAGGGGCAAAAAGGTCATTTTAAGTTCGGGAAGGAATTTGGGATTTCCGTTTGTACCGTTACGAAGAGCACGGCGAGCCGAGTCCGTAGACACGTAGTGGACTCGATTTGGAGTTGTAACGAAGAAGTTACGAGGTAAACACCCTCAGTGGCAAAACTGTAAATAAGTGGAAAGTGAAATTTTAATAAAACTCAGAATTTCCTCTCTCTCTCCTCACTCTCTCCCTCTCCCGTGCGTCTCCTCCCCTTCAGATTTTTCAGCCGCCTCCTCACCTTCGCAGCCACCATCACCGACCGCCACCTGAGCCAAGACCGGACTCGATCGAACCGCCACCTCCTCCTCTCTCTTCCCGGCCAGCGCAGCTCTTGGAGCTGCTGGAATTCGCCGGAAGTTGCAGAAAAGTCGCCGGAAAATTTAAGAAACTTCGACAGCTTCGTTCTCCTTCGTTTCTCCACCGAATTGGACGAGTGAGGTATGAAAATTCATCTATTTTTCGTGCTCTAGCTGCCTGTTGGTTAGGTTTCCAGAAATTTTGAGAGATTATAACTCGATTTTCGAATTGAAAAAAACTGGTAGTTTCGGCCTCCATTTCCGGCCACTTCCGGCCATTTTCTGGCTTCTACCCAAGAACAAAAGTGACTCCAAATTAGGTGTATTACCTAGGATAGGAGTTTGGAGTCAAGATGTTAAGTTTTTCCGGCGAGTGGTTATCGCTTTGGACACCCACGCGCTGCCGGCGCGTGGGCACTGTAGCAGGGAGACATTTTTTTTAATCCTAAAATGATCTCCTGGTTGTCACGAGCGCATAGAAATTTACGGATCTCAATTCGGATAACGTTTGAACCCCGAACGGATTTTACATATTGGGTGATTTCCGGGTTCGATATGTTAGAACTGTCGATCGCTTCCAATTTAATATATGTTAATCTAGGCATTCCTAGGATTGTGTAGGATTTCACGGATCGTGAATCGGAGCCCCAGATGTTCCGATTCAATAAGTTAAAGTTTGTATTTTTACGATAATTGTGCGATCGTGCGATCGTGAGTGATCCGAACCGTTCGATGCGGACCAAACTTGAAGGATAGGTTTATTAAACCTTGTGGAACCCTTAGGTATGTTCGGATCGTAAAATGGAGGTCGTGGGGCCCACGGGCCCGGTTGACCAAATTTGGAAAGTTTGACTCTCGGTTGACCGTGAGTCTTCCGAGGTAGTTTCACACTTCGAAAAGTATTAGGATGACCTTGTAAACGAGTTTTAATTGTTAATTGAGTTATTTGGATTATATTAGGAGTATGAGTTTGTTTATAATATCTTATGGGATTCTTGGATATTATTTGATAATTGAAATTATGAAATGAATAATTATGTGATACTCGATTTGTAGAGTTGTGAAAGTGAGTCTTGGGACTCGGTTATGATTATTAGGAAAAGAATGGGTATTGCTTTTAAATAAATGGTATGGTTTTGAGATGGAAATGTTATGCATATGAATTAAATGGTTTATTGTAATGCACTTTATATTTAATAGTCGAGATTGTTATTTTGTAAAGTATTTGTGATATATTTGTGGATTTGATATGTTCGAGGATCTTGGAGTTTATATATATAATATTTGAGAAAACCCTATCTTAGGTACTTCCCCGGTTATGGGTTTTATGTTTGAGAGTTATTTGTCTACTATGACTATGTATTTTGTTTTGGGAAAACTGAACTAAGGATGGGAATATTATTTATATAATATTTACATAAGGATTACGAACTCCACCATCATACGTACCTCCCCCTTGGATGATGATATTTGGAAACAGTGGATATGGACACTGGAATACATGGAAATGGATATATGGATATGTTTTGGATATACTATTCACACACGTGCCGGGTTTCGGGCGTGTGGGCTTATTTGGTCATGGGTCCCGGAATTGTGGGATGCCGGAAAAATTGTGGATATGGTATGGATATGACGGAACCCGGGGCATACCTTAACGGGGTGTCGCTGTGACCCTTGATTGGGTAGTCTGCGCGCGTAGGACAGTTCCAGGCGTACGGGTCTTGATTCTTCGTCCGTACGTGCTGGGTTAGAGTGTCAGCCCCCAGTTGGACGACTCATCCCTAGCCACATGGACGTTTGAGGGCCGGATAAGTGTGAGCTAGTCAACAATCCCCTGTTGGATTGTTTCCCCCAGTACATGATGTGCAACATCACATGTACCTCCCCTTGGATACTGATACATGGAAATTGTGGATATGGTCTGGATATGAAGGAACCCGGGGCATACCTTAACGGGTGTCGCTGTAGACCCTTGATTGGGTAGTCTGCGCGCGTATGACCGTTTTCAGACGTATGGGTCTTGATTCTTCGTCCGTACGGGCTGGTTGAGTTCAGTCCCCCAGTTGGACGGCTCGTCCCTAGCCACATGGACTTTTGAGGGCCGGATAAGTGTGAGCTAGTCAACAATCCTCGGTTGGATTGTTTCCCCCTGGTACATGATGATGGTGAGAGGTGGGTGTATGTGGATGTATTTATGTATATATATAAATATATAATTATTCTTTTCTTGTTATACATATTACTTATATGTATATGTGGTTTTAATTCTGGTTTGAGATTTGTGAGCCTGTACATGTATGAACGTATAAGCCCTGGATTTGGGCAGTGTTGTTTGGCGCCATACGACTTGGATAGGGTATGGTTGCGTGATTGAACTGTTAAAAGGGGAATAATTGGATGATGTGTTTAATGTACATACGCCTTGAATAGGGTATGGTTACGAAATTGAACTGTTACAAAGGAAGAATTCGAGAATGTGCTCATTGTGTTTTTGTTGGAATTGAGATTGTGTTAGATCTGAAATGTATAGATGGTTCTGTCATAAATAATTGTTTATTTTCGGAGTTGTGACCGTTGAGATGAGAACTACGTGTGGCTTGATCCCTTGTCCAAGGGTACGTAGGTAGCCTGGGGTCTCATCAGGTGCAGCCGCGGAATATTATTATGTTTTTAAAGGTTTGATCGGTTCTGAGTATGTGTTTGGATTCTGTTGTGGTTATTGAATTTGAATCCGGTTAAATGATTTCTGTGGTAATTGTAAAGTTGTTTGAGGTCATGAATTACATGGTTTATGTATTAAGTGACTGAAGAATATTGCTGATTCTGCCTCGAATTATCTGAAGGCCGGAGGCCTATTATGTGTTTGCACGTTGATAACTTGTGCATGCTGCCAGTTGGGATATTAAAATGTGAATTTTGTGCAGATTGAAATTTGGGAAATGTTCAATGTACAGGGGAGACTCTGCGAAATTTCGGTAGGAACTCTCTGGGCCCTTAATCCTTTTTGGAAAAAGAGGATATAGTTCCAGTGAGTAGGCCCGACATCGGGTGATGTCGGGAATTCCACAGGATTCGTCTCGGGTTCCGAGGAATTCGGGGGCCGGTCCTGTCAAGAAATGTTTTCATGAGTCACAACATCACTTATACTTTCATGGTTTAGGGTTTATATAAATTTAGAAAAGGGATTAGGGTTTAGGGTTTTATGGACGAGATATTTTAGGCCATAAAACCCTAATCCCTTTTGAAAAATTATTTAAAAAAAAAAAATATATATATAATTGTGGTTTTATTTATTAGGGTTTAGGGTTTAGGGTTTAGGGTTTATGGTATATTTGTCTATTAGGGTTTAACGACGGTAGTTTGGTTTTGCGTCGTAAGGATATTTACAACGACGTCATTTTTTAAATAAGCGTCATGTTTAGGTTGAACTTTTAACGACGGTTGTTTTTTTGTTTCCGTCGATGTTTTTTAAAAAGCGCGCTTTCTAAAAATTTCACCTCGACCTAAAATTTTCAGATTTCTCTCTAACTCTTATACTTGTAACCCTAAACCAAGTTGGCCATAGTCTTTGACCTAAAACATTTCGCTCCGCTCTCTCACTTCAACTCTAATTCAAAGTTGGGCTCTTCGTCGAATCCAATTTGGCCAAGTTTACAACTCCGTCGAATCCAAGTTGGCCATAATCTGTGACCTCTGTCTACCTGTAAGTACAAACCCTAATCTCATGCTTGTAAATTCATTGAATGATATTAAGTTCTGTGGTAAAAGGTTTTGTGATTTTCTAATGTTGTCGACGGTATGGATTAATGGATTTAATGTTTAATGTTTTCATGAATCGGGAATGGATTTAATGTTGTCGGATCTTTTAATCACTCTCTGTTATTATGAATCGGGAATGGATTTAATGTTTTCATGCTTAGTATATGTTGGTTTCGTGCTTAGTATACGTTTTCTTAATACCCAACATAAAAATTAATGTATATGTTGTGTTCTGAATATATTTTGGGTTCTTGAACATAAACTGGAATTCGATATCTTTTTATGCATACGACGATGGTTTTTTTAACAAACCGTCGTTTGTAAATATATACCACGACGCATTGTTTAACTACCGTCGTGGTTCAAGTTCGCTGCGCGTCCGTTTCTTGCTAGCATTAGACGACGTCTTTTTAAAACCCGTCGTCTATATATGCGTAATACGTCTGTTGTTGTTTAAAAACCGTCGTCTGTATACTATATTATTTGCTATTAAAACCTTATATAATCTGCTATAGTGATAATCATTGCTTGTCTTTTCACCTTATTATAGATAATAGGATATAGTGTCGGAGATGGATAAGTCATGGATGCACTCGGATAGAAGATCGAAGGCATATGAGTTAGGGGTGGAAGCATTTTTGCAATTTTCTGTAGAAAATCTTCTAACTACAACGCATATCCGTTGTCCATGTGTTAAATGTGCGAATTTGAAATTGTTTTGGGTTGGAATTATAAGGGATCACTTATACTTCAATGGAGTTGACCAAAGCTATAAGAATTGGACATTTCATGGAGAACCTTGGGAACCAACTACTAATGCTAGTAGAAATGTTGAAGAAGGTGATGACCATAGTAGGTACAGTTTTGTGTCTGAAGAAATAGAGATGGATGATAATGATTTTGGTGATTTTGGATCCGATCCTTATGAGTTTGCTAATGTGATTGGGGATGGAGATCAACCATTGTACCCTGGTTGCAGAAAGTACACCAAGTTATCGGCATTAGTGAAGTTGTATAATTTGAAGGCAAAACATGGGATGAGTGATGTATGTTTTACAGAATTATTGATACTTCAGGGCGAGTTGCTTCCAGAAGGAAATACAATACCGGCCTCTATGTATGAGGCAAAAAAGACTTTGTGTGCATTGGGGCTGAGTTATGAGAAAATCCACGCATGCCCCAATGATTGCATCTTGTATAGGAAGAAGTATGAGGATTCAACTAATTGTCCTACTTGTGGTATCTCAAGGTGGAAGGAAACCAAAGATGGATTCTTGAAAGAGGGTGTGGTAGCGAAGGTGTTGTGGTATTTTCCTCCAATTCCAAGGTTTAAAAGGATGTTTCAATCACATGAGACAACTAAGAATTTGACTTGGCATGTTGCTAGAAAATCAATTGACGGTCAGATGTCTCATCCGGCGGATTCCCCGTCTTGGAAACTTGTTGATGATAAATGGCCCGAGTTTGGTAATGAGCCAAGAAACTTGAGATTGGCTCTTTCATCTGATGGATTCAATCCCCACAGTTCTCTAAGTAGCAGATATAGTTGCTGGCCAGTTATCTTAGTTACATATAATCTCCCACCATGGCTGTGCATGAAACGAAAGTTCATGATGTTGACTTTATTGATTTCCAGTCCTAAACAACCCGGAAATGATATAGACGTCTACTTCGAGCCTTTGATTGATGATTTAAAATCTTTGTGGGATGGAATTAGAGGAGTGTATGATGCACACATATGAGAATACTTTACACTTAGAAGCTGCATTACTGTGGACCATTAATGATTTTCCCGCCTATGGAAACTTATCTAGTTGTGTTGTTAAAGGATATAAAGCTTGTCAAATATGCGGCGATGATACACCTAGTCACAGGTTGAAAAATGGCCACAAAATTTGTTACATTGGGCATAGAAAATGGTTACCAATCAATCATCCATATAGGAGGCAACGTGCAGCTTTTAATGGGAAACCTGAATATGGCACGCCTCTGGAGCCATTAACGGGAGAAGAAGTGCTGCATATGGTTGAAGATATTAATTACATATGGGGCTCGAAAAAAAGGGGAGGTGGAGGTGAAAATGGTGGTAACAGAGTTTGTTGGAAGAAGAAGTCAAAATGTTTGTAATAGTATCAAAATGTTTGATCTTGAGTATTAGAAATACCTTCCAGTGAGGCATGTCCTAGATGTTATGCACCTTGAGAAGAATGTTTGTGATAGTATCATTGGTACATTGTTGGAGATCCCTGGAAAAAATAAAGATGGGATTGCTGCTCGGTTAGATTTATTGAACATGGGGGTCAAAACTGATTTGCAACCCGAGTATGGAGAAAGAAGTACTCGTTTGCCTCCAGGGCCTTGGAATTTGTCAAGAGCAGAGAAGATAGCGGTTTACAATTCTTTCTATGGTATGAAGGTCCCTGAAGGTTATTCTTCAAATATAAAAAATCTTGTATCTTTACAAGATTCAAGACTTCTTGGCCTTAAATCACATGATTGTCATACCTTAATGCAACAATTGCTCCCTGTGGCAATTCGTTCTATTTTGGAGAAGCCTGCAAGGTATGCAATAACTCGTTTGTGCTTCTTTTTCAATGCTATATGTGCAAAGACGGTTGATGTTTCCAAGCTAGATAAGTTGGGAGAAGATGTAGTAGTTACTTTGTGTTTGCTTGAAAAATACTTTCCACCTTCATTCTTCGATATCATGGTTCATCTAGTAGTACATCTTGTCAAAGAAGTTCGTCTATGTGGGCCAGTATATTTTAGATGGATGTATCCGTTTGAAAGATATATGAAAGTTCTAAAGGGGTATGTTCAGAACTGTACTCATCCCGAAGGTTGCATTGCGGAGCGTTATATAGCTGAAGAAGCTGTAGAATTTTGCACTGAACATTTATTTGATATTAGTACAATTGGAGTGCCATCAAGTCAGAAGATAGGAGTTTCAAAGACATTATCAGGTTGCACAGTGAGCTTAGTTGATCGGGACCTGTTGAACCAAGCACATCTATATGTCTTGGAGAATACGGAGGAAGTCCTACCTTATATTGAGTATGAGTTTTATTCTTTAAGTTTCCATTTTAAATTATTCCTTATGTTAAATTTAAGGTATGCAATAACTGATTGGGACCGTAATGCTTGAATTTTTCGTGTCATGTAGGGAACATATGATCCACATCAAGGCCGCTTATCCAAAATTTAGAAAGAGAACGAAGCGGCTGCAAGATAAGCACAATAGCACTTTTATTTAATGGCTACACTTCAAGGTATATGTTATTCAATAACATATTGGACTTTTAATTTTCTTCTTTCTATGTTAGATTGAATTAAGATATGATTAATTTGCAGGTTCAAAGTGAACTTGATGAGGGAGACAATCATGGGGTATCAGAAAATTTAAGGTGGCTAGCAGCTGGTCCAAACATGGCAGTGCCATTATATAGGAGCTATCTTATTAAAGGTGTTAAATTTAACATCAAGGCACAAGATGATGTGCGGACAGGGCAAAATAGTGGAGTTTATTTACTTGCACATACCATTCAAGTTGCTAGTGCCAAGGATAAAAACCCAATTCTCTCAAATATGGGTTTTTATGGTGTCATTCAAGAAATTTGGGACCTTAACTACGAAAAGTTTACAATCTCAGTCTTTAGGTGTGATTGGATAGATAGTACTTCCGGCCTTGTAGTCGACGAACTTGGATTTACCCTTGTAGATTTGAGTAAAATTGGACATAGGAATGACCAATTTGTTTTGGCTTCTCAAGTCAAACAAGTATTTTTTGTTGACGACCCGATGCATCATGGTTGGTCGGTAGTGTTATCAATGCCTAATAGAGAATATAATGATATTATTGGTGATGATGTCTTAGGTGATGTGAGAATTGAGTGTGAGTCATTTACTAGAGGGATGCCAAATGTTGACACATTTGATGAACTAGTGGGTGAGTTTGGGAGTCAAAATATTCGAGATGGGTGTGAAGATATATGGATTGAATGATACTCTTGTAATTTATGAAATTACTTATGCCCTAAACAGCACTATTGTATGACATTAATTTTGTAATAAATTGTAATGTGTTTTCTTCACTTTCATTATGCAGGTTTTGGCCACAAAACAATCAGTACATAAAATACTGGTTCAGTATTATAAAACGACGGTCCTCATAAAACTGAAAAACATACGTCGTTTTCTTAAAATTGTCAATAAAAAATGACGTTTCGGAGCATTCAACGACGACATTGAATTTACCGACGTCTAAAAGCGAAGTAAAATTGAAGAAAGACGACGGTATTGTGAAACAGTTATTAACGATATCACGTCGGAGAAGCATAAAGAGCCGACATGTAATTACAAATAACACGACTCCAGGTACCATAATACCGACGTCTAAAAGGACAGATATCAAACCTGAACGTTACAAAAGACGACGTCTTAGAGCATGAACTCGTCCGTAACAAATAAAAAATCTTCGTCTTAAAATTTTACCACGTCGCTTGTTATATCAAAAACAAAGTAAAAAATAAACAATTCACAACGTAATTTGATATCCAGAGGTAAATTTGTCGACGTAAAAAGATATTTGGACGTCGTTCTTTTACAAAAACAACGTTATATGGAATATCCACATCTCTTTTTTTTATTCTTATGTCGTTACATATATTTTCCACGTCGATTGGCTGAAAAACTTCGCCGTCTCAGATAGATTAGACGACTATTATTTTGGTAAAGACGACGTATAAATAGAGAAACACGGCTGTCTTTTACATGATCACGACGTTGTATATAAAATACTACGACATTTATAGAAATAAATATGTCGTAAGTCATGAGCCTAACATATTTTCCACGTCGTTTATTTTATATACAATGAAGTGGAAAAACCATTTCACGACGGTTATTAAAATATATGCGACGTCGTATTTCTTAATAACGTCGTATGTTATTTATTTAAAGACGTAGTATATTTATTTACACGACTGTGTTTGTATAAAATAGGTCGTCTATTCTTATCCTTGACATTTTTTTGGCTCATTTTTCAGTATACAGACTTCGGTTTTTTTTGTTAATGACGTTGTTTGTTATAACAACGACGTGATTTACCCTAACCGCTATTTCCACGTCAATATTAATGGAAAAAATGAAGTGGAAAAATTATTTCACGACGGTTATATAAATATATCCGACGTCGTATATTTTAATAACATCGTATTTTATTTATTTAAAGACGTATTGTATTTATTTACACGACGGAGTTTGTATAAAATAAGTCGTCTATTCTTATCCTTAACAATTTTTTGGCTCATTTTTCAGTATACAGACATCGGTTTTTTTTGTTAATGACGTTGTTTGTTAGAACAACGACGGTGATGTACCCTAACCGCTATTTCCACGTCAATATTAATGGACAAAATGAAGTGGAAAAACTATTTCACGACGGTTATATAAATACATTGGACGTCGTATGTTTTAATAACGTCGTATTTTATTTATTTAAAGACGTATTGTATTTATTTACACGACGGAGTTTGTATAAAATAGGTCGTCTATTCTTTTCCACGACAATTTTTTGGTTCATTTTTCAGTATACAGACGTCGGTTGTTTTTTGTTAAAGACTTTGTTTGTCATAACAACGACGGTGATTTCGCATCGTGGTTTTACTTTGCAAAAGATGTCGGTTCGATTTTACGACGGTTGAAAAACCCGATACACGATGGTGAATTTCCGTCGTCTTTTGCCTTTTTTGTAGTAGTGTGGGTGGTAACACAGCTATAAGAGTATCAATAGGTAAGAATGGGGAACCTTTTTCAAACTAAGGGCCAGTTTGGCATTGCTGTGCTGTGAAAATAATCGCTGTCAATTTGCTGTGAAAGAAATCAGCTATAAGAGAAAGCAGTTTGGCGTTTGGTAAATTTTTTGTTGAAAGTGTTGTTAGTATTAATTTCCGCAAAATCAGAAAATGATTGCCGCATAATCATTAAACCCAACGCCTCTTCAAAACTGATTCCTGCATAATCAGAAAATGAAAGCACCTCATTAGCTGCTTTCTCTTATAGCTTTCTCTCACAGCAATTTTTAAAAATAAGTGATTTTCTCAAAGTTTACCAAACGGGTTGGGCTTCCCAAAATTTTTAAAAAATCACTTATTACCCCAAATAAGTAATGCCAAACGGGCACTTAGGTTTCACCTGACCAAGGCCCTTTAGGTCGGAAGCAAATGGCGCATAATGGGAAGGATAAAACCTGATAGGATATTACAATGAATGTAATGTAACACTACTTTTCATACCAATATCAAGTAAATAACTGAAGTCCATATTACATATGTCTTACCATGTCCATGATGGGGGACCCGAAAAATAGTACAAGAGAACCCAGACTATTTTATTTAATTAGTCTCTGGATAGGAGTAAATAGTCTATGTCATGTGTTTGGTGTCAACTTGTATTATTTAATTACCTGACTATTTTATACGGGTTGGGCTTTTAATACTCTCCTTACCTGACTAACTAATACAACTCACACACCCCGGTTTAGATAATACACGCTTAATTATACGACTTGGGATAAAGTACACGCCTTCTATCGTGAAAAATCAAACGCTATTTTCATTCTTCTCCCTAGGGTTCTTCTCTGCAATCTTCTACACAGGTTATTCTCATCACTCTTCTCCAGGTATCTATCTCTCACTCTCTCTATTTTTCATACTCTCTCAAATATGCTTCTTCTTGCTTTCTTAGTATGTGATTACTTTGAATTATATATTATTTGGTACTATTTTTATTAACGTATGCAAGTATGTTGAATTTTTATGAGAAATTACAATTATGATAATGGGTTATATGAAAAAAAAAAATCTTGGCAAAACAATTGAAAAACAAATCTTGTCATATGAATCTTACCAAAAAAAAATTCATGTCATTTGAATTTCAATTTCCACTTAAATTATTAAAGAATTTTTTGAAAAAATAGTCTGATTGAATGTTATAGGAACAGCACCAAACACAGTATAACTTAGTCAGACTATTTATCCGGAACAGCACCAAACGCCTTATAATATTATGGATAAACAATTAGTACTCTCCGAAAAGATTAATACTATCTGACAGAAATTAGTCAGTACAGTCGACGTACCAAACGAGCCTTCAGTGTAGTATTTAACCTAAAGTACATCAGCAATTGGAATTTGCAAATAAGGGGAAATCTAAAATTAAATAAATAAATAAAATGTATGTTAAATACACAAGCAGAAAATGTACTACCAAAACCCTAAACAATTTATCAAACAATTTATCAAAACTCAGTAAGATGAATAGTTTTGGTGCGGCCTTTGGCCCTCCATTTTACAAAGAAAAAAGTGTAGTTTCTGTAAGAAACAAAAACGAAAAACATCATGTGGACTAAAGAAGTATAGACAAAATTTATGAAAGCCACACGTACAACTTCCTTTCTTTTGCGTTCAATATTCCCTGGCCCTTCCGCAGAAAATTTGTATATCTTTCCTTGTAGCCTGCAGCAGCATATCGTACATGTGGAAGAAATCAGCAAAGCATGTAAAAATATTTGTTTATATGCTTGGATGTAAACGTTTCACAAGGTATTATGAGAAAGAATATTGAAACTTCAAGAAGGAATGCATCATACTTTGTCCATCCCTAAATCACCATTCTTAAACAGATCAGATTTCCTTCTGATGCTATCTTTCAATTTCTGCTTAAACTCCTTTGTATTTTCTATTAGCTGCAAAAATACAATACAAATGACACCAAAAACCCTTCTGCAGGTCACAAAGTACATAGTAAAACTACTTTATTCCATATATATGTGTGTAATCAAGCAAAATAACCTGCAGGTACTCCATCCCCCACTCCCCAAAACAAAAAAAGAAAAGTAACAATGGAATGTTTGATAATGGAACCTTCAATTTAAAGCACATAAGTCAAGACAAAGGAAAACTAAATTCATTTCCAAGAAGAATAATGATTGATAAGATGACTCCAATGAGTTGCTAGACGAATTTAAAGAATAAGCCTATCTTGAAATTCTTCTAGAAACTCGGAGTCATCTTATGAATTATTATTCATCATGGAATACAAAAGAAAACACACACAAAAAACAGCGTACTTGAGAATGCATATTTTCAAACGTCCCAAGTGACAGAGATTGGGATTCTTCTCCATTAGGCAATGCACAAGTACTGCTTGAATCAGTAGTTGAACTTCCAGCATCAATTTCTTCCTCTAGCTGGCAACCAATGAATTCAGCATTTGTTTCATAATGGGAAAAATAGACAAACACACGCAATATTGTCAGTGATGAATGATACTTGAGCAACAAGCACTTACAGAATCTTTATTAAGGCAAAGACGTCTGAGTTTACACTCACGTAGTTCTAATCTTTTCTTGAAAATTTTATCTTCATAAGCACCAACAAGAAGAATAAATTTCTCAACCCTGGATAGTTTGATGTATCCTGATTTCTTGTCATTGACCTGCTTTTGAGCATAAAAGAAGTGGCATGGTCATGATCTTATCTACATTTTATTTTTCAGGGTGAAGAAATGTAACTGAAACAAGGCTAATCATGTTATACCCGGAGTATATCAACCATATGACCACCAAGATTTTTGAATTCCTTCTTATAGACAGTCATCAGCAAGTCAATTGCACCCTGGAAATAAGTAGTTGTCATAAAAAATTAGTTTCGAGCTTCATACATTGTATTCCCATCACTACATACCAATGAAGTTTAGCATAGAACCTCATGAATTTCCAAAGATGGCATGTGGGGCAGAAAATCATTTCCGGCAAAAAAGCACATAAATATAAAATCATCAATTATACGCTCAAGATCAAACTTGAAATTTTCAGGAGGATCATTGATTTGCATATCAAGCTCCAAATATTCCCTCAAAATCCAAACATGCAGAAGCTGAAATTTGGAAGGAAAAATAGAGGTGAGACAACAGAGCAATATTCAAACTACAGGTGATAGATAAGAGGACTATTTCAAATACCTGATAGGGTTTTTTTACAATGGATGCTTTTCTTTTGTCTGACTTTACAGAAGACGAAGTCATTTCTCGAACAGATTGACAGTTTGCATGTTGCTGCTCCTGTTTTAGAACATCCAGACATTGAAGTACTTAAAATTTCATCAGTTATCAAAACCTACAACCCGGATTAGTATAAGGACAAAATTCTAAAACGGATTTTCGTTCCTAGTGCATTAGCTAGGCAGACCTCACTCAATTGGGGCATTGATTATTGGAAACCTTAAAAGCCAATGTGGCCAAGAAACTTCTATATGAAATTGGAAAAATGCAAAGGACTTGCAAATTTAACCTCTCTCAATATGGAAAAATGAACTTCATGTATCTCCAAAGCCAACATTATCAAATCTGCATCCTGCATGCCATGTGCCAATAATTCACCAGAATGTCAGAATTCAATGTGTGGGGGTGTGGGGGAAGAGGGAGGGGAGTTTATAAACAAAATTACTAAAGAGAATAAATAGTTGTGTTCAGCATATAATCATTCATACCAATCCATACAAGCAATGGCGGGTGTTTGGATCATATGAAGGAAAATTACGCTGCTGGCGTATGAAAGACATTATTTTGTGTTCCCCTTCTCCAGGAACATTGGCATCAGAAAGAATCACCTAAATCAATAATCATGAAGTTAAAACAAAAAAAGAGATGAGAGAAAATAAAAAATGATGGATCATGTGTTCGTCAGGTTGAAATTAGAGTGGCATAAATGGAGCAGACCTTGATGTCCCTCCAGCCTGAATCATTGCTTAAACGTAAACTAATATAGCTGCGAAGAGCATTCGACAATTTGTACATAAAATCAGTTCCTGGGGTGATTATATTTGAATCTGAGACTTCGTTTTCCTTTTTTGGTAACACTTGTTTGCCTTCCAATTCAAACTGTCTTCTCAGCTTCTCTTCTTCAGCATCCTATACATTTTTGGGCATAAATTTACGTGTTTGTATAAACTAATTTAAGCGGGTATAAGAAAGTTTGTGTGATTCAGAAGCATAATATATTAATTAAAAGCTTAAAACCCACAGCTAATTCCTTGTCCTTGGCAGACTTGAAACGCCTGGCACGTTGTTGATTCATTTTAGCCCTTGGAGCAACTCCATCTACAAGAAATCATTAAGTTTATATCATTATATAAACTACTTCAAGTTCAAAGTATACATAACGATACATATATCAACTGAAGTAAAGAGATGATCAAGAGAAAGCAAAAATCTTACAAAGGTATTATAACATAGGAAAAAAATAGTAAAATTTTGTCACCTACGGCCATGTATAAAAGCTTCCTTGGTCGAACAACGTTGAAAAGTGTATCAATATATTCAAAAATATTGATGAACACCTCTTCAAAACTAGTTGGTTGGACCTGAATAAATACAGTAGAAATTAAAATATATAACTAAGGATAAATTAAAGAAAATTTGAAAATTCTTATAGCTTGTGAAGAGAATATATAGGAATTAATAAGTTCATACTCCACCTTCATCTGATTCCGGGTGAAAGCAGGGATGGATACTCCCATTCATGTCAAGATAAAGGTTATCAAACTCCATGCCATTTGGGTTTGGTGAGCTTGTGGACTCATCTCTCTGGTCGGCAATGGCCTTGACCACCACTTTGGGATACTTGTTGCCCAGCCAACGGAAGAAAGAAGGCACCCCCATTCTCTGTCTCTCTCTCTCTCTCTGCTGGAACTTCCAACACTTGGAACTTTACTTGCTTCATTCATGCAAGAAGGGAGAGAGTATATGAATCAATTATACTTTTACTTTGTATTGCGCGAATATTAGAAGGGAAAAGTTTGGCTCCTTATAATTGAGGACGAGTCCTCTTTAAAACAAATAAGGTTTTGACACTTTTTGTCAAATTTTTTTGACTTTTGAATTCCTTTAATTTTTCTTTTGAAATTTGACAAGTGTCATAATTTTATTTATTCTAAAAAGGAGCTCCTCCTTAAATTTACAAAATATTTTTGCTCACCAGTTTAACATGAGGTATATCTTCACTACAATTCTAAATACTTGACACATATCCATAGGTATAACCATAATTAACTTTTTATTTTGTATTTATGGAACTATAGTTATGCATATAGACAAACGTCAAATATTAAAAAGAGTAATGAGAATACACATTCGATTAAAGTGGTGAGTAAATATGCTCTCTTAATTAAGGAGTCCAGCTATGGAGGAATGGAAAAAGACTTGTCTTTGCTTTTACTCAGATTATCTTTGCTTTTTTAAAGAGCCAGAATAATCGTAATAAAGCCTAATCTTGTTTGTATGTTTAGATAGACAGGTTAAAAAGAATAAATTGTTATTAACCAGACTCTGTAGAAATTGAACTCATTAAGAAATATCTCTTGGAAATATCAACTGTCATGATTTTGCACGAGTTCCCAATGGGCATAGGACCATTGATATTTGATTATGGCTTATCACTCGTTATTATGTGTGGTACCGAGGATGTTATCATGTTGTTAGGGGAAAAAAAATTACAGAGAAGTGAGAATATTTGTAGAGTCAATAAGGGACCAGTGTGGTCCCAGGCCCAAAATCGTCTTTTACTTATTGTATTATAATATTATGTATGATGTATAATATTTAACATATTTGATTAGTTTTCAGAGATATTTATCCTAAAATAAATAGTAATATTAGGTATTTTTTGTCTACAACCATAAAACTTCAATCTCTTTTTACTTCTCTCTTTTACCTTCTAAGTTAGTTTGTGATATTTACATTAAAAACTCCTACATTTTGAACCTTTCTTTCTCTTTATCTTTTATTTAAGTTAAACTTTGCGAATTTTTATTTCCCTCTCTTTTGTCATGTTTGAGTTGGATACCTTACTATTAGATTTTGTGAACCCTTTTTGTATTTCTTCTCTATGTTAGAATATAAATAAGGGGTTCTTCAATCTAATTCCAAAATCTCTAGCTGTCATTGGATTTAGTCCACACCTTTTTTGCTGCAGATTTCGGTCCATTGACTTTTATTAGTTCTTTCTTGTGTCAATTTTACCCTTTGAGGTAAATAAGAAAAGAAAATTAATTAAAAATCCAAATTAATGTATCGATTCTTTCCTTCTAAATGAATTTCATATTTTAAATTTTGAATCCTTCTATTGCCGCCATGACACATTTGTACCCAAAAAAAAAACGTTTCGTCTAGTAAAATTGACAGGACCCGCCCCAAATTCCTTGGAACTCGAGACGAATCCTGTGGAATTCCCGACATCACTCGATGTCGGGCCCACTCACTGAAACTATAACCTATTTTCCCAAAAAGGATTAAGGGCACGAGACTTCCTACCGAAATTTCGGCAGAGTCTCCCCTGGAAATTGGACATTTCCCAAATTTTAACCTGCACAAAATTCACATTTTAATATCCCAACAGGCAGCACGCACAATATAATTTCATGCAATTCATATAATCGGCCTCCGGCCTTCAGATAATTCGAAATAGAACCAACAATATTCTCGAGTCAATTACTACATAAACCATGTACTTAAAGTCTTCAAACAACTTTACAAACACCATAGAAATCATTAAACTGGATTCAAATCCAACAATCACATCGAACCACATCAGGAATCCAATCACATACGAAGAATCGAACAAACCTTTTAAACACATTAATACTTCGCGGCTGCACCTGGTGAGACCCCAGGCTGCCTACGTACCCTTGGACAAGGGATCAAGCCACACGTAGTTCTCATCTCAACGGTCACAACTCCGATAATAAACAATTATTTACAACAAAACCATCTATACATTTCAGATCTGACACAAATCCAAATCCGACAAAAACACAATGAACACATTCTCGAATTCTCGAATTCTTTCTTATAAAGTTCAATCCCGTAACCATACCCTATCCAAGGCGTATGTATATTAAACACATCATCAATTTCTTTCATTTATATCCATTCAATCCTGCAACCATACCCTATTCAAGGCGTATGTTGCTGTACAACACTTCCCAATCCAGGGCTCAAACATTCATATATAAACAGGGTACTCACAAAGTACAACCCTACAAATCTCGATCCAGAATCAAAACCACATATACATATATGTAATATAATAACGCTCACCTCTCACCATCATCATGTACCAGCTCACAATTATCAGCCCTCAAACGGACTATGTGGCTAGGGACGAGCCGTCCAACTGGGGGACTAACTCTCAGCCAGCACATACGGACGAAGAATCAAGACCCGTACGCCTGAAAACAGCCCTACGCGCGCAGACTACCCAATTAAGGGTCTACAACAACATCCCGTCAAGGATGCCCCGGGTTCCGTCATATCCAGACCATATCCATAATTTCCATGTATCAGGATCCAAGGGGGGTACATGTGATGTTGCACATCATGTCCTGGGGGAAACAATCCAACATGGGATTGTTGACTAGCTCACAATTATCAGCCCTCAAACGGACTATGTGGCTAGGGACGAGCCGTCCAACTGGGGGACTAACTCTCAGCCAGCACGTACGGACGAAGAATCAAGACCCGTACGCCTGTAAACAGTCCTACGCGCAGACTACCCAATTAAGGGTCTCCAGTGACACCCCGTTTAGGTATGCCCCGGGTTATGTCATATCCAGACCATATCCAAAATTTCCATATCCAAGTATCCCAGTGTCCATACCCACTGTTTCCAAGTATCATCATCCAAGGGGGGAGGTACGTATGATGGTGGAGTTCTCAATCCTTATATAAATATTATAAAGTAATATTCCCTTCCTTAATTCAATTTTCCCACAATACTTATTCGTAGTATAGCTAATAAATTCTCAAACATATTCTATCTCCCTGGGGTATCTAGGGTAGTGTAAATAGCACTCTAACTAACATTCCAATCTCACAACCACATCCCAAGTACCCCACCCATATTCAATAAACATAACACTTTCTCGAGTATTGTATATATATACAACTCAAAATACTAGGATATGTCAAAACTCACATATATCACAAATACTTACAAAGATACTAAATTCAACCATTAAATATAAAATGAATTTCAATAAACCATTACATTCATATGTAATACTTCCATCACAAAATCATGCCATTTATTTCCAATAATTATAACCGAAGTCCCAAGACTCACTTTCACAACCCAACAAATCGAGTATCCCATACTCATCCATTTCATATTTTCCATTATCTAATAATATCCAAGAATTTCATAAAGAAAAACTAAATACTCTTGAAGACAAACGTCCACTTAAATACTAATATTCAAACCGAGACCCTAGACTCTCTCACAAGGTTATCCTAATACTTTTCAAAGTGTGAAACTACCTCGGAAGACTCACGGTCAACCGAGGGTCAAACTTTCCAAATTTGGTCAACCGGGCCCGCGGGCTCCACGACCTCCATTTTTCGATCCGAACATCCCTAAGGGTTCCACAAGGTTTAATAAACCTATCCTTCAAGTTTGGTCCGAATCGGACGGTCGGATCACTCACGATCGGACGGTTATCGTAAAAATACAAACTTTAACTTATGGAATTCGGAACATCCGGGCTCCGATTCACGATCCGTGAAATCCTACACAATCCTAGGAATGCCTAGATTAACATATATTAAATTGGAAGCGATCCAACGGTTCTAACATATCGAACCCGGAATTCACAAAATATGTAAAATCCGTTCGGGGTTCAAACGTTATCCGAATTGAGTTTCGTAAATTCCTACGCGCTCGTGACAACTAGGAGATCATTTTAGAATAAAAATGTCTCTCTGCTACAGTGCCCACGCCGCATCTATTTATTTGAGTAACTTTTTGTAAAGATTATCTTTAAGTAATGACCTGTTGTGGAGTTAGCATAAAGTAATGGCTAATGTTGTAATAAATTGATAATAAGAGGTTAGAGCTTTTGGATAAAAACTTATAAATAATAATTAAGTAGAGGGGTTCACAGGAAATATTGACATACTCTCATCTAAATATTACACTTACACATTGAAGAAAAATTAATATTACAACGAGTTTGTAGTTCTAGTGATTAAGATCATTTATTTTTACCCCAGAAGATCAATATTTGATTCTTCCTTCTTCATAAGTGTTTGTATGAAACTCAGATTATGCCTCGTGTTTTGCATAACCTACATTGCCTTATTAGTCTTTTCTCACTTTTTTGTTATGTTTTTAATAATTTAAATAATAAATAAAAAGTAACATGTTTTATCATATTAAATATATATATATATATATATATATGCGGGGAGTGGGTTAAAATATACATGTTTGATCAAAACAAAGAAAGTACAAATAATCACTAATGCAGAAAATATTTCATGACTTGAGAGGGGTTGGAGAGATGCCCAAGCTTAAGTAGTTGTCTATTGTGGAACAAGGGATTTAATTCTCATTGAACTTTCTTTGTTTTTTTTTCCTTTTTGTCCTTTTTTTCTTTTGGAATAGGATAAGAACCACATAACATGAGTATATGGTGAAAGTCTTCCTCTATGTTACCTACAAGAAAGGAAATTTCATTATTCTTCTTCACCGGAAAGGAAATTTCCTTGGGGTGTCTCAGAATGTGGACAACGATGAATAGATAAGTACCTCTCATAAAAGCTGTGTATGAACATTAGTCAACAATTTTGAGCACAATACTAGCTTGGTATGTTCTGCACTCTTGATTTAGTGGAGAGAATGGCTCTATTCCCTTGAAAACAATATATAGACTAATTTATTGGGGAGTTTCACTAAAACACCCAAAATGGAGGCTGAAATTATAAAAAAACCCAACACCCAAAACACTTTATAAACACACCAAAAACCCATCATTACACACACTCAAAACCCATTTATAAACACACCCAAAAAATATACAATTGTTGATTTTGGGTGTGTTTCTATGTTTAAAAAGTGTTTGGGTTTTTTTATAAATACATGTATATGATTGGGTTTATTTATAAATTTGAAAATTTATTGTCATGTTGATGGGAGTGGACCGAGAATCATTTATTTGGAGATATATATAAACTCAAGGGCTAGAAAAAAAAAAGCCAAATCAAAAATTGTTTATTCATTTAATTATTATCATGAATTTTTTTATTATTTATAGGCAGTATTATTTTTGTCTATTATTCTTTTATCGAAATTAGATGCCGAATGTTTTCAAATTTGGTAATTTTTTGTAAGGGTGATCTTTAATTCATGACCTTAAAAATGAATGATTCGGATCATTTTAATGGGATCCGGATCCTTTGCTTTGATTTTCTCTGCCATAATCCATTTGATTATTTTTTTTTATAAACATGCCACTGTTGGACAGATTTTACTCTATCTTTTTCTCGCAAGTGCACGAACCAATTATAGTATAGGAATGCAAGCACGAGGTCGTTCCACAGAGACTTGGATGAAAAATACTTATTACTACTACTTAGACTCACAAGTAATTCTAAGACTAAACAGAATTTAAATGAAGTTTTGTTGAGTTTGTTGGAATGAAAACTACACAAAGGAAATGCAAAACAACAAGTGACTGAAAACTACTAAAAGGGAATGCAAAATAGCAAGTTACCAGCAAGTAGTTGTTTAGAAAATTTAGAGACAAAGGAGACAAGCACTAGGGGTTCAACTTCACCATGACAATCCAATTTCAAGCTACAAGTTAACAATCGCCTAAGTTGATTACAATTTCTGGAGTTCGTTCTTTCTTATGTATGATTATCCATATGGTGTTTGGTTTTAATCAAGTACTCAGAAAACACAACTTAGCTATGGTGTTTAGTCTAGGCTATGAATCTGAATCCATTAAGCTTAAGAAGAATACAAAGGAACCAAGTAAACATTTAAACATGGTGTTTGTCCTAAATGCATTACTCACTCATTCACTAATCGGTTCAAGAGTCATATGGTGTTTATGTAAACTTGAACTAGATAACCAACATGCATGTGTTCATAGTGGCCAGTTATTTAAACATACATAAAGATTCAACTAAGAACAAGTGAATGAGACCAGAAAATTAGAAGTAATCAACAAGAGTAACATTAACTTGAAAACATGAAATTGTCTTGTCAGGTTACATTGAAACCCTAGCTATGGATTTAGCTGCTCATAATGAGAAAAAAATTAAGACAGAAATGAGAAAACATAATGAATGCAATAAGAGTAGAAAAACCCCTTTTCTGAAGTTCTTGTGGTGTCCAAGGCTTCTCCAAGTGCTTCTCCACGTCTAAGGCTTCTCCAAGAGCTTTCTCACGTCTAGAAGGATGTATGAAGGATATGGAGGTGATTTGGGATGAGTTTGAGTGAGTGGTGATGGCTGAGAAAGATGAAATTCATAGGGAAATAGAAGAGAGGTTTGCTGGAGTTGTTTTGGTGATTTGAGGCTGTTTAGAGCTTTTGGTTGATTGCTGGAGTGTTTGGGATTGTGAGAGTGTTTGAGGATAATTTCTGAATGTGTTTGGGAAAATGATGGAAGTGTTTGAGGGGGGATGGAGTGAAGGATGGCTGAATTGTGGGGTTGTGAATCCCAGAATTTTGCACCTAGAGTGTATGGGAGTGTTTAAGGATGGATGGAGAGGGTTTTATGGGGTTGTGAATCCCAGGCTTGCACACCTTGAATGTGGAATGGAAGTTGTATTTATAGGGAGAGGGAAGTAAGAAATCAGAATTAATTATGGCAATCACCTAACACACTTGCAATTGAAAATCAGAATGTGGTTGCTGCACTTCACCAACTAATCCCACCAGCAGCCATAGCTCATCATCATGTCAGCATGACCAAGCTTCCATCCAGAAACCAATAGCTCATCCTCATGTCAGCATGACCAAGCAAGCAATGAGCTCATCTGCAAGTCAGCATGATGTGTATTTTGATGGGCTCACGGATTGGGCTTGGATCAATCAATTGATGAGCTTGAGCTGTCCATCTTTAAGTTCAGAATGTCTTCTTTCCAAGCACACGTGAATTGGCCCAATCCAAGCACAGATGAAAAAGATATGTCTGAAATGAATTTGTAACTCAGTCTTCAGTTTTTACACATTGTTTTCACCATTTTACTTCAAAAGCCTCAAGTGATACCTAGAGCTCAATGAACTGAATGACAAACACAAAAGAGGTTAAAAGCACAAGGTTAACTCAAAAACATAACGAAGTCATAAGCTAGAAGGGTACAAAATGATATACAATTGTGAACCGAACATCCACCTCATTTAAATTTCATCCAAAAGCCAAAAAAGTGACACATCACACTTTAATAATTAAAAAACCAATTGCCTCACACTTAAAATAAATACAAAGGACCCAATAGTGTAGTGGTTTGGAGTAATTGCTCCCTCGGGCAAGGTCCTGGGTTCGAGTCCTAGTATCTGTGTTGTGTGTGTGTGTGTGTCTTTAGTATATTATCGCCACTCTCAATAGAAAATATCCTTAAATAAATAAATAAATGGAAAGAGAAATTCGTTCTTTCTTTCTTTTTTCTGTTATAGTTTCTCCCTCCCACAAATTCTCAATTCTTTCTTCCATAAATTCTTATTCATGCTTTCAAAATGACACCAACAATCGAATACCTTTTTTTAATGCTTAATATTTTTCTTATAGTAACAAATTGGAAGATACCATGGATTTTGGGTGGGATTGCACCGAGACACAATCAAATCTCCAATCTTGGCCACAAAAGAAATACAAAAAAACATCTCTAGCTTATTATAATTTATATGGGAAACTACCGAAGATTACTTATGAACTTTATTAGGTTTTGATTAATGGGCAAATTGTTAGATTTGATTATTTCATATGTTTTCTTGTAAAACCATCGTATCTTGTACTTGGAATGGAGGAAGAAAATCTTGTGTACAGTGAGAGAAATTGCAAGATATTGAAGCAAAATTGAATTGAGTAACTAAGACACTTGTATTCTTTAAACAGGTTGCAGTGTGAAATTTGAAGAACATGCCAATGCCATAGCTATGAGATGCTGGTTCTTCTTGTATGGTTTGGTTTGCTTTTTGAAGATGAAAAGGGGAGGCGATGGGAAGAGAGTAACAATCTGTTTTAACGTTTCGTAATGTTTGTTTTGGGTGTGAAGCAATTTTGTTTTATTTAAAAATAATCTATGTTTTAGATGTGTCAATTTTTTGGCTTTTGGATGAAATTTAAATCAGATTGCATGCTTATAAGAAAAGTCAAGTAGATCATGACGGAGAGAAATCTAAGAAGATGATTCGGATCTATTTTAATTATATTATTAAGTGGACCCAAACCACTAGTTGGCATTGTATTATAAAGTCCAAATAATCACTAATGCAGAAAATATTTCCTGACTTGAGGAGTGGGTTGGAGAGATTCCCAAGCTTAAGTAGCTGTCTATTGTGGAACAAGTGTTTAGTTCTCATTGAACTTTCTTTGTTTTATTTAATTTTTCTCTTTTTGTTCCTTTTTTTCTTTTGGAATAGGATGAGAACCACATAACATGAGTATATGGTCAAAGTCTTCCTCTACGTTGCTTGCACTTGGCTTCTCGCTTCACTAGGCCCAAAAACCTTTTGGAAATTTGATTAGTCTTCTTCACTTGAAAGGAAATTTCCTTGGGGTGGATTTGAATGTGGACAATGATAAATAGACAAGTACCTCTCATAACAGTTGTGTTTGAATATTAATCAACAGTTTTAAGCACATACTTGGTATCTTCTGCACCTTTGAGTTTAGCAGAGAGAATGGTCTATTCCCTTGAAAACAATATGTAGACTAGTTTATTGTCAGTTATGTATTGAATGTTAATTCATGATCTAAAAAATGAACGCTTCGGATCATTTTCATAATATTATAAGTAGACTCGAACGATTGGTTAGCATTTTAATGATATGGATCGATATAATTCATTTCATTTCATCAAATTAGCTTCCTCACTTGAATGGGTTGGAAAAGCATTGTGGAAATGCCCAAAGACTTTTTGGAAATTTTAGGGATTTTGGGTTGACAAAATTGCCCCTTGCATCATCAAAGAAATTGACAGGAATACTAACTTGTCCTTGAATTGTTATTGTTAATGTATGAATTTTGATTAATTCTTTTGGCTTCCCTTGACAATTTTGTAATAGGACTTTTATATGTATTTATCAAGCTCAAGGTTAGATTAAGAATAGGATCTCTAAGTGTTCTTAACTCTCATATATCCTATGGAGGTTCAAGCAATTTGACAAAGGTAAATCATGCATTGCATATCATGCATTAAAACTGTTTTCATAAATGATGACTAGTCATCCTTGCTCTGTAGGATTTCCAGCTGGTTAACCATCTGTTTTGTCATATTCTCTTTTCTCTCTGCTGCCATGTGTCAGTCTGACCTAAGGGATTCTTTTGTCTGTAAAGGCTAGTGAATTCCTCATTTGGAAGCCGTCTCTTTTGTGTGGAAGTTTTGGAAAGATTGGCTTGCCATCTTTCTCTTCTTCTTCCTCAAGAGTAAACCATATATTTCATCTATGAGTTTTTCTATTTGATTTCTTTTTGAAAAACTGCTTTTGAAATATGAATCTGCATCTAGCTATTTAAATCATTCTCTCATTTAGATCTAAATCGGATTCACAACTGATTTCTTCAAGAGTATGGTTTCTTGAAGAAATTTGGTCATTCTCCCTTGAATCCAAAGTTTGGTTTCGGTCTCAGTTTGAGCTTGCAAGCTAGTGCCATGGGATGATCGAGCTGGAGAAGGAGCTGCCATTGCCATGAAGAACTAAGCTTCAAGCTTTGCTAAGTTGGAGAAGAAGATTGCACAAAAGAGGTAAAGCTCATCTTCCTAAATAGATCTAGGTTTTGCTTGAGCTTGCTTGTATTCCTTTGTAAGAATATTTTTCTACTTAGTGGGTTGCCTAGTCGGTTGATGACTCCTAGTTTTTTCCAATGGTGGGTTTCTGGGTAAACAAAATCTGTTTTGCATATCTGTAAATTTTTCTGGGTTTGTGTTCTTGGTGGTTGACTAGTCATCTATATCTGCTGTTTGTTGTTTACTTGATAATGATGACTTCACACACTTTCACCATAGTTGTTGCTAGCACAGGGGATGCCTAGATTAATGGGTCCTTCTGAGTGCCTAGGTTGTCACTAGTAATCTTCTAGGGCTGCAGGTACTTTGTGGCATGCTCTGTGTTCTCTTGATTGTTGAATTGTTATGTCTTGTTTGTTTAGTTAACTTTACCCCTTGTCACCTAAGTATCAATTTCAGTTACAAATACAAAACTACAGCGTCAAAATTGACGGAATTGAAACTACAAGATCAAAAGTGGTTGAAGTGCCAAACTATAAGGACCAAAAGTAACTTTTAGCCAAAATATAAATACTAACAATTTTATTCACTTTGGTATATGCTCAACCACAATATGAGTCACCCTTTTTTCCATTCTATAATTCAAAATACTCCATTATATATGAACATATAGCAAAAAACACCATTATATATGAATATATACAAAAAGAGACACCATCTTATTCTCAATTATAACATGTACTGCAAGTTTGATGAATTATTGCTATCTAATTAATACTTTACATTGAAATTTATTGAACTCCAACTCTTTTCTTAATTAACTGGTACTATCTCCTTAACACTACAATACCATAACAATGTTATTATAATAACACTCAATGACTTATCTCATAAGTGAGTGGTATAATCCATGCAGGCACATGTGCTTCTTCAGCATAGAGGCCTGTTCATTATATTCTCCTTCAACTCGAAGTGCTCGCAAAAGGATTAGGAGGCATGGCTAGATTATCACCTTCTCTTTCCAACATTTGAACTACAACTTTCATTGAAGGACGATATGTTGGATGCCATTGGATGCACCATAGACCCACAATTGCAAGTTTCCTAGCAATTGTAGCGTTTGCTTCATCGTCACCAATATGAATTCGTAGGTCGTTGCCTTGCTCTAAAAGGTTATAGATCTATTCTGGGAAGTAGACTTGGCTAGTGGAGTCTTCCAGGACTTTAAAGTTTTTTCTTCCTCCAACCATTTCAAGCAACAATATTCCAAAACTATACACATCTGACTTATAAGAGACATTGCCGAAGTTCCTTGAGAAGATTTCGGGTGCAATGTAGCCCATGGTCCCCTTGGCTGTAGTCATTGATATTGCGCTTTGATCCTTAGCACAAAACTTGGCTAAACCAAAATCAAAACTTTTGGAGTGAAATCTTGGTCTAGCAATACATTATGTGGTTTGATGTCGAAGTGGAGGATTCCTTGGTCACACCTAGGGGTGGCAATTTCCGACTGAACCCGTTACACGACTCGAAACCCGCACGGGAAAAACACGACCCAAACACGACCCATTAATAAATGGGTAATTTTTGGGTCAACCCACTACTGACCCATTTATAAACGGGTGGGTTTCGGGTCAACCTGCCAACCCGTTTAAATACATGTTTAACCCGTTTATTAAACGGGTCGTGTCATGGGTCGTGTCAACCCGTTTACTACCTGCCAACCCGCGAAAAAAATTAAGGAAATTGAACATTCAGCACACCCACTGGGTTTCGAACCCTAGCCACTTCCACCCTTCTCCTTGCTCCTTATCCATCTTGGTGTTGATCACTTTGTGATTATATATTACAACATTTGATATTTATAATATCTTTACAAACTAATGAGCACTTAATTATAATTATTACATTTTTATTCCCAAATTATATTTGTTAGTAATTATTCCTTATAATTTGAGTTAAGTATGTATCTAGGGTTTAGGGTTTAATGTTTTAATCTCTAAACCCTAAACCCTAAACTCTAAACCCTAGTTCCTAAACTCTAATCTCTAAACCTAAAACCTAAACCATAAACTCTAAACTCTAAACCCTAAACCCTAAACCCTAAACTCTAAACTCTAAACCCTAAATCCTAAAGCCTAAAGGACATGTAACACATCCTTTTGTGAACATTGCAAACGAAATTAATCAAGGACATGTTACTAGTGAGGATATTTAATAATTTCATTACTCTATTAGCTTAGCAAAAACCTCAATAAGTATGTGATGCATTGATATGTGAAGAATACACAAATAAAATCCAAATAAATTCATGGTCATCCTTGCCGAATTGTTGGAGAAGGCTATTTATAATAGTTAAACACTAGGTTCTCTCTTTGATTTCTCCCACTAAAAAATAATTGATGGCGTTGTTCAAAATGCAAGAATTATTTTCTTTGTTTCTTCTTCATTTTCTTCATTTTTTAATTTCTCTTTCTCAATCTTTATATATAGAGAGAGGCAAAATGAAATAACTATTTTATATATTAAAAAATATAATTACTTGATTAAATTATCAACATTTAGAATTTTTTATTTTTTTTAAATTTGCTATTACTTAGCGCCGTTAGTGGGTTAATAGGTTAACCCGAAACCCGCACGGGAAATAAATGGGTCGACACGAAACCCGCACGATTATTAAACGGGTTATCAGCGGGTTGACCCGGAAATTGACACGGGAAATAAATGGGTCGAACACGGAACCCGACACGAACACGACCCATTGCCAGCCCTAGTCACACCCTTGGTGAAGATATTCAATTCCTCTTGTAACTTGTCCCAACCAAGGAATGAATTCTTATTATATGCTAATGATAAGAAATTTTGCAATGAACCATTTGGTAAGTATTCGTAAACAAGAGCACGAATAAATCTGTCGGCACAAAATCCAACCAAGCGAACAACATTGACATGGTGGATTTGACACATAGTCCCCACTTCGTTTATGAAATCTTCCCCTTTTTCATTTGAATTGTTGAGCATTTTAACGGCAACAAGTAACTTAGAGGAAAGAGTTCCTTTGAACACCGTTCCATAGGCCCCCTGACCCAACTTTTCCTTGAATTGATTTGTTATCCTTTTAATATCAGCATAGGAATATCTACTTGGCTTCATCGCTCTATAATCATCCAAAAATAATATTTCAATTCTAAGTCGATTTTCTATTTTTCCATTTTGTTAGATGTATACACATGGTAGATCGTCATCACCATCGCGATTAGAACTAAATAGAGTGCACAAATACCTGCAAATATTTTCTTTTTGCGTCAAATGTTTTTAAAAGTGTTTTAGTCATTTTAAACTCTCTTCGAAACATACCCTTGATTAACTTATTCCCCATTATATCTTCAGATTAAATATCTTCAGATTTGGCCTTCTATGATTACGACCTGTAAAAGTTGTTCATGAAATAAGGGCCGGTTTTCAAATAAATGAAATCCAAAATTATATTCTTCAAATTCTCATAAGCGATTATGTTGGAAAGTAAAGTTGGAGTGTAATACCTTTGCTATGTTCACATGATGGTATGGACCAATGCAGCGTCATTGAATCTTAATCTTTAGGGTAATGTGATATATAGTCATGCACCTTGATACAAGACACTAGGGGCATTGCTCCAAAGTCACACTCATCATCCATGATAGCATAAATATGGTTGCCAAAATTGTTGCCATGGCATGGGCTCAATCTCGCCAGACAACCATATCTAGAAGAAGATCATCTCTTACTGTTGACGGTGGACAACTGAATAAGATTGCGCGGCCTACTAATTCAAAGGGAGAAGAACCAATACTGTAAAACAACTCCCTTGGCAAGCAATCATAATAAGGACCTCCTCTAATTGCATGAGATGTGTAGTTAATCTCATAAACAATGAGCTTAGTTGATGATGTCATCTCGAGCAGAGTCGCGTTGTATTCATCGCAAGAAAGATCAAACCCCCGGAAGCCACAATGGCTGGACAGCACCGGCACTGGAATTCAATGCTCACGAGGTTAGACAATTGCCAAACCTTTAAATTATAAATTATATATTAAAGAAGGCTTATTTACAATAGTGCCCTTGAAACTATGGTCAAATATCAGTTTTACCCCTGGAAGTTAAACTGTAATTTCCAACAGTTAAAAAGCTAATGTTACAGTTTTCTTTTCAATGTAGCACGTTGGCGCATGATAGACGAGGTAATATATTATCTAGGTGAGTGGATCCCTCTACCCTGTAAATAGACCAGCTTATGAAATAAATGTGTGGTTAAATTTTCTTTGGCCTTTCGCTTGACACCGTAGTCATTTTATTGATCGATGTCTTCACTACTGTTGCAGAAATAGTTATGTAATCGGTGAATACTGGCAACAATGACCTTGATGATACCCTTATACTTGGTAAGAGAATACTTGTGTTTATCTCACGGAAACATGATTATTTAGATTTAAAGGCACAATAAAAATTTATGCTGTTTTGAGAACAAAACACTTGCAAGGTTGAGATGGTTTGGAGAGGAGTAAATTATTATCCTTCCTATTAACTCCTTTTTTATGGACCATGCAGCACTATACGTAGCAGCCAAATTTACATTTGGTTTTCCTTTGTAACTGCACTGCTAATATATAAATGGCGAAGGAGGCATTTGTCAATGTATGGCAATATAGAAGACTTTCTTCGGAGTAATAATAATCTTATGCCAATAAGGTACTCTTACTCAGACATTAAAAAGATGGCCAGAGGTTTCAAGGACAAATTGGGAGAAGGAGGCTATGGCTCTGTATACAAGGCAAAGCTCCGCAGCAGTCACCTTGTAGCCATCAAGATGTTGGGAAAGTCAAAAACTAATGAGCAAGACTTTATCAATGAAGTTGGTACCATTGGAAGGATTTTCCATGTTAATGTGGTGCGACTTATTGGCTTTTGTGTTGACGGTTCAAAACGTGCTCTTGTATATGATTTCATGCCCAATGGGTCTCTTGAGAAATACATTTTTTCTCAACAAGGAGTTGTCTCCTTAAGTTGCCAAAAAATATTTGAAATCGCACTTGGAGTAGCTCGTGGTATTGAATATCTCCATCGAGGTTGCGACATGCAAATTTTGCACTTTGACATCAAGCCTCACAACATTCTTCTAAACGAGAACTTTATTCCCAAGGTCTCTGATTTTGGGTTAGCAAAGCTGTACCCATTGGATAATAGCATTGTATCTTTGACTGCAGCAAGAGGAACCATGGGATACATTGCTCCAGAGATATTCTATAAAAACATTGGAGGTATTTCGTACAAAGCCGATGTGTATAGTTTTGGAATGTTATTGATGCAAATGGCTGGTAGAAGGAAGAACCTGGATGCGGGTATAGAACAATCAAGCCAATTTAGCCAAATCTACTTTCCGACACGAGTTTCTGATCAGTTGAGAGCAGGAAAGGACATAGAAATAGGAGATGATGCAACATATGAGGAAAAGGAGATCGTAAAGAATATGATGATGGTCGGATTGTGGTGCATACAAATGAAGCCCAGTGAACGCCCTTCAATGAATAAAGTAGTGGAGATGCTCGAAGGAGACATTGAGAACCTTCAAATGCCTCCAAGGCCTTCCTTATATCCACAACAAATTCCTGCAAGTGAAGTTGGTGGGTACAGTCCAAGTCCCTGTGCATCAAGTGCTTCAGAATCTGAAAGATTACTTTGATTGCGGATGCAAATGAAGTGAATTAATATTAGTCAAGATGTGGATCTATGTAAGGGAAAGTTTACTCCGTATTTGATCGTAGCACAAATATGTTTACATATTGTAATTTATTTAAGCAAATAATTAGCCTCTGCCTTTGGTTATTGTTTCAGAAAATGCCTGCCAAAAATGCAATGACTTCAACTTTGATGACAATTTGAACTTTGGTTTTTAGATTTTGAAAATGTGTCTTAGTATAAGAATCCAAATATAGGGTAAGATCCTTCTAACAATAATAAGAATGAAAATATATACGGTGTGTTGAGACCAAAGCAAAGGCAAATAGACTGAGAGGAAAGTTTGTATCAGCGGCAACTGCGGAAGCAGGCAGCTCTAAAGTTTGTACCCTGCCCCTTCATGACATTTATACATGCTTCCCCTATCCTCTGTTTTCTTCTTAAACCTTGTTAAGTTTCAGTTTTGTATATAAATTTGTCTCTACCTTTTTTATAATGGCTCAAGTGAAAGACGGCATCAATAATATATAGCGAACTTCGGCCTTTCTTTTCTATGCTTCAAGCAACGGTTCAAAATTAAACAAGACCCTATACGTCAAATAATCTTACCATTTGAATTAGAATCTAGTTCTACCGACAATGACTAACCATGTTGTAAGAGTTTACAGACTTGGATTGATAATGGCCTGTTGGTTTTAAGTTTGAGCTTAATGGAGTGAGCTATTTGGGCTAAAAGATTGAGTAGTGTAAACTACATGGTGTAAGCCTTTCAGACATCCCACTCAACCTTATCGCTTTTTGCTGATCGAATAGAAGCCTCGAACTATAAGCCATTCAACCCAAAAGAATTACAACCACGAAGACCCAATATGAATCTGAAACCGCACGCAAGAAACTATCCAAAAAGAAATTTTTTTGTTTTCGTTTACCTTGTTGCAGCGATTTGTAAGTAAATCACAGCCTTGCATACCTCACCTTGCAAATTATAAGCAACCTAATAAATACCCAGTTAGAAAATCAATCAAACAAGGATTTTGGTTTCAAATGAAACTTATGATGCCAATTAAGAAGAGTCATAGGGTATGTGACTTCTTGGAGAAGTTGGAGAAGTTGGCGGGCTTAATGGGAAAAGAATTTGGCTCCACTGACTTGTTGGTGAACATTGCAGAGATGGTGGTTGAGAGATAGTCCGGATTGGTTTAGGGTAGACATATCATAATTATTATCATAAAAATTAATTTCTTACCTTATTTAATTTTTAGGGGCATGATGGGAGTAGCCAAGTAATTTAAAAATGAAAAAATAATATGTAAATATCAAAAAATCAAAAAAGGAATGTAATCATACGTAGCACAAAAGTCAAAGGACTTGTATCAACAACAACTACGAGGATGGCATCCAAATTCTGTTTTCAATTTTGGACTTATACCGAATTATTTTATATAAATTATTAATTTTTGAGTCTATAATAATGTAGATGATGATATTAGTATTTAAGCATTATAAAATATGAAATTATGGACAATTATGATTGTAACTAATGGATATATTATTAATCAATATAAAATGATGTAATGAAGTAGGGCAAAATGAGTAGTTTAGTTAGTGTCATATTAATTTAGCCTATTCTTAAAAATTTGTGAAGGGCCCTCTCTAATTTGAAATCTTGGCTCCACCACTGCTTAACACGTGTTTATAGGCATAATCATGATTATATAAATTAAAGTAAAAAGTTAATTGTTGTTATGCCTATAGACGCATGTCAAGTATTAAGAACAGTGGTGAGCATACACCTTTGTGTTAAAGTGGTGAGCAAAAATATTTCCCAAAAAAACAGCAAGCAACTTGCTTCTCAACGACATGAATTTAAAACAGAAGAAAAACAAAACAAATATAAGAACAAAATAAATATAAGTGCAAAAAACAAAGGATACTTGGGTAAGCCAAAAGCAAGGCCCATTCCACAAGAAACCAAATTAAGGAAGACTAAAATTGAAAAACTACTCACTCAGCCCAAAAAATGACGTGACAGTGAAAAGTAAGGAACTATCAATAACCACAAACAAACTTAGATATGTTATAAAATAAAATAATTGGAGTATGGAATTACCACTGAAAATGATAGTGGAATTATATATTTTCTTGTGGCGTTTGCACAGATTGAATTTCCTCTCAAATAGGAACTCACTCAAATTTCTCTCTCCTTTTCTTTCTTCTCTCTTCTTTTCTTTCTTCTCTCTTTCTGATGGTATGTATTACAATTGATAGACTAAGCCTATTTATAGGCGTTTCTGAAATACTTCCGTGAGCGTACAGTGCATTGCACAGTGCACTTCCTGTCTCAATTTTCAAACCATCACTTTCATCCGTGAGTGAACAGTGAAATTGAACAGTGAAATTCTTCTTTCATCCGTGAGTGAACAGTGAAATTCTTGTCTCATTTTCAAACTTAATAATTTAATGTGGGCTCCACTTCCACTATTTATAACACTCCCCCTTGGAGACCACATATCCCTAGATTAGTTGCCTCATTAAAACCTTGCTTGGAAAAACCCAGTGGGAAAAAACCGAAGCGAAGGAAAAAGAGTACAACCTTACTTGGGACATTAGAGTAATGTGAAGTGCGCACATGTTGCCTCGTTAAAACCTTGCTAGGAAAAACCCAGTGGGAAAAACCCTAGTCGAAGGAAAAAGAGTACAACGCGCTTATGTCCTGTGTTAGAGGACTCTTGAATGCTCCCCCTGATTTTGCATGCTCTAACTTGATTGCTTGCAGAGTTGTCGTAATCCGATGCCATGCACTAGCTTCTGGAATGTGCACTTGGGTAAAGATTTGGTGAAGAGATCTGCCAAGTTATCGTTTGAACGGATTTGTCTGACTTTGATTTCTTGATTCTTCTGAAGCTCATGCGTGTAGAAAAACTTTGGTGATATGTGCTTGGTCCGGTCACCCTTGATGTACCCTCCTGTGATTTGAGCAATACAAGCTGCATTATCCTCATTTAGAATGGTTGGAGTGTCCGTTGTTGAGGGCAAAGCACAGGTGCTTCGAATGTAATGAATCATTGACCGTAACCAAACGCATTCACGACTAGCTTCATGGAGGGCAAGTATTTCTGAGTGATTGGAAGATGTGGCTACCAACGTTTGCTTTGTTGAGCGCCATGAGATTGCAGTTCCTCCACATGTAAACACATACCCAGTTTGTGAGCGTCCTTGATGTGGATCAGAGAGATATCCTGCATCAGCATATCCAACAATACTCGGGGCATTGGTCGACTCACTGGAATAGAATAAGCCCATGTCTGTCGTTCCACGAAGATATCGTAAAATATGTTTAACACCGGTCCAATGTCGGCTTGTTGGAGCAAGCTGTATCTTGCTAACAAATTTACTGAAAATGCTATGTCAGGTCTGGTACATTGTGCTAAATACATTAAAGCACCTATTGCACTAAGATATGGCACTTCTGGACCAAGTACCATCTCATCATCCCCTTTCGGACGATATGGATCTTTCTTAGTGTCGAGGGACCGAACGACCATTGGAGTGCTAAGTGGATGAGCTTTATCCATGCCAAACCGCTTTAATACTTTTTCAGTATAATTTGATTGATGCACCAAAATTCCATCAGCACTGTGCTCAATCTGGAGGCTAAGACAATATTTTGTCTTTCCAAGATCTTTCATCTCAAATTCGTGTTTGAGATAATCAGCAGTCTTTTGGAGCTCTTTAGGAGTTCCAATTAGATTCATATCATCAACATAGACTGCCACTATTGCAAATCCAGACTCTGATTTCTTAATAAACACACATGGGCAGGCAGGATCATTTGTGTATCCTTCCTTCAGGAAATACTTGCTGAGACGATTATACCACATTCGCCCAGATTGTTTCAACCCATATAATGATCTTCTCAATTTGATTGAGAACATAGCCCGTGGTTTATTACCGGCTGCATCGGGCAGCTTAAGTCCTTCCTGGAACTTTCATGTATATGTCGGTATCCAACTCTCCATACAGATATGCGGTAATGACATCCATAAGTCTCATGTCAAGTTTTTCTGAAACCGCTAGGCTTATCAAGTAACGGAACGTAATTGCGTCCACTCCTGGAGAGTATGTTTCCACATAATCAATTCCAGGCCTTTGTGAAAAACCTTGCGCAACAAGTCGTGCTTTATACCTTGCAATCTCATTTTCCTCATTGCGCTTTCTTGTAAATACCCACTTGTAACCTACCGGGTTCACATTGAGTGGGGTTGGAACAATAGGTCCAAAAACACTCCTTTTTCCAAAGAGTCTAATTCTGCCTGGATTGCATCTTTCCACTTAGGCCAATCTTGTCTCTGTGTGCATTCATCAATGGAGCAAGGCTCAGCATCATCAACTTTTATGATCTCAGTAGCCACTAAGAATGCAAATATATTATCGATGATTATCTCATTTCTGTTCCACACTTCATTAGTGGATGTATAATTTATGGAGATTTCTTGGCTTTCGGGTACAGCTACCACTTCAGGAGCACATGTCTCATCAAAGACATTTTCCTTCTCAGGAAGTACCCGTCCCTCTTGAGGGGATTTAAATCATGAATTATGGGCTCTCCATTTATTTCATTTGCATTCATTTTGGCCATCAGCTTCCTCTTTCGAGGAACTGAGTCCTTTGAGCCTAGTGGTCTGCCACGCTTCAAGCGTGCAGGAGATTAGCCTTCCTGGCGCATTGCCTTCTTCATTATGAACATCAATCCTTGCAGGTGCATTTACAGCTGGGATATGTGATTTCATCACCTTCGATGCATCATTAAAAGCATCTGGCATCTGATGTGCAATGCTTTGGAGGTGAACGATCCTTCTCACTTCGTTGTCGCATTGAGCGGTACGAGGATCGAGATAAAACAAAGTGGGTACATCCCATGATAATTCACGTCGTTCTTCATGAACGAGTTTGCCTTGTTCTTTAGGAACAGGTTTTTCTCCCCTAATAGTGGGAAAATTGTCTCATCAAAATGACAATCCGCGAATCGTGCCTAAAGATATCACCGGTCAGGGGCTCCAGAATCTCTGATGATAGATGGTGAATCAAAGCCAACATAAATTCCCAATCTGCGTTGAGGGCCCATCTTAGTACGTTGCGGTGGTGCAATAGGCACATAGACCGCACAACCAAAAACTCTTAAATGTGAAACATTTGGTTGATTGCCTAACACAAGCTGAATTGGAGAATATTGATTGTTGGCGACGGGCCTCAATCGCACCAGAGATGCTGCATGTAAAATGGCATATCCCCAAGCAGAAACTGGCAACTTTGTTCTCATTAGCAATGTGCGTGCTATCAATTGAAGACGCTTAATCAAAGCTTCTGCCAAGCCATTTTGAGTATGAACATGGGGAACAGGATGTTCAATGTCAATGCCTAACGACATGCAGTAATCATCAAAAGTCTAAGATGTAAATTCACCAGCATTATTCGAGTCTGATTGACTTAATGGGATAATCTGGGAATTGGGCTGGTAATAATTTAATTATCGGAGCCAAGAGCCTAGCAAATGCCATATTCCGAGTGGACAAAAGGCAAACATGTGACCATCGGGTAGATGCATCCACCAAGACCATAAAGTATCGAAATGGTCCACAGGGAGGATGAATAGGCCCACAAATGTCCCCTTGAATTCTCTGTAAAAATGATGGGGATTCAACATCAACCTTTTGTTGTGATGGTCTGATTACCAACTTCCCTTGTGAACAAGCTTGACAAAAGCTGTCATTTGATACCATAATATGTTTTGTCAATAAGGGATGTCCTTCAGAGTTGGTAATGATCCTACGCATCATGGTGGATCCAGGATGACCCAACCGGTCATGCCAAAGCTTGAAAGTATTTGAGTCAATGGACTTTTGGTCCATGATACTATGTGCCTCAATTGTCTGTATGGTTGTATAGTACAACCCTGATGAGAGCGCACCAAGCTTTTCCAATATACGTTTCTGGGTATCATTGGAAATAATACAAAGATATTCCATGTTTTTCTCATTCTTTGTTTCAACATGGTAACCATTCAAACGAATATCTTTGAAACTCAACAGATTTCTTCTGGAGTTAGATGAATACAAAGCATCTTGAATTGACAGTATTGTCCCATTTGGTAACATAACTTGGGCTATGCCTGAGCCTTCAATCAGGTCTGTAGGTCCTAATATGGTTGTTACCTTTACTTTTGTAAGCATCAATTTTGAGAAATACTTTCGAATCTCGAAGGATTGTATGAGTAGTTGCACTTCGGCAAGACAAATATCTTTGCTAGAGCTCTTGTTTTGGGGGCATCCATAATTTACATCCATGCCTTCAAATAAAATAAGTTGAATCAACAATCATTCAAAATATTACCATTTTTATTGAATGCAGAAAGGAAAATAAACAGTGCTTCAGATAATACAAATGGTACATGAAGGAATTTAATCCAGTTCGGACCCATAAATTTCATTCCCCCTTTCAGTAACAAAATCGGAAACATCTAGATGCGTCTTGTCTAAACGACGCGATATTTTCGAATGAGCCGTCTATGGCTGGCGGATCTGGTGCAACATAATTTGTCTCCACTTTTCTGTTTTTAAGTGAAGTTTGATAAAGATCCGCCAAGTGCCTCGGCGTACGACATGTACGCATCCAATGTCCCTTTGCACCACATCTGTAACAAGCTCTTTCATTATTTCTAGGCACATAGCTTGCTTGTGTTTTCCCCTTATTTCTGGGTGCATTTTTGCCATTCATGGGTGGATTGTTTCTTGGCCCCAAGCTGTATGAGTGAGCACCACGATCTTTTCTACTCCCTTGCCATCGGCCACGTTTGCCCCCTCGCCAACGTTTGTGGATACTACCACGAGATGAGGTGGCATTCACTTCCCGAGATGCAACATTTATTTCAGGAAGTGGTGCTGAGCCTGTTGGGCGAGATTGGTGATTTTTCAACAAAAGCTCGTTGTTCTGCTCAGCTAGCAAGAGGCAAGATACAAGTTCTGAGTACTTTGTGAAACCACTATGCCTATATTGCTGTTGCAGAAGCACATTTGAGGCATGAAATGTACTCAGAGTTTTTGGAGCATATCTTCCTCAGATATATTTTCACCACATAATTTCATAAGGGAGGTGATCCTGCATAGCTGAATTGTATTTTGGACACTGTCTTGAAGTCTTGAAATCTCAAGTGTGTCCATTCATATCTAGCTTTTGGGAGAGTCACCGTCTTCTGATGATTATATCTCTCACACAAGGCTTTCCACAGAACCAATGGTTCATCAATCACCACATATTCGCTCTTCAGCGCTTCATGAATGTGGCGGCGGAGGAAAATCATGGCCTTCGCATTTTCCTGAGGTGATGCATCACTTCCATCTTCAATTGCTTTGCCAAGGCCATTAGCACGCAGATGGATCTTGGCATCCAGAACCCATGATAGGTAATTGTCCCCAGAAAGCTCTAGGGCAGCGAATTCCAATTTAGCCAGATTTGCCATCTTCAAGAGAAGAATGAGATGCATTAGAATTCGCAATTTTACTCAAAATTTCAGATTCGGGATCTGGGACATTAAGCCATTTATTAATAGGAACTTCAGGCCCTATAATTGTTTGAGTAACTTCAGGCCCTCATTTTAGTTGGTTATAAAAATAAAGTACTATAAATTTACTGGTATGGACGATAAACCCGCACCATACTTTAAATGAAAGTAAATGTGCGATAAAGTAAATTGCTTGTTATATGGACGTTAATCCCGCACCATACTTTAAATAAAAGTAAATGTGCGGTAAAGTAAATTGCTTGTTGTATGGACGTTAATCCCGCACCATACTTTAAATAAAAGTAAATGTGCGGTAAAGTAAATTGCTTGCTGTATGGACGTTAATCCCGCACCATACTTTAAATAAAAGTAAATGTGCGGTAAAGTAAACGTGCTAGTATGGGCACTAATCCTGCTCCATACTTTTAATAAAAGAAATAAAAGGCAGTTGTGTGGACGATAAACCCGCTCCACACTTTAAATAAATACTGCCGTATGGGTAATAAACCTACACCATACAATAAATAAAATAAGTGTGGGAATAAAACCACCACTAAAAATATAGGAAGTACATATTATATTTTGTGGGCAATATAACTGCACCACTGTATAATAGATGGGTTTTAAGATCACACCATCATTTTATTATGAGGATTTGCGTTACAACGCGATGGGTAATGAAAATTACACCACCATAAAACAACAGAATGGGGTATAAAACCGTGCCATTCCAAATTATATTACAAAGAAATAAATTAAGCAAACATGGATGAAACAACACAAAAATTGTGAGAACACAAAAAAGAAAGTTTGCATGTCGTCGTAGTAGTAGAGCGAGAGGAGACATATGACGGAGAGGAGAAAGAGAAATAACCACATAGTGTTGGGCTGAGAAAATTTAACAGTGGAGAGACTATCGTGCTAATAACGTGTTATAAAATAAAATAATTGGAGTATGGAATTACCACTGAAAATGATAGTGGAATTATATATTTTCTTGTGGCGTTTGCACAGATTGAATTTCCTCTCAAATAGGAACTCACTCAAATTTCTCTCTCCTTTTCTTTCTTCTCTCTTCTTTTCTTTCTTTCTCTCTTCTGATGGTATGTATTACAATTGATAGACTAAGCCTATTTATAGGCGTTTCTGAAATACTTCCGTGAGCGTCCAGTGCATTGCGGTGCACTTGCACTTCCGTCTCAATTTTCAAACCATCACTTTCATCCGTGAGTGAACAGCAGTGAAATTGAACAGTGAAATTCTTCTTTCATCCGTGGGTAAGTAACAGTGAAATTCTTGTCTCATTTTCAAACTTAATAATTTAATGTGGGCTCCACTTCCACTATTTATAACAAGATACGAGATTTACAAAATCCAATAATGAAATTGACGATTGACGAAGGCCACCGACAATGGGAGAGAGAAAAAGAAGAAAAACAAAAGAGAAGTAGAGAGAGAACCAAAAAGAAGAAGAAGAAAAGAAGAGAGAAACGGAGAACGAGGCAAAAAGAGAAGAGAGAGAGAGAGGAGAGAAAATGAGATGGAAGAAAAAGAGAAAAGTTACATGACAAAGAAGTAGAGAGAGAAAAAAAAAAGTTAACCACATTATATTCCTTTAAGTTTGGGGCATTATCGAAATGGACTACGCAGTTTCATCAATTTATATCCCAACATTTTAATATTCAATCAATTTAAACGTTCCGTTAATTTAACCGTCTAATTGTTTGTGAAATTGATGATGTGGCAGGTTATGTACCCACTTTATTTTTTTGTTTTTAAATTAGTTTTTTAAAATATTAATGTTTTATTATTTTAAAAAGTTGTTTATGGATAATTTTCATTTTACTACGTTGAAGTTTACCGAATTTCAGTCTTCCATACATCAAGTTTTTTTTTTTTTTTCAATCTTATTTTGAACGTTTATTTTAGTAACACTTTCATACATTTGTGACTTGTCAGTGCTTCCATCAATTCCTCCATTAAAACACTGACGTGGAAATCAGTGAGTGCACATGGACACACATATTGCACCACGTGGAATAAAACAAATAAATAATCTAATTAAAATAGATAAAATAAGAAGTATCTCTCTCCTTTTTTTTTTTTTTTTTTTTTTTTTATGCCTTCTCATCCCTGTCACACCCCTCTCTCTCATCCAAACCCCAAATGTTCCCCCACCGCAGAAACCTTTCTCCCAACCTTCACCTCTGCAGCCTCCAGCCGTCCCTAACCCCCACTCCACAGCCACCTCAAGCCACCGCCATAGTCGTGCCCCACCCCAAGATCTCTGCGACTCAACCCTAGAAAATCATATACGGGTTGGCCGCTCCCCACCGTCTCGGTTAGTGGTGGGTCTTTGTCGCAAGGAAGAATGCAAGCCCGTCGGATCTGGTGTTGTGCCTTGGTTGTTCTGGGTGTCGATTGTGGTTGCCATGGGGGTGGTTCAGGAGGTTGTAGAGGTTGGAAACAATTTCTCTCATACCTCAACATGAATAACGAAGAACGTGCTATAAGAATGAAGAACTCATGGTTTGGGTTTTCAAAAATATGGTTTTAGGGATGTGTCTGTTGAAATTTTCCATTTATAACCAATGGCATATCATGTAATTTCATTCATTATAGTGGACATAAAAACGACTTACATAGGCACACGTTTGGCTTGGTGACTGCAATTGAAGATTGGCTTGGTGACTGCAATTGAAGAGGAAAAATAAATTGGAAATAACACTATATAGTTTACTAAAATGAAAGATAATAATATAATTTCACATAAAGCCAATGTGTAAAAAATGGGATGTAATTTTCCAATCAAGCACTGAAAAAACGTTAAAATTACGAAAGATGTCATTATTAAATGCAACGAAATTTTACTATTTCATTTTAACTCAATCCTCCAGCTGTCAGGAATAAAAAACCCCAAGCCCAAAATAAACAGTCCAACTGTCAGCATTAAGCACGCCCAAGCATTTGACCAAAAATAAAAACACGCCCAAGCCCAAAACAAACACTCCAGCTGTCCGCATTAAACACGCCCAAACAGCCCAAGCCCAAAACGATAGCAGCGACGCCAAATTTCTACCCAAAACGACAGCAACACCCAATCACGCCCACGACGACAACGAAATTCACGCCCACGACATCCTACCATTCCGTCCAGTCGCACTCCTTCCCACTTCAAGAAAAAACACACAAAGACTCACAACCCTCACCATTTCACTCTCTGAAAATCGAAAAGCAATCAGAAAGCAACGACCACCAACATCGACGAAAACAAGCGCATTTCTACAATCCCATGATTGTTCAGTTACTCAACTCTATACAATCCCACTTAACTTATCAATACAAAAGTTCCTTTAGACCTTTGGAGGAGTGTTGGCAAAGTTCCATTGCAAATGCGTCATGCCTAAGTAAGTTCTATCACCAGCTACTTGGTCGATTGGGACAGCATCAGAAACTTCTTTCAGGTCCTCTTCTCCAAGTTTCACCCTCAAGGAGCCAATGTTTGCATCCAGGTTCTTAATCTTTGTTGTCCCTAAGCAGTTGAAAATTCAAAGCAAATGACCAATATGGACTATGGACATGGAGTGTAAGAACTTTTCTTCGCTCAACTCGAGTTAGTGTACAACATGCTGTCACTCAGAAGCATAATCAAAGTTCTGTCTCTGATTACATCTTAAAACTATTTTCAAAGAAAAAACAACTTAACCAAGAGTCCTTAAACTAATTTACCTTTGGCATGTTTGTTAATTTAAGTTGCAAATAACAAAAGTGTAATGATGGCTCACCTGGGATGGGCACAACATCATCTCCTCGGTGGAGAACCCATGCTAGTGCTAGTTGAGCAGGAGAGTATTGGTGCTTTTTTGCAAGACTTTCTATTCGATTGTAAATGTTCTTGTTCTTCTCCAAGTTCTCGCCTATGAAACGAGGATTTGAGGCCTTAGAAAACATAAAAAAGAAAAAGGGATAAGGTTTCTGAACATTCCTTCTCCTAGGAAATAATAAATGCAAGGAGATGAAGTAACGTCCCCTCAAAGCTTCCTCTTGAAAAGATGCAAATAATTAATCACATCTTAAAGAATATAATTGGGAACATTTGGTATTACAATGAACTAAGCAGAAAAATTGGTGAAGAAACATTTACCAAGAAGCTATTTGCAGGTACACTTTCCAAAACTGCTTTGCCACCGAAAAACCCACGACCAAGAGGACTATATGGAACTATACCTATGCCAAGCTCCCTGTATGTGATAACATTACACCATCCAATGAGAAAATTGACACATAATAAAGTTATAATAGGTAGAGTTTGAGTTTGACAACATTTGCACAATCATTTTCCCCTTGACTAGATATGGAATTATGAAACCAATTCAGAGGACCAATTTTGCATAGCTCAGATAGGATTTTGAACATGCCTGCAAAGTGGAATAATCTCTTCCTCAATATCACGAGTCCAGAGGGACCACTCCATTTGTACAGCTGTGATGGGATGAACTGCATGTGCCCTCCTTATTGTGTCCGGGCTAGCTTCTGATAAACCGATGTACTTTACTTTCCCTTCGTCCACCAGTTTTTTCAGCTCACCAATCTAAACTCCAGAAAGAAAACAAAAACGTATCTAATCAAACTAACATGCAGAGTTTATTATACAATTGTGGTGGTTGCAGCTAAATAAGAAGAGAATCACATACAGTTTCCTCTATAGGCACTGAAGTGTCCACCCGATGTTGGTAATACAGATCAATGTAGTCCACACCAAGACGCTTCAAGCTAGCTTCACAGGCTGAACGGACATACTCAGGAGTACCCTTGATTACAATAGTAGGAGGGTCAACAGTTCCAGTAATACCAAACTTTGTGGCTAATTGAATTTTTTCTCTTGGCAACTGCTTCAAGGCCTAGAAAATTAAAACTTTGCAATTAAGCTTGCAGAAAATCAATAGAAAAGTCCTTCGTTACTTGTAAGGCAGCTGCAAGTTTCTTCTTCTTGAAAAAATAGAAACATACAAAACATTGAAACATTTAGCTCTTATTCTGCTTCTCTTAACTTGTGGAGTTAGTGTAATCATTCGAACGAGGTCCATATACATCAGCAGCTGTATCTTTGAAGTTGACAAATTCAGAAGCGGAGAGACATGCATACCTTCCCAATAAGAACCTCATTCAAATGAGGTCCATATACATCAGATGTGTCAAAGAAAGTGATTCCTTTACTGAAGGCATCTCTGATTATCGAGATTCCAGCCTCATCAGCGACAGGAGAGTTGTAGACTCCAGTCAGGCCCATGCACCCAAACCCCAATTTTGAGACCTGAAAGGAAATCATTAATTCTGAACTAAAGCAGGAAAAACCGTTCCAAGTTTCAGTCTTGGAATCTGAATTCCCTTCCCCTTGGCCATATTATTTTTCCTCTATGTAATTTCTTTTGATCCCTTTCCTTTTAGATCAATCCCAAATGTAAATTGGATTTGTTAATACAAAGTCTACCCTGCGTTAGGATTAAATCATTTTTAGAGTTGTAATTTGAAAACTATGAACAGGAAAGGATAAGTTGAAGAGTAAGATGTACCTACCTCAAGTCCTTGATTTCCCAATTTAACTCTAGGAATTTCGACTGTGTTATCTTCAGCCATCTTGCTAAGCTTTCGGCTCTCTGTTTTCTCCTTTTCTTTCTAAAGGTTTTTTAGGGTCCGCTCCTCCCAGTTTGGTGGACTGTCTCTTTTGGACGAGGAGGTTGGTGGACTGGTACGTCAAAAAGAAATTTAAATCAGAAAAGTAAAACTGACGAGTAATGCACCAGCCGGGAATCGAACCCGGGTCTGTACCGTGGCAGGGTATTATTCTACCACTAGACCACTGGTGCTAGGAGTTGAGAAGACGACATTAGTACAATATATTAAATAAAACTATTTGTATAAGAGCATCTTCAAAAGAGATGCGACAAAAATGACAAAAATTAAAGGAAAAAGTTATTTCAATTGAGTCACATGCACTTACAGCTTAATGACAAATACTACTTCTATTTAATATCTCGCTCGGTGATTTTAATTAATTAAACCTCACACTTCTATTTGTCCACCGAATGTTCTAAGTTCACCTCAACTTCTAATTTAAATTTTTCCAATTTCTAAAAAAACTCCATTATCTTCTCAAACTAAATACACCCCAAGTTGGAAAAATTAGAAAATGAGTTTTTCTATTTAAACCTCACTATCTTCCTACTACAAACTATAGAAAAAAGCATATATCTAAACTGAATAGTGGGGAAAAAGATGAAGAATGCCCCTATTTTTTGAGAAAAAGATGAAGGTCTCTGTGCTTGTCGCAAGACGAGCAGACTCGCTAACTATTGTAGTATATCGTTTATTGTCAATGGAAAGAGATCCTAGATCAAATAAAGATTTTTAAAGAAGTAGGCTCCTCAATGTTTTACATCTTTAAAGATGAGTAATTTGGCAATATGATGTAGAGGAGTTTGTATTTTTCTAAAACTTAATATGAAGAGTGGTAGGGTGTATGGGATGTGTGTATAGATGTACTAGGGTTAAGTATTAAGTTGGATGACGTTTTTTGCCTTTTTACACCATAATAAAACTTCTTAATGATTTAAGTATTGATGTGAACAAAGAAAAGTGCGGGGTTTAAATAGAAAATCTCATTCAGCAAATAGCGTGACACTTATGTTAGAGAGTTGCGGTTAATAATGTAATTAGCATTTCTACACATGTAATATTATTTTCTTTATTTCTTTCGTAAGACTGTTGAGCAAGCTTCTTTTAATTATTACCAACATCTCTTGGTCTTTGCTAGGGAAATATATAACAAAATTCCAGTATATATTTTGACATGCTGGTGTTTGGATCGTGTTTGATGAAAAGCGTACAGCAAATCTATAAGGTTTGACGATGTTTGCTTTTTGGTCATCCAAGAAGTCAGAGAATGATGACTTCGTATCTTGAAGACTAAATTACATTAATCACTCGAATGACACTGGTTAGACTAGATAATCATAGATAGGGGATTTATTAACATATAAAAATTTGAATTCCTTTAAATCTATATATCCTCCCAAAGAGAAACAAGAACACAAAAATGAAAAAGCAAAGAGAAATCAAATGAATTAAGAAGCAGGTGATCTGGGTGCTAGCCCTCCTCTTTACCAAAACAAAAAATAAAATTAAGAAGCAATCTCCACATCGCAATGATCCACCGGTTGACCCTTGATGAGGTTTGGACCACCGTTGCTCAAATCCCCAAACCTGATATTTGCCGGGCAACGCACGTACAAGTGATACTTGGGCGAAATCCAAGTCCCTACTTTCCACTTCACGTCCCCTTGAAGCTTAATATTCATCAGGACAACCCCAGCATGCCAATCTTGATCCAAAGACTGCTGCGAGTACGGCGAAATCGGCATGTCGTAGCCCGTCAAAGGAGGTGACCACACCACAGGTTCCTTGTGCCCTTGGTATGTAGGAGGCAAGAGATAAGCCATTGTTATCTGCTGGTCTCGATATGTGGCGTAGACGTGGAGAGGCTGGTACTCTACGCCTATCCGAGAATTAGGGTTTCTAGAGGACAGTGTGACCTGCATGATGATGTTGATGGCGTAGGGCGGTACCTTGGAGACGTTGAACTGATAAACGGTGACGTCTTCGAGGTTGAAGCTTGGCTTGGAGGGGTGGAGAACGAGGAACACAACAAACACAAGGAGGCCGATAAAGACAATAAAGCCACCGGTGCCCCATGCGAACCACTTTAGTTTCTTGCTGTTGCTGCAGCCGACTTTGAGGCTGGCTATCTTTTCACTCATGGCGGGGAGTGGATTGCGTGGCGGTGAAGGGATCCGGAGTGAAGGCAGGGCTATGATCTCTAGCTGAGGAAAGTTATCGAACTAAACGTATGCGGACTAGTGTGAGATAACTTACCAACAGGGAGTTTGATAAAGGGTCTAGTGTGAAAAAATATAGCGAAACGAAGTTAGAGTAAGCAAAAATAGAATTTGAGTAATACTGAAAGAATAAAAAATTTAATCACTAAAAAAAGGTTTCATAGAATCCGATGCAATCACATCCCTATAATCATATAATTCCGTAAAATATTCATAAATTCCTACAATAAAAGTTACCCGTTTTCCTGTGAAGAAAATAAATTTAGCTATCTTCTTTTCTTGAAAATGACAAAACAAGCTATTTTGTATGACTATGGATGTCGATTCTTGTACCCAAAAAGATTGTCATGGAAAAATATGAAGTCAACCTAATATATCTAGTAATCAAACCATGAATCAACTATTTTATGATTGAAATAAATGAATTAAAGTTTGGCAAAACTACTAACCGGATGCATGATCATCTCCATGACTGAACAAAACGTTTGAATAGGAGAGCAGCCGTACACGAAAGCTCTGCAAACTATAAGATTTAACCCTAATTGTACACAGTATTTACAATGTATAGTTCTCTTGTATATATATCGCGATTTTTATTGTTATTTTTTAAAATGACTTGACGCATTCTTTATGGAACAAATCAGGAATGATTATTTTTTCCAAGCAAGGATTGAAGAAGAAGCAATACCTTAATAAATGTGATTTTTTTTCTGTCAAAATATATATATAAGATGATTTGCTTTCATTTTTGTTGCAAAAAAGTTGCAGGTCGGTTGTAATTTTCCTTGTTTTTCAATTCAATGCGATTTTCTCTCAATAAAAAATTGTCCAGTGGATGTATTTTTTTTTTTTTTTTTTTTTTGTGTGGAAAGGAAACGATGAATCTAGTGGATATATTCTTTGGATGCCTGCCATCATTCATAATTGGGGGATCTTAAAAGATATTTCCTTCTTTTTTTTTTCCTGTTCTTTTGTTTCCTTTTTTTGTTCATAACCCCTCCTCTAGTTTGATATGGATGTTATCCACACGTGCGATGTGTTGCCAGCGTGTGTGATGAGAACCGGGCACCCTTAACAGGGTGTGCCTGGGCCCTTGGCAGGGTATGTCTTAACAAAACAAATATCATAATTAGTGGGAGACAGATCTTCTTCGATCCTTGATCGTCTTTTGTTTCTTTTATCTTTTTCATAATTTAATGCTTAAAACTACATGATATCCTTTACAGGAAATATTTTAAATCAGAAAATAAAGGGACAAACTAGAAAAGTAGGGGGTTCAATAAAGCAAAGCTAAAAGATGAAAAAGACATCATTGATGGGAGATTTCAAGCACGGATTTTCCAAACAGCTAAACTGTGGAAAATGGAATGACCAGAAAGAAAGCAAAGAATCCAACATGCATACTCAAGACGCCTATGTATGTATCAATGTGTTTTCTCTTTTCAACGCCATGAGATGAGAGTAGTTATAGAAGTCTGATTATTTTCTTCATCTATTGGACTATGCTTTAAATTTCTTTGTTGAATTTAAAAAATCTTCAAAAGAAACATCTTATGCATATTCCTTTGATGAATATAGTGCGTTAGGCCCAATACCCACAACCAATTAGGCCTGAAAGTTCAAATCTAAATTCTAGTCCAATATTCAACTTCAAACTCTTCTTTTTAGGCCTAATCCCAAATTTTGGAAATCACAAATGGGCTTTAGCTCAAATGAGATTTTTTATTTTAAATTTTATTATATATATTTATTTCTATAAGTGATAGTGGGGAGGAGAGTTTTTTTCACACACGTTGTCAAGGTATTATTGGAACTCGAATGAAGCCTATTGAACGTCCTTCAATGAATAAAGTAGTCGAGATGCTCGAAGGAGAAATTGAGAGCCTCCAAATGCCTCCAAGGCCTTTCTTATATCCACAAAAAATTCTTGCAGATGAAGTTGGTTGGACAATCCAAGTCCCTGTGCATTCAGGTGCTTCAGAATTTGAAGAGATTACTTTTATTGCGGATGCAATGAAGTGAATTAATATTAATCAAGATGTGGATCTATATAAGGGAAAGTTAGCAGCTCTACTCTGTATTTGATCATAGCACAAATATGTTTACATGTTATAATATATATATATATATATATATTATGTTGATTAATCTTTTATAAATGTTTAGTTTATTATGAAATTCTAAAAATTAAAAAATTTAAAAAATTTAAAAAAAAGCAGCCTTAGTCCAGTCCAACTTAAGTAACCCAATATAGCCCAACCCAGCCCAACCATCCATACAACATGTTCAAGCCCTAATGGCCCGACCCGTGTGGGTGGCCTTGGGCCGAGGTAGTAGACCTAGACCAAATGAGCTTGAAGAAATGCCTAAGTCCTAAAAGCCCAACTTGGTCCCATGAAAAGCCATATAACCCACTTTCCATCAATACTTGACCTCTCTCTCTTTCTCCCTCTTCAATGTAGTTCTTTAAATGCCAAAAGTTACTTTCAATTGAATTATTGGAGCAGTCAATTTTCACATTTTCTCGTATCAATACTTAGTACATACATAGATTTCAATTTAACATTTTTAGGATGTCCACATAAAAGGCTATAACACATGTGTGAATTTTGCAAAATATATACACACATGTCAACACATACTATCTGGAAAGCTAAATGCATATTAAGAAAAAAAATGTTACATATTTTGATGTCCAAGAAATATCTACAAAATGACAGATTTTAATTTTTTCTGCTGCATTGGAGAAACTTCAGATTCTGCCTCGTGTTTTGCATAACCTACATTGAAACCTTATTAGTCTTTTCTCACTTTTTTAGTTATGTTTTTAATAATTTAAATAATAAATAAAAAGTAACATGTTTTATCATTAGATATATATGTGGGGAGTGGGTTAAAAAATATACATGTTTTATCAAAACAAAGAAAGTCCAAATAATCACTAATGCAGAAAATATTTCCTTACATGAGGAGTGGGTTGGAGAGATTCTCAAGCTTAGGTAGTTCTCTATTGTGGAACAAGTGTTTAATTCTCATTGAACTTTCTTTGTTTTATTTTTCTTTGTCCTTTTTTTCTTTTGGAATAGGATGAGTACCACATAACATGAGTATATGGTCAAAGTCTTCCTCTACGTTGCCTGCACTTGGCTTCTTGCTTCACTAGGCCCAAAAACCTTTTGGAAATTTGATTAGTCTTCTTCATATGAAAGGAAATTTCCTTGGGGTGGCTCAGAATGTGTTCAATGATAAATAGACCTAGCTGTGTTTGAATATTAATCAACAGTTTTGAGCACATACTTGGTATCTTCTGTACCTTTGAGTTTAGCAGAGAGAATGGTCTATTCCCTTGAAAACAATATATAGACTAGTTTATTGTCAGTTGTGTTTGAATGTTAATTCATGACCCAAACGATAAATAGATAAGTACCTCTCATAACAACTGTGAATGAATATTAATCAACAGTTTTGAGCACAATACTACCTTGGTATATTTTGCACGTTTGCTTTAGCGGAGAGAATGGCTCTATTCCCTTGAAAACAATATATAGACTAATTTATTGTCATGTTGATGGGAGTGGACTAAGAATCATTTATTAGGAGATACATATAAACTCAAGAGCTAGAAAAAAATTAGCCAAATCAAAAATCATTTATTCATTTAATTATTATCATGAATGTTTTTTTTATTATTTATAGGAAGTATTATGTTCATCTATTATTCTTTTATCGCAATTAGATGCCTAATGTTTTCGAATTTGGTAACTTTTTGTAAGGGTGATCTTTAATTCATGACCTAAATAATGAATGATTTGGATAATTTAATTGGGATTCGGAATCCTCGCTTTGATTTTCTCTGCCATAATCCGCTTGACTTTTTTTATAAACATGCCACCTCATTTAAATTTCATCCAAAAGCCAAAAAAAGTGACACATCACACTTCAATAATTAAAAAACCAATTTCCTCACACTTAAAATAAATGCAAAGGACCCACTAGTATATAATGGTTGAGAGTAATTGCTCCCCCGTGCAAGGTCCTGGGTTAAAGTCCTAGTATCTGTGTTGTGTGTGTGTATTTAGTATACTATTGCCACTCTTAATAGAAAAGGCCCTTAAATAAATAAATAAATAAATAAAAAGAGGAATTCGTTCTTTCTTTCTTTTTTCTGTTATAGTTTCTCCGTCCCACAAATTCTCAATTCTTTCTTCCATAAATTCTTATTCATACTTTCAAAATGACACCAGCAATCGAATACCTTTTTTTTAATGCTTAATATTTTTCTTATAGTAACATGTAACATCCCGACCCAAAATTAAAGGAATAGTGAATTAATTAATTTCAAGATTTATGAATTTACAATTTTGCCCTAGAGTAGGGGTAATTTGGTCATTTTATTTCTGGAAGGAATTGGGGGCAGCGGGTTGTATTTTTACGTAGATCGTACCGAGATGAGTCCGTAGACACGTAGTGGGCTTGAATCGGAGTTGTAACGAGAAAGTTACGATCAAAATACCTTCAGTGGCATAATCGTAATTATTTCAAAATGGGATTTTAAATAAAAATAAGAAAACCCATTTCTCTCTCTCTCTCTCTCACGATCTCTGCAGAAACAGCCCCCCCTTCGAATTTTCTCTCCGTTGCAGCCACTTCCCAACGTCGTCGCGGCCACCACACGCCGCCACTTGGGGCGGCACCGGTCCCAAAGGACCACCACACGACCCTCTTCCAGTTCCAGCCCATCGCCGCCCGATCCGCCGTTGTGGTCGCCGGAAATAGCCACGAAACAAGCGGTTTTGGGCAGAGTTTTCGTCAACTTTCGGGAGTTCGTTCGGACGCTTCGGCCACCAAATCTTGCGATCTAGGTATGGATCTTGAACCTCTCGAGCTTCCGTCGATTTTTTGGGGTATGTCCAAGAACAAAAGTGGCTCCAAATTAAGGGTATTACCTAGGGTAGGAGTCTTGGCCCGAGATTCTGAGATTTTCCGACGATGCGATACCGCTTTGGACAGCCACGCGCTGCCAGCGTGTGGGCACTGGATCAGAGGGGCATTTTGTCCCAATGCGATCTCCTAGTTGTCACGAGTGCGTAGGAATTCGCGGATCTCAATTCGATAACGTTTGAACCTCGAACGGATTTTACATATTGTGTGAATTCCGGGTTCGATATGTTAGAACCGTTGGATCGCTTCCCATTTAATATATGTTGATTTAGGTATTCCTAGGATCGTGTAGGAATTCGCGATCGGGAATCGGAGCCCGGATGTTCCGATTTAAATAACTTAAAGTTTGTGTTTTACGATAATCGTTCGATCATGCGATCGCGAGCGATCAGACCGTCCGATCTGAACCAAACTTGTAGGAAGTATTTCCTAGATCCTGTGGAACCCATAGGAACTTTCAGATCGTAAAACAGAGGTCGTGGGCCCCGCGGGCCTGGTTGACCAAGTTTGGGCAGTTTGACCCCCGGTTGACCGTGAGTCATCAGAGGTAGTTTCACTCTTCAAGGAGTACTAGAACGACCCTTTTGGACGAGTCTTGACCGTCATTTGATTTATGTGGGTCTATGAGATTATTTTTGTGGTTTTGTGATGGAAATCTTATGCTTTTGAATTTAATAGTTTATTTAAATTCTGTTTATATTTAATAGTTGAATTCTTTATTTTTGTAAAGTAATTATGATACATGTGGGTTTGACATATTCGAGTATCTTGAGTCATATATATAATATCTGAGAAAGTACTATCTTTGTTGATTATGTGTGGGGTACTTAGAATGTTAAATTCGAGTGTTATTAGCACTACCTTAGGTACCTCCTCGGTTATGGATTTTATGTTTGAGAATTTATTTTGCCCAGGCCTCGGAGTTTGTCCAGGCCCTTCAGAGATTGATTTATTTTGCCCAAGCCCGTCGGAGTTTGCTCAGGCCCTTCGGAGATTGATTTATTTTGCCCAGGCCCATCGGAGTTTGTCCAGGCCCTTCGAATGTCTTCTTAATACGATGCCTTAGGAAAATTGAAGTAAGGAAGGGAATATTATTTTTATAATATTTATATAAGGATTACGAACTCCACCATCATACGTACCTCTCCCTTGGATGATGATACTTGGAATCAGTGGATATGGACACTGGGATTCATGGAAATTATGGATATGACGGAACCCAGGGCATCCTTGCAGGATGTTGCTCTAGACCCTTGATTGGGTAGTCTGCGCGCGTAGGACGGTTTTCAGACGTACGGGTCTTGATTCTTCGTCCGTACGGGCTGGTTAGAGTATCAGTCCCCAGTTGGACGACTCATCCCTAGCCACATGGACGTTTGAGGGCCGGATAATTGTGAGCTAGTCAACAATCCCCTTGGATTGTTTCCCCCAGTACATGATGTGCATCAGCATATGTACCTCCCCTTGGATCCTGATATATGGAAATTGTGATATGGTCTGGATATGACAAAACCCGGGGCATCCTTGACGGGATGTTGCTGAGACCCTTAATTGGGTAGTCTGCGCGCGTAGGACGGTTTTCAGACGTACGGGTCTTGATTCTTCGTCCGTACGGGCTGGTTAGAGTATGAGTCCCTCATTGGACGAGTCATCCCTAGCCACATGGACGTTTGAGGGCCGGATAATTGTGAGCTAGTCAACAATCCCATGTTGGATTGTTTCCCCCAGTACATGATGATGGTGAGAGGTGGGTGTTATTATATATATATATATACTCATTTATAGGCATACATATGACGTATATGTGTATGTGGTTTTGATTTGGGTTAAGATCAATGAGATTGTGCTTTGTGAGCACTCTGTACATGCATGAATGTGTAAGCCCTGGATTGGGGAGTGTTGTACGGCAACATACGCCTTGGATAGGGTATGGTTGCGGGAATGAACTGATATAAAGGGATGAAATCGATAATGTGTTCATTGTGTTTTGTCGGAATAGGAGTAGTGATAAATCTAAAATGTATTGTTGGTTCTGCTTTAAATAAATGTATATTATTGGAGTTGTGATTGGTGAGATGAGAACTACGTGTGGCTTGATCCCTTGTCCAAAGGTACGTAGGCAGCCTGGGGTCTCACCAGGTGCAGCCGCGGAATATTATTACGTTTAAAAAGGTTTGATCGATTTTGAATGTGTGATTGGATTTTTGATGTGGTTAATGGATTTGAATCCGGTTTAATGATTTTGGGGGTAATCATATAATTGTTTGAGATCATTATTCATATGGTTTATGTATAGTGCGACTTAAGAGCTTGTTGGTAGTTTGGTTTTGGAATATTTGAAGGCCGGAGGCCAATTAGATGAATTGCCTGAGTTTATATTGTGCATGCTGCCGGTTGGTATTGTTAAATGTGATTTTATGCAGGTTGAAATTTTGGGGGAATGTTCAATTTCCAGGGGATACTCTGCGAAATTTGGGCAGAAAGTCTCGTGCTCTTTTCCCTTAATTTGGAAAAGAGGCTAAGTTTTTAGTAAGTGGGCCCGACATCGGTGTGATGTCGGAATTACCACAGGATTCGTCTCAAGTTCGGAGGAATTAAAGGGGCAGGTCCTGTCATAACAAATTGGAATATACCATGGATTTTGGGTGGCTAAGCACCGAGACACAATCAAATCTCCAATCTTGGCCACAAAAGAAATACGAAAAAACATCTCTAGCTTATTATAATTTATATGGGAAATTACCGAAGATTACTTATGAACTTTATTAGGTTTTGATTAATGGGCAAATTGTCAGATTTGATTATTTCATATGTTTTCTTGTAAGACCATCGTATCTTGTACTTGGAATGGAGGAAGAAAATCTTGTGTATGGTGAGAGAAATTGCAAGATATTGAAGCAAAATTGAATTGAGTAACTAAGACACTTGTATTCTTTAAACAGGTTGCAGTGTGAAATTTGAAGAACATCTGGTTCTTCTTGTATGGTTTGGTTTGGTTTTGAAGATGAAAGGGGGAGGCGATGGAAGAGAGCAACAATTTGTTTTAACGTTTCGTAATGTTTGTTTTGGGTGTGAAGCAATTTTGCTTTATTTAAAAATAATCTATGTTTGATGTGTCAATTTTTTGTCTTTTGGATGAAATTTAAATGAGATTGTATGTTTATAAGAAAAGTCAAGTAAATCATGACAGAGAGAAATCTAAGAAGATGACTCGGATCCATTTTAACGATATTATTAAGTGGACCCAAACCACTAGTTGGAGAGATTCCCAAGCTTAAGTAGTTGTCTATTGTGGAACAAGTGTTTAGTTCTCATTGAACTTTCTATGTTTTCTTTTTCTTTTTGTCCTTTTTCTCCTTTTGGAATAGGATGAGAACCACATAACATGAGTATATGGTCAAAGTCTTCCTCCACGCGTTGCCTGCACTTGGCTTCTTGCTTCACTAGGCCCAAAAACCTTTGGGACATTTGATTAGCCTTCTTCACCTGAAAGGAAATTTCCTTGGGGTGGCTCCAAATGTGGACAATGATAAATAGACAAGTACCGCTTATAACAGATGTGTTTGAATATTAATCAACAGTTTTGAGCACATACTTGGTATCTTCTGTACCTTTGAGTTTAGCAGAGAGAATGGTCTATTCCCTTGAAAACAATATATAGACTAGTTTATTGTCAGTTATATGATGTTAATTCATGATCTAAAAAATGAATGCTTCGGATCATTTTAATAATATTATTAAGTAGACCCCAACGATTGGTTAGCATTGTATTATTTATTTTTTTGGGGATATCTAGCAAATATATATTATGTGGTGTTATATCGGAAGTGGAGGTTCGTGTTAAAGACATTTTGCATAATATATAGTCTAGGAAATATATAACATTTTATCAAATATTCCCTGTTGGCGTATATTTTTACATGCCAATTTGGTAAGCTGCTTTCATTTTCTTACATGGTTTGGTTTTGTACTTCGGTCAATATTTTTTTAATAATAATTTTTATTGTTATTGCTGTAATTTGCTCGCTCGATGTTCGATTCCTATGGATTGGTTCGGAAGTTGAATTTGGATTTCCTGTTAAGTCTCTACATTTACAAGTTGTCTAACAATTTCAAACATGACACGTTAACTAGCATAAAATTGCTTTTAGTAATGTTTAACAAAAAAATGAGTCACAAAAGTGCTTTATAAAGAAGCACATATTAGGTTTTTTTTCAAGAATCATCCAAAAAACACTTGAGTTTTCAATAAATTTTTTAAAATGCTTCACTATTAGAAGAACGTTGTGCTAAGCTCATTAGAACATCTTTTGTGGTCACTTTTATTGCAAAATGTTTTTGATTAATTGGTCGCAAATATATATTATGCATACAGTATAACAGTTGTATTTGAAGTTTTGAGTACAATACGTGGACTCTTCTGCACCTTTTTGATTAGTTTACTGTGTTGTTGATGGGAGTGGACCAAGAATCATTTATTTGGATATCTAAACTACACGACCATTCAAATACTAAGGGGAAAAATAATTATTTGAGTTTATTTCACAATGTCATCACATAATTTCAATCATTCATTTTTTAGGTAATCATCGTTTATAAGAAGTATTGAGTTCTTCTATTTATTTAAGTAATCTTTTGTAACGATCATCTTTGAGTAATGACCTAAATCATGAATATTTCGGTTAATAAGACAATATGGGTCTCCGTTTTTTTCCCTTCTATAATTCAAAATACACCATTATATATGAATATATAGCAAAATACACCATTATATATGAATACATAGAAAAAGAGATACCATCTTAGTCTCAATTATAACATGTACTGCAAGTTTGATGAATTATTGCTATCTAATTAATACTTTACATTGAAATTTATTGAACTCAAACTAGTTTCTTAATTAACTAGTACTATCTCCTTAACACTACAATACCATAACAATCTTATTATAATGACTTATCTCAGAAGTGAGTGGTATAATCCATGCAGGCACATGTGCTTCTTCGGCATAGAGGTCTGTTCATTATCTCCTTCAACTTGAGGTGCTCGCAAAAGGATTAGGAGGCATGGCTAGATTATTACCTTCTCTTTCCAACATTTGAACTACAACTTTCATTGAAGGACGATCTGTTGGATGCCATTGAATGCACCATAGACCCACAATTGCAAGTTTCCTAGCAATTGTAACATCTGCTTCATCATCACCAATATGAATTCGTAGGTCGTTGCCCTGCTCTAATAGGTTATAGATCCATTCTGGGAAGTAGACTTGGCTAGTGGAGTCCTCCATGACTTTAAAGTTTTTTCTACCTCCAACCATTTCAAGTAACAATATTCCAAAACTATAGACATCCGACTTATAGGAGACATTGCCGAAGTTCCTTGAGAAGATTTCGGGTGCAATGTAGCCCATGGTCCCCCTGGCTGTAGTCATCGATATTGCGCTTTGATCCTTAGCACAAAACTTGGCTAAACCGAAATGAGAAACTTTTGGAGTGAAATCTTGGTCTAGCAATACGTTATGTGGTTTGATGTCGAAGTGGAGGATCCGTTGGTCACACCCTTGGTGAAGATATTCAATTCCTTTGGCTATTCCAAAAGCGATATCTTGTAACTTGTCCCAACCAAGGAATGAATTCTTATTATCTGCTGATGATAAGAAATTTTGCAATGAACCATTTGGTAAGCATTCATAAACAAGAGCACGAATAAATCCATCGGCACAAAATCCAACCAAGCGAACCACATTGACGTGGTGGATTTGACACATAGTCCCCACTTCATTTATGAAATCTTCCCCTTTTTCACTTGAATTGTTGAGCATTTTAACAGCAACAAGTAACTCAGAGGAAAGAGTTCCTTTGAACACCGTTCCATAGGCCCCCTGACCCAACTTTTCCTTGAATTGATTTGTTATCCTTTTAATATCAGCATAGGAATATCTACTTGGCTTCATCGCTCTGTATTCATCCAAAAATCTTTCAATTCTAAGCTGATTTTCTTTTTCCTTTTTGTTTGAGTTGTAGACATAGTAGATTGTCGTCCCCGTCGCTATTAGAACTAAACAGAGTGCGGAAATACCTGCAAATATTTTCTGTTTTGTGTCAAACGTGTTTTAAAGCATTTTTAGCCATTTTAAACTCTCTTCCAAACATACACTTGATTAACTTCCTCCCCATTATATTCATAAATGAAATGAAATGAAATGAAATGAAATGAAGGTCTGCGGATATAGCTCACCTAATATCTTCAGATTTGGCCTTTTATGATTACGACCTGTAAATGTTGTTCATGAAATAAGGGCCGGTTTTCAAATCAATGAAATCCGAAATTATAGTTTGCATAGAATCTTCAATTAATCTTGAAATTATAGTTGGAAAGTAAACTTGGAGTGTAAAATACCTTTGCAATGTTCACTTGATGGAACGGACCAACGCAATGTTCGCCACCCCTCATATTTCGAATCTGGTGTGAAGTCACGCACCTTGATACAAGACACTAGGGGCATTTCATCAATGGAACATTCATAACCAATGACAGCGTAAATATGGTTACCAGAATTGTTGCCATGGCTCAATCTCGCCAGACAACCCTTACCATCTATGCTGGAACAATATTCATCTCTTTCTGTTGACGGTGGACAACTGAATAAGATTGCGCGGCCTACGAATTCGAAGGGAGGAGAACCATTACTGTAAAACAACTCCCTTGGCAAGCAACCATAATAAGGAAATCCTGTAATTGCATGAGATGTGTAGTTAATCTCATAAACAACGAACTTAGTTGATGATGCCATATCGAGCAAAGTCGCGTTGTATTCATCGCAAGAAAGATCAAAGCCCCGGACGCCACAATGGTGCCTACCTTTAAGTCGAAATGGGCATCGGATGGCTGGGCCGTCCGGGCGACATCTTGTTTCTCCGCAATCTTCATGGCCTACTCCACCATTGACAACTATTCCTATTACTACTACCACGGCCAACCACCATAAGAAATTCATGATGAGAAACCCTTTCTAAGCAAATAAATCGAATTGCATGCAGATTATATAAACTCAGGGGTCAGTACTTCAAGATGATATGGGCCCCACCCCTTCAACTGAGGAGCACATAACGTCTTGCAAAGGAATATATAATGAAATAGCGCATGGCTTTCAACTCTCATGGCTTGGTTATGCATGTAGAGAACGTTGCGGACCAATTCTTGATTGCGAGCTGAACAGCACCGACAATGGAATTCAATGCTCACCCCTGGAAGAAGAAGGTTAGACAATTGCCAAACCTTTAAATTATAAATTATATATTAAAGAAGGCTTATTTACTTCTCTGAAACTATGGTGAAATATCAGTTTTACGCCTCGAAATCAAAGTGGTTTGACCCACTTCGATGACTATGATAACGTGTTGAACTGTAATTTCCAACAGTTACAGTTTTCTTTTCAATAATTTGTGTATAATTTAGTCCCTTGGTGCTAATGTTACTGTCTTCTTTCGCAATGTAGAAATAATCCCTTGGTACGACAAGGTCATGAAGTCCATAATCTATAAAATAGGCGAGTGGATCCCTCAACTCTGTAAATAGACGTTTACTTTTCTTTGGCCTTTTCGCTTGACTAACCACCTTACTCATTCCATTGATCGATTCATTTCTTTACTTCTGTTGCAGGACCTGGGCTTGAGAAAATATATGAGCTCTTAGGCTTTGAACGGCGTTTCCATATGTATTATTACAGCTCATACCTTGGCCAGCTTCTGGGATGTGCAGTCGCTTCCCTAGGTAAGAGAATACTCGTGTGGATCACTGGAACATTAATATTCTTATTTTGATTGAGATGGATATGCAAAGGAGTATATTATTATTATTATCATTATTATACTTGGTGTTCATTAATTCCATTTTTGTGAACCATGCAGCAATATGCCTGGCAGCCAAATTTTCATTTGGTTTTCCCTTTGTAACTGCACTGCTAATATATAAATGGCGAAGGAGGCACTTGTCAATGTATGAGAATATAGAAGACTTTCTACGGAGTAATAATAATCTCATGCCAATAAGATACTCTTACTCGGACATCAAAAAGATGGCCAGAGGTTTCAAGGACAAATTGGGGGAAGGAGGCTATGGCTCTGTATACAAGGCAAAGCTCCGCAGCGGTCGCCTTGTAGCCATCAAGATGTTAGGCAAGTCCAAAACTAATAATGGCCAAGACTTTATCAATGAGGTTGCTACCATTGGAAGGATTCGCCATGTTAACGTGGTGCGACTTATTGGCTTCTGTGTTGAAGGTTCAAAACGTGCTCTTGTATATGATTTCATGCCTAACGGGTCTCTTGAGAAATACATTTTTTCTCAAGAAGGAGATGTGTTTTTAAGTTGCCATAAAATATTTGAAATCGCACATGGAGTGGCTCGTGGTATTGAATACCTCCATCAAGGCTGTGACATGCAAATTTTGCACTTTGACATCAAGCCTCACAACATCCTTCTAGACGAGAATTTTACTCCCAAGGTCTCTGATTTTGGGTTAGCAAGGCTATACCCATTGGATAATAGCATTGCATCTTTGACTGCAGCAAGAGGAACCATGGGATACATTGCTCCAGAACTGTTCTACAAAAACATTGGAGGGGTTTTGTACAAAGCCGATGTGTATAGTTTCGGAATGCTATTGATGGAAATGGCTGGTAGAAGGAAGAACCTGAATGCGGGTATAGAACAATCAAGCCAATTTAGCCAAATCTACTTTCCGACATGGGTTTCTGATCAGTTGAAGGCAGGAAAGGACATAGAAATAGGAGATGATGCAACAGATGAGGAAAAGAAGATCATAAAGAAGATGATGATGGTGGCTTTATGGTGCATACAAATGAAGCCTATCGAACGCCCTTCAATGAATAAAGTAGTGGAGATGCTTGAAGGAGAGATTGAGAGCCTCCAAATGCCTCCAAGGCCTTTCTTATACCCACAACAAATTCCTGCAGATGAAGTTGGTGTGGACAATCCAAGTCCCTGTGCATCAAGTGCTTCAGAATCTGAAGAGATTACTTTGATTGCGGATGCAAATGAAGTGAATTAATATTAGTCAAGATGTGGATCTATGTAAGGGAAAGTTAGCAGCTCTACGCTGTATTTGATCATAGCACAAATATGTTTACATGTTGTAATTGACTTAAGCAAATAATTAGCCTCTGCCTTTGGTTATTGTTTAAGAAACTGCCTGCCAGAAATGCAATGACTTAAACTTTGATGACAATTAGAGAAACAATTCATTTGTACATGGATATGTTATCGTGTGGGCTTATTATGCTTGAACCAAGGGTTCAAAATTAAACAAGACCCTATACGTCAAATAATCTCCATATCTGAATTAGAATCCAGTTCTACCGACAATGACTAAACCATATGTAAGAGTTTACAGACCCAGAGCAAAGCTACAGACTTGGATTTGGACCAAAGTGAAACTCAAAATCAAACTCAAAAACCTTAGTGCAAATCCCTAACCTCCTTAGCTTCTAGGGCTGAAATCTGATGCAACTCTGATGTGGAAATACCATACCCCTTTTGTGAACTAGAGCTTAATGGAGTCAGCAATTTATAGTGCAAACTACACGACTGAACCACGGGCAGGAACGAAGAAAAAGCTTAAAAAACATTAGCCTAAGCTGCACAATCCACGTCGGCCGACCGTGGAGACCTTCCAAAGGGAAGTGCCAGTTTCACTAAATTCTAAATTCTTAACATAGGAATATGGCAGACAAACTTGATTAACAAATAAATTAAAAGAAAAAACCGCAACTAAACCAATCTGATAAGTGGTAGAGTGGTATAATCTTCTCTTCTGACATAGATAACACACATCACACAAGTACAAGACATTACTGTTAAAACTAAAAAAAAAACTCTGTTATTAGATCATTGATCCCATCCTCAATCCTAAAAAAAGATCTTGATTTTCAAATCCACTAGGATCAGCAAAGCCTATAGATGTTCTAAACAACCACTCGTAAGGTGGATTCATCGAGTTTAATAACCAAGGCCAAAACAAGCATGAGACAGATGTTCTACTCTGTTTCTTTCTAGTTTCTACTAAATAATGTTGCCTCCTGTTGTGAAATTATTGCAAGCGCACAATTCGCACAAGTAATATAGAAATAAGTAGAGTATCGTTCCCACGAAGACTGTAATTTCCTATTAATTACCAATTATGATTAATTCAAAAGTTTATCTGAACAATTGATTAAGAAGATTGATTGATTTAAGTAACCTAAAACAATTATGAAAAATAGCAATTTAATTAATGATAGAAAATTAAGATGATGAGACACTAGAGCATCCGATTTCACCATAACCAATTCCACTTAATTCTTATAGCCAATTAACCCTAATTACTACCCATGTTGACAGTTGGTTTCTCCTAATTCATTCGATATCCCCTCTCGGGCTCAACCAAAAGTATTCTTAATTAACAACCCATTGTCTCTCGAGCAACGGATTTAGGAAATCAAGAACCCATTAAGTTCTATGAGAACCTGCAAGAAAACTGCATGAGTCATGTTAGTCCCTCTCGGGCACTCATTCAAGACATGGTATTTGTTACGAGAAGCAAATACCAAACATCTCCTCTCGGTCTCCGCTTGGATCATCAAATCAATTAAATATTGGCCAGATATTCAAAGCATTAAGAACAGTAACAAATACTCAACATGGGATAATAATCATGAATTAATATAACTATAAAAATTAAGTGTTCATGGTTAGGCTACATTGTAGCCCTAGCAAGGGAAATTAGTTCATGACAAAAGAAAATATAAACAAGAGAATTATTGTCATAAAACCGATTTGGCCGATGGACTTGATCTTCGGAGTCTCCACAGGAACACCTTCGAAAGCTCCTCAAGTAGTGCAGCAGCAAATCCTTGGCTCTCTCTGATGTTTCTCTGGGTGTATGAAAGTTGGTGGAAAAGTATGGTATATGGGAGGATGATGGATCCCAAAGATGATCCCTTAGGGTGATCTTATATAGTGTAAAACAACTAAGCCCCACTCTTAAAAGGTTTGGAAAAACTCTCCTAAAGCAAAACAAAATCCCAAACAATTAAGGAAACAAATTAGGAAAGAATCCTTCTTTGACTTGGAAACACGTCAGCCAACTTGCACGCACGTTTTGGGGTCGGTCCACTTCCTAGAAAATTCTGGAAAAATATGAGAAACGTAGCTTTATGTCTAAGCTTTCCAGAAATATATTACACGCCACTAGGAGAAATTGGAAAGGTCTTCAAATCTTCAATCTTCCACAGCAGTGCAGTTCTGACGGGATTTCAACTTAGGCTGTCTTAACTTGCAAGTCTGGAGCATTTGGCTGGGCAGAAAATTATGAAACTTTGAAACAATGATCTTCAATGTCTTGGCTTTCTTCTCCAATTGGCCTTGCGCTAAAATTCATTCGAAAAGTCAATTTTCAGTTGAAATCCTTCCAAGAGCGCAGAATCGCTGAAAATAAGGAAAGTAAGGTAATATATAATGCTCTTTTTAATTAACTTTCCCTACAAAAACCAAATAAAAGAGGTATAAAAATATAGGAAATAATACACTTATCACCTCCATCCATTTTCAAATCCTCCAGGTCTAGGATAAGCGAGCCTCCATCCAAAAAAACCAAGAGCCATTAAAGGCAAATGAGCTCTACTTGACCTCTATCAAAAAGACAACAAGAATCAACTGAGTAGAACAAGCAACCAAGCTCAGCTAAGATGTAGTATTTTGGAAGGAGAAAAAAATAAAACAAACTCAATTGCAACCATCACTAACCAGAAACAACAAAAGAATTGTAGTTAAAAATATGTACAACAACTTAACCTAAATCCATAAACTCATCTTACTACTAATTATACAACAACACATTCCTCGTTCCTAACTTGTCACAATTTCAGAGACTTCAATTGACAAGTGAGAGATTTAAAAAATTACCATTTCCATCACACGCATTGCCCCCATCTCAAACAACAACCTGGCAACCGGCCAAAGTACCCAACCCCGCCCTTCGACGAAAGAGAAACCGCCACACCACTGCACAAAACTCTCAAGAGCCGCCGCCTCAGCCTCCACCCACCTCTCCGAAATTCAACCCTAGCAAAAAGCCTCACGTTGAAGCTCACGCTCCCACGCGCCTTGTCCGCGTCGATGCCGCGCGCCACCGTAGCGCCAACGAACGAATTCGCAGCCGAGAAGTCGCGTTGACAGACGTCCGATCCTTAGTCCCCTGAGCGACGGCGGAACCCGAGTCTCCGAAATGAAGCCGGGGTCATAGTAGATAGAGGACTCGACGTCGTCGTATCGTATCCTGAGCTTCTTGTTGGGGTTGTAGGCAAGGAGCCGACGGACCACGTTCCGGTCACGGAATGCGAGGCGGAGGAGACGTTGAAGTTGGAGAGAGAAGCGAGTCGACTGGAAGTCGGGGACCTTGGGGCGGAGGATGAGCCAGACGAGGAGGAGGATGCAGCCGACAATGACGAAGAGGGCCACCATGGCGCCGATGAAGCGGCGGATGAAGGCCGCTCGTGGGTTGTAGGCGTTGGAGCAGGGCCTCGGGGTTGGGTTTGGGTGGGGTTAGCGGAGTATGGGTAGCCGCCGTTGGGCTGGGCGTAGGGCGAGGCCGGGTAGCCCGTGACGGGTCGGGTGGGGTCGGTCATGTTCGGGGTTTGAAGAATTCTGGGAATTTGGGGGATTTTCGGGGTTTATCAATTTACCGATTTTGTGGGGAAGAGGCAAAAAGAGAGACGAGAAATCTCTCAGGGTATTTTTAAAGTGATTTAATTGTGGGTAAAGTAAAGAATTTGGGATTAATTAGGTTTTTTTAATGCGAATCGGGTTTTGTTTTTGCGGAAGGTTTTACTCTCATTCTTTCTAAGTTAAATATTTGTTCTTCCATAAATTTTGAGATGAAGACAAATACCACCGTCTGCGTGCATATTACGCGTTAATTTGGGAATCTCCTAGATTCCATTAATCTACCCAATTGTGACTTTTTTATTGGATTGTTTTAGCTCACTTTACATATTGTGCATTCCACTACTAAAATTCTACTTAAAATATCAATGTCATTTATAGTTTTTAAGTGCCCGTTTGGTATTACTTATTTGATGCCATATGTGATTATTTTAGAATTTTTGAAAATTCAACTTGTTTGATAAGAGATAATAAAGTCACTTATTGTGAATAACTACTGTGAGATAAAGCAATTAGAAAAAGCAGGTAATGAATTGTTTTCATTTTTTGATGATACGGGAATCAGTTTTGAAGAGGCGCTAGGCTTTAATGAAACTTTCAAAATTTTGAAAATAATCCCGTCTTTTTCTTCCACGCTCTCGTCTCTCTTCTCCTTCCTATCGTTCGTTGTTAGGCCCTCTCTTCCACATTCCTCATTCCAAAGCTATCACTCTTCTCTTTCTATTTCATTCGTTCTTCAATTTTTGTTGTTTGATCGATTAAAGCTTCAATATTAGGTTTATTTTTCTTGTCAATTTCTTTCTTCCTCAGTTAAGGTTAGAGAAGCTTCTCAATATATAATGGGTTTATTCTACAAATCAAACTAATAAACTATGAAATTAATCAATTTCGTTTTTCATTTTAAGAATTTATGAGCTTGCATCAATGATCCCTAACTTGTTTGTTTCAATCAACCAAATAAGTGATTAAATTGAATTTTGGCTTCTTTTGTTTCGCTTCTTGTGATAGGACATGTCATTGCATATTATAGCTACAAACACAACCTGAATCTTACGAATTCTTTACCTCAATCTATAAACTCAATTCGTTTTGATTTATTTATTTTCTTACATTTTAGCAATAATAATTAATAAAATAAGCCTACACTTTTGAGGTTGGGTACATCAAGAACAGTCATGATGAGCAGCAAAGACGACCTTCAGCTAGCTAGCTATCAACAGCCACTATGACTATAAGTTAACTTGGTCTGTGTTGAAATTTGTGGGTTGGATGTCTCTGCATGTATTTTTTATGTTTGAATTCAAACATTTGCTTCGTCTAGCATTTGGAGGTTTGTGTAGCTATTTGTTTCTTTATATTGTTTTATTTCTGCTTAGCCTATACAGGGGATTGGATTTTGATTAATTTGTGCTTGTATTTGGTGTTTGTTTATTGAGAAAGCAAACATTTAAGTTTTTGGTTACTGATAATATGCTATAGCAGTTGCTTCTTTATTTAGCACAGCTGTAACAATAGTAATAACAGTTTAGGTATGAGCAACTATTCTCATCTCACCTTCCATTTTTTACTCCAATAGTTGAGCTTGCTAGATTTTGGTCCAGTTTCAATTTTCAATGCAATGCATTCAAATATGGATGATTGGCATGACAGCGCATCATTTGTGATTGTTGAAATTAATGCATATTTGTAGAAAAATCTAAAAGCTTGAAGAAAAGGAATGTCGGCTAACACAACTAAGTTTGAAGAAAGTTCCAGAACAACCAACAATTACGTGCAACTATGAAGATTATTCTACAAAGCCACATGATGAGCACATAATTATTACATTTGTTATCCCTAAATTTAAATTGTTAGTGCTTTAGTTAATTTTGTTTAAAGTCTTTTTATTCTTCTTTTTAGGTGGAGCTTCCAAACAATTAAATGCAATTGGAAGTTGTTAGTAAACAAATAAATGAATGAAGAAGTGGTGATGGCATTGATATAAATAAAACAAAAGCATTGAAGTGTGGCAGCCAAACAAATGAGGATGAAGATTTGGAGGTGCTGCCGGCACTAGAGGAAAATAAACAAGGGAAGCAAAATGGTGATTGGCTTGGTGGCAAGGTGGAGAAGTTATTTATTCAAATGAAGTTGGAATTGTCTACTCTCATTCTCCTATAAATAGGATGAACTATGGCATTGTAAAACACACCCAAGCTCCACAACTCTTGAGCTTTCTCTCTTCCCTCCATCTTTCTAAGTTTTAATTTCTGTTTTTAGGAAGCTTTTAATATAAGTGTGTAATTTTTATTAGTTTGATCCAAACTTAAGCTTTAATGTGAATTTGTAGTTTTTGTTCAAATGGAATTTGTAGTTTTCTTTTTAATTAATTGATGAATGTTTGATAATCTATTTCATGGGTTCAATCATGTTTTTCCCATTGTGTAGTAAAAACTTTCATGCTTTTAAAAGAGAAGAGAATTGCTAAAGATTAATAGAATTTTGATGAAGATTATTTTTCGATAGTTTGTTGCCAATGGTACAAGTTATACTTAGAATACTTCTAAAGGAAATTAAAAAGAGCTTTAATTATTTTGAACAACTACAATGGAAAATATTTTGTGGATCAAATTATTAAGAGTTGCATGCTTATGTTAAAAGTGGAACCACAATGCCTTAGTGTTTTAATCAATTAAATTTTCTCTAAATCAAATCTTGCATAAATCTACCTCTCAATCATAATTGTTCTTTTTCATCTCTGTTATTTTCTTTACACTGCTCTCTGTGGATACGACACTCGGAACTTCTGAGCTACACTGCTATATCGACACCTCCCTTGGATTTTGCAAAGTGGTGCGAACAAATTGGCGCCGTTGCCGGGGAGCGGCTTGTCAAAGAGTACAGAGATCCCCTTGGTCAGAGGTTTGCTGGTTATGTGAAATTCTTCACATATGGTACACTCTTTCCAACTTTCATCTTATTGTTAATATTTTTTTATTTTTTGTTTTTTGTTTTATTTTGTTTTTGTTTTTGTTTTTGTTTATTTATTTATTTACTTTATGCGACCTAGAGATCATCTAGGAAGATTTGTCAAAAAGTCTGCAACTGTTAATTCTGCTTCAACTTCTTCAACTGAAATATCCAACAAATCTGAAAGCATAGCAGAAATTGTGAATAATGAACGAGAAATTGCGAATAATGAACAAGAAATTAATGCTCAGATTGAGAATAATGAAATTCCCATAAGAGAAGAAGTAGTTGCACCTAGAACTTTAGAGACATTTTTGCATCCCACTCGTGCACCAAATCCTTCATGCATCATGTTTCCACCTAACATGCCAAATTATGATTTCAAACCTGGAATGATTCAACTGCTACCTATTTTTCATGGCATGGAAAGTGAAAACCCTTATGTGCATGTTAGGGAATTTGAAGAAGCAATTGGCACCTTTTACAATGTTCAACTTGATAGGATTAATTTCATAAGGTTGAAATTTTTTCCTTTTTCCTTAAAAGAAAAAGCCAAAGGTTGGTTGTATTCATTAAGGGCTAGATCCATAGGTTCTTGGGGGGAAATGACTCAAGCATTTTTTAACAAATATTTTCCTAATCACAAGACAATTGCTCTTAAGAAAAGAATCTCAAATTTCACTCAAAAGGAAAATGAAACTTTATATCAAACTTGGGAAAAATTTAAAGAGCTTTTGAATTTGTGCCCACACCATGGCTTTGAAAATTGGCGTCTTGCTAGTTATATCTATGAGGGACTTCTTGTTGCGTAGATTCAGCTGCACCAAAATGGATTCAGCTGCATCCTCAACTTGTGATACTCGCAAGTGCACGAACCGTTGGTAGTTTAGCGTATGTAAGTGCGAGGTCGATTCCACAGGGATTGGTGATTGAATGATCCAATTCAATTTTCCTACACAAAACAAAAATGAAAACAAAAGAAACAAAACAAGCGAAAGAATGTACATTACAAGAAAAATAAATTACAACAAAGAAAACATTAAGTGAACTAGAAGAACTTTGAGGAAGAAAGGAAGTGTTTGGGAAAAGTGTTTGAGGACATGGAGGCTTTTGGAAGAGAAGGTTTGAGAACATTGGGAATTTGGAAGAGAGGAGAGATGTGTTTGAGAAAGAGAAGGGAGGAGTGTTTGGGAATTTTGAGAATCTTGGAAGAGATGGGAATTGTGTTTGGGAAATGTTTTAGAGCATGGAGAACTTTGAAAGAGAATAGAGAAGTGTTTGGAGAATTTATAGAAGAAGAGAAAGGAAAAATGCTTGAGATTTATAGTACTAGGATCTTGTTAAAACAATTGAGAACTACAAAGGGAAACTAAGAGAATTTGAGGGAGAGAAGGGAAGGGAGCTCTAGAGAAGTGCTTGAGAGCTCCCCCCCCCCTTGGGGTGTTATTACAAACTTAGAGAACTTCCCTATTTATAGGCCTAGGGGAAGTGAAAATCTGAATTATACAATTGAATTTTCTAAACACACTAACTTCACCAACTTACAACACTTAATTCACCTAATACACTATTGCATTTGAAAACAATTCTTCTTGTCTTTAGGCTTAATGTTGCAACTCCCACTTCAACATCTTTTGGCTCATTTGGCTGCTGCAAAATTCCACTCAAATAAAGGTATTGAATATGCTTCACCAAACTTTCCCACAATCAACAACACTTCATCATGCATATGTCATGCATGACAATGCATTGCAGCCAGCTTGTGGGCTCGTTTTGGGATTGTTCATCCATTCTGAAAAATCTGCAAAAATATGGATCTTCAAGCTATGTGTCTTATCTTTCCAAGCATATGCAGCCCAGCTCAAGGAAAAATCGGAAAGGCCTTCAAATGTGATTTTTGGCCCAGTAACGCAGATACTGCCGAATTTGACCTTAAGTTGCCAAAACATGTATAACTTTCTCTAGAAGACTCGGAATCATGAACCGTAAAATTCTACAGAAACTAGACTTCCGTATCTTTCCAATGATGTATGACTCATTATCTGGTTCTTCTTGAGTAAGTACAGTCCAATCCGTGAAGTTGACTGATCTGCAGACACTGTTTTGAGCTAATTTGTCTCCAAAATGCATTTATTGAGTCTCAAACTTAAAACACTGAAACAAACACAAAATAAATTAAAAGCACAAGTTTAACTCAAAAACATAACCAAATCATAAGCTAAAAGGGTACAAAATGATATGTAATTTGTGCACCGATCAAATACCCCCAAACCTAGATTTTGCTAGTCCTCGAGCAAAACAAAAAGGAAAACACAGATAAAAAAAAACAAAACAAGAAGTTAACTAGACCACTTTCGTAGGTAACTCGATTGCATTTAGCATATGCAACAAGCCTTTAAACCTCTAGGCATCCCTAGTAGGAGGAGTTGTGTCTCCCGAGGGTTTAACAAATACGATACCCACAAACGTTTTTACCTGATTCTGTAAAACAAAGTAATTAGAAAACTTAAAAGATTATTAGTCCTTAAGCAAAATCAAAAACAAAAACAAACATAATTACATTAAGTAACAAAAACAGAACAAAAACAATTACAAAAACAAAAATACAAATAACTCAAAACAATCTTTTCGAACATTTTCTGAAGAGAAATGACTCATGCACATGACTTAAACATTTTAACAATGAAAGCTCAATTTTTAGACATTATTAACAAAGCGGCAAAGTTCTAAACACAATATGCTCAAAGTGTAGTAGTGTGATAGCCAAATACAACAAATTCCCCAATCTTAGTTTTCACACAATTTCAAAAATCATACAAAGCATAAGTTCAACTTCAAATCTCACCAAAGTTGTCCTCTCACAAATGAATCACTAGAAGAGGGCTATAATGCATCACTCAGTTATAAACATGAGAATAGAGTTAAACCATAAGGACTTAACTCAAAATAGAAAGATGAAGAACTTGCATTAATATGATCTCAAGAAGGATGCCAAACACTTAAAAGTAAGAAAATGGATGCAATTCAACCACATGACATTTAAGATCAATTTAGGTCTTTAACATAGATTGTAACGGGGCCAAGGGTGTAAGGTGAGTAAGAAATGAAATGTATGGATAATACAAAGTCCAAGGAACTCACAATGTAAGAGCATAAAATAATTGTTTACAAGACTTCGAATCATCACGATTAGATTTTTTTTTCTTTTACATGATCAAAACTCCTTATACCTTCATTTACAATGATTCATACTCCTTTCCTTTAATTGAACAAACACCAACTTATTTTGAAGGCCCAAAAATGAAATTTCATTCAACCACCACTTTTCTCTTTTCTTTCACCAATTGTGTGAATTTTTTTTTTCTTTTTTTTTTTTCGAAATGTAACACCTCTTCCCAAACTTAGCATGAAAAACACATCCAAATTAAAGCTCATGAGTTCCTTAGAAAGGTAAATATTTGTTTTTCGGGCTAAGGCGAGGAAATAAAATTGGTAAATGAAAGAAAAGGTTTACATGTAGGCTCAAAATGGTTAACAATGGAAAATCATGCTTAAACATGCATAAGGTTAGCTTGAAAGGCACAAACGATCCAAAGAAGGCCTTAATATCATTTCTTTAAATGTCATGAAGTCAAATTGCACAAGAATGAATGACTTTTAAGTGTTCAACCAAATCAATGAATAATGAGATCAAACAACAACTTTGATGACAAGAAAATAAGAGTACATGTATAACACTCATGAATTGAAGTACAAGGCTCAAAAGCTCACTTTATATGGTTATGTAAGTCTAATTTATGCTTGATATAATTCTTTAGATCATGCAAATCCTTTAATTGGAAAATTATGAAACAAATGACAAGTGTAAAAAAAGGTTCAAGCATATCATGTTAGAACAATGCCACATTTTAATTTTAAATTTTTTTTTTTAAAATTTAATTTAATTTAATTTTTTAATAAAATAAAATGAAATCCAATTTTCATTTAAGTCATGCAAACATTTATCACAATCTCATCAAATGTTGTTCGGAAAGTGACTCAAAAACAAAACAAGACTCAAATAGAAAAAAAACAAGCAAATTTTTTTTTTAAATTTTTTTTTAAAAATTAAGAAAAAACAAATACATGCTAAACTCCAATACCCCCAAACCTAGAAATGAACATTGTCCTCAATGTTTAAAAATTAGCCGCAAACAATGTCATAACAACAAATGAAAGGTATTAAAGCAAATAAAAATCACAAAACATACAAAAATAAAATAAAACAATTACAAAATAAAAATTACAAAACAATCAAACAAATATAAAATATAAAATAATAAAAAAAAAACGAAACAATAAAACACTCAAAACAGTAAGCCCTAACAGATAGTCTTACACAAACTGAAACCCAAAATTTTTGAAGCCCAAAGCCCACAATGAAATTAACCCAACAACAGTAAAACCCGACCCAACATGAAATCTGAAGCCCACATGTTTTAATTTTAATTTTAATTTTTTAAAAAGATAAAACGTGAATTATGAGCGCAAAGTGGGATTTCTAAAAAGAGGGAATGTGGTCCCTGATGTCGTCTCATGGATAGTCACGGCAGAAGCAGGAGCCACGTGTCGACGCATAGAGGCGCCGCAGATCCACAAGCGAAAATTACGGGGCCAAACAAAGTCGTGACGACTTTCCTGAACGCGTCCGTTCAGAAAGGTCACGTCGTGATAAGTGAGTTGGGTATGGTTGGAAAGCGAGAAGGTTGTGGGACTCGAGGAACGCTGGGGATTTAGAAAATGCTCGGGCAGCCTAGGGTTTGTGAAAGACTATGTCTATAAGAAGGAAAAAGAAGGGGGAAAAAATAAAAAACACAAACTCAGAAACACAAAAGAGAAAAGAAGCAAGAAAAAGAAAAAAACTGAGAAATCAAATGGCCTCTTCCTACCCCTTTTCGTTGGATCTCAACCTAGCTCCACCGACTCAAACACGAGGCCAAGTAGTAGCACCAGGTATGGATGCCCTACTTTGCCTCCGCACGGGGGCCTGTGACTGTCAATGACTCAATACTCCTGGACAACGATGTTGCCATTGGAGTTGGCAGAAATTTGGTGACTCCTAAAGATATACGTGTGTTCGGGACAAGGGATGACAACCGGGTCATGAGTGATGCCCTGGCACTGAGCATGCAGAGTACAGCATGTGTCGCAAGTTTGGTTCATCGCCTACTGCGAAGTCCCATGAGGTAGAGGTGCTGAAAGGTCAGTTGGCGGCGGAGCACAGGATGGTTGAAGAGTGTCAGAGTGCTATAAAAAGCTTGAAAAGGGAGCGGTCAAGGATAGTGGAGGTGAATCGACACAGCTAGAAGTGTTGCGGGACGAGAATAAAAATCTAACAAAGATTGTAGAGTTGTACTCTCGCGACATGCGAAAACAGCTGGAAGACCTAGACCGACCGGGTAAACGCAAGAAACCAGATCGCGAGAGTAGTTATCCTGAAGCTAAGATTGCGATCTTTGGGAGCTCAAGTGATGAGCCCCAAGAGGCTGTGCGTGAAGCCCCGGAAGAGGACGGCCAGAGGGCCAAACTAAAAGCTCCTATGGTCGAGACACCGAGCGCCAAGAAGAAATGATTTCAGTTTTTATTTATTATTTATTTTTAAAGTGTATGTGTTTTTTTTTCTTTTTAAATGGGAAATAAAAACGTTATGTTATCTCAAAAGACACGAATGACCCTAAATTTAAAGAACGACGATCAAACAAAAACATGAAAACTCAAACATGCATTTTTATTTTTAGTTAAGTAAACACACAAGTAACTACTTTTTCTTTTAAGAGAAAAACTTAAGGATGACCAGTTAAGGGCCTCAGAAAACACAGCCAGGGGATCCGGGAAGGTTGGAGGGGTCACAATGGTCCCGTTTAAAACCCTAACTTCTTAGACACCGAAGGTGTCGCCTTAAAGAACTCCTAGACACTATAGACTGCGGTTGCTCACTGGAGTTACCAAAAGTTTAGCTCCTTCAAAGAATATCCTATGAGTTTTAAATTATACTACATAATTAAATAAAAACAAAATAAATAAATAAAAACTGAAATAAACACACAATTCAAACAAGAATTTAAAAGAAGAGATGAGATTCTTGCACCAGGTGTCCAAGACGCATCTTTAATTGTGTCTCTTCTTCAAATTAAATTCTTAAGAAACCTGTCAATCAAGAAGAAAACAAGTTATTTTTAAATTAAAAAGAAAAACAATGAATAAAGAAAAATAAAATAAAAAGAAAAAGGAAAACACACTTCCCCAAACTTAAACAAAAGAAAAGAAAAACAAAATGACTGGAAATAATAGACAAAAAATACAAAACAATCAGAAAACATGGAGGCAAAAGTAAGTGAAAGTGTAGACATGCTCCCTTTTAAAAAAAACGTGCTCGCAATTTGCGCCAGAAATGAAGGGATCCGAGAGAAAGAGCACAGGATAGCACCCTCGAGATCCGAAGTGCTTTCGGCTCCCTCATCTGCATAAGTCTATTTAAACACTTCTCGGTGAAGTAGAAGAGCACCCCGCATTTCTTCCTCCAAATTCAGAGAAAAACATCAAAAAAATCCAAAAACAAAACAATGGAATCCTCATGCACTCACCTTGATGATCTCAACCTTGAATTGTCCCTTGCGCCACCGAATGCGCAGATAAGGGCTCGTCCAAACCATGTCTTCCCAAACTCTACATATCATCACGGTACGGCCTCAAACTTTGCTGAGGTAATACCGAACTTTTTCTGAAGCGGTGCCGAACAGAGCAGCGCTGCTGGAAGGCATGATTGGCAGCAAGCTCACATCGACAGATCATCTCCATGTGGCAAAGAGGTCTGATAAGGCAGCGGTAGAGGAGTCCCACAACTTAACTGTGCTCCACGAGGTCTCGGCTACCAACTTGGGCATGCGATTATTGGCGAGGACACGGGAGTGTGCCGCGCTAAGAGATGAAGTAGCTTCCTTGAAGGCTATAGCGGCTCTATTGTGCCAATCAGCACGTGGAAGCATTGCAGAGAAAGAATGAGGACCATGTGGAGTTGCTGAGATTCTGCAAGTAAGAGAGAATAGAGGCATGCCATGAAGATGAAGATGAAGATGATGAAGATGTTGTTTTTATTTTTAATTTATTTGAATGTTTTGTTTGTTTTTGTTTTTACTTTTTTGTTTTTTTTTTGTAATGTTTGAAATGAAATAAAATTGCGTTTTTAACACTTAGAAATAAACTAACTAACCACATCACGTAAATAAATACATAAACTAACTTAACAAAACAAAAAAAAAACAAAGTTCCAACTTGATTTTTTTAAAAAATTTATAATTATTTACAACTAACTGACCACACAAAGAAAAAAAAACAAAGAAGTTCCAAATTGCAATTTACAAGGAAAAATAAAAACTCAAATTTCAAATTTTTTTTTTTAATTTAAAAAAAAACACACAAATATACAAGCAACTCATGGATGACCAGTTAAGGACCTCAGAAAACACAGCCAGGGGATCCGGGAAGGTTGGAGGGGTCACAAAGGTCCCACTTAAAACCCAAACTTCTTAGACACCGAAGGTGTCGCCTAAAGAACTCCTAGACACTCTATTGACGGAGACGCTCACTGGAGTTACCACGAGTCAGCTCATATAAAAAAAATCTTTTTAATTTTTTTTTAATAAAAGCAATAGAAAATTAAAATTACTGAAATAATAACAAAACAACTAAGGAGAAAGGATTGGAATACTCCTCCTTGAAGCGATTAGGTCGAAGCGTGATGCATTTGGAGGTCGCGACTTCTCCCACTACTCCACACTCCCCATTCTTATGATTGAGGTTACCATCTCTCTCCATTTTTATTAAGCTTACATTACTTGCTAAAACAAACACAGAAAACTTGAAACAGAATTAAAGGATTAGGAAATAAAAACTAAAATGGAAAGGAAAATCAACACACGTCCAATTTCATGCTTCAAAGTAATAAGCAGCAAAGTAAATCAAAACTAGCTTATGAAGTTCGTTCTTTCTCAAATATGATTATCCATATGGTGTGTGGTTTTAATCAAGTATTCAGAAAAAGCATTTAGCTATGGTGTTTAGTCTAAACACAAATTCCGAACCCATTAAGAACAAGAAGAACAACAGAGAACCAAGTAGAATTTAAACATGGTGTTTGTCTTCAATAACTACCCATTCATTCACTAATCAGTCCAAGAGTCATATGGTGTTTATGTAAACTTGAACAAGATATTTAATTAAGAACAAGTGAATGAAACCAGAAACTACAAATAATCAACATGCTACTTGAACCTCTTTTTTTTTATGTGTTGTGTAAGCTGGGACTCAAACCCAGTTCTCTTGCTTGTCAGGCAATTGTCCTTGTCCGTTGGACTACAAACACAACTTATCAATTAACCTCATTAATTTTAAAACATGAAACTGTCAAGTTAAGAAAAAGGAAAAGAAAAATAAAAAGTAGGAAAACCAAATAGAATCAAACAATGTTACCGATCCCCGGCAACGGCGCCAAAAACTTGTTGCGTAGATTCAGCTGCACCAAAATGGATTTAGCTGCATCCTCAACTTGTGATACTCGCAAGTGCACGAACCGTTGGTAGTTTAGCGTATGTAAGTGCGAGGTCGATTCCACAGGGATTGGTGATTGAATGATCCAATTCAATTTTCCTACACAAAACAAAAATGAAAACAAAAGAAACAAAACAAGAAGAAAGAATGTACATTACAAGAAAAATAAATTACAACTAAGAAAACATTAAGTGAACTAGAAGAACTTTGAGGAAGAAAGGAAGTGTTTGGGAAAAGTGTTTGAGGACATGGAGGCTTTTGGAAGAGAAGGTTTGAGAACATTGGGAATTTGGAAGAGAGGAGAGATGTGTTTGAGAAAGAGAAGGGAGGAGTGTTTGGGAATTTTGAGAATCTTGGAAGAGATGGGAATTGTGTTTGGGAAATGTTTTAGAGCATGGAGAACTTTGAAAGAGAATAGAGAAGTGTTTGGAGAATTTATAGAAGAAGAGAAATGAAAAATCCTTGAGATTTATAGTACTAGGATCTTGTTACAACAATTGAGAACTACAAAGGGAAACTAAGAGACTTTGAGGGAGAGAAGGGAAGGGAGCTCTAGAGAAGTGCTTGAGAGCTCCCCCCCTTGGGGTGTTATTACAAACTTAGAGAACTTCCCTATTTATAGGCCTAGGGGAAGTGAAAATCTGAATTATACAATTGAATTTTCTAAACACACTAACTTCACCAACTTACAACACTTAATTCACCTAACACACTATTGCATTTGAAAACAATTCTTCTTGTCTTTAGGCTTAGTGTTGCAACTACCACTTCAACATCTTTTGGCTCATTTGGCTGCTTCAAAATTCCACTCAAATAAAGGTATTGAATATGCTTCACCAAACTTTCCCACAATCAACAACACTTCATCATGCATATGTCATACATGACAATGCATTTCAGCCAGCTTGTGGGCTCGTTTTGGGCTTGTTCATCCTTTCTGAAAAATCTGCAAAAATATGGATCTTCAAGCTATGTGTCTTATCTTTCCAAGCATATGCAGCCCAGCTCAAGGAAAAATCGGAAAGGCCTACAAATGTGATTTTTGGCCCAGTAACGCAGATGCTGTCGAATTTGACCTTAAGTTGCCAAAACATGTATAACTTTCTCTAGAAGACTCGGAATCATGAACCGTAAAATTATACAGAAACTAGACTTCCGTATCTTTCCAATGATGTATAACTCATTATCTGGTTCTTCTTGAGTAAGTACAGTCCAATCCGTGAAGTTGACTGATCTGCAGACACTGTTTTGAGCTAATTTGTCTCCAAAATGCATTTATTGAGTCTCAAACTTAAAACACTGAAACAAACACAAAACAAATTAAAAGCACAAGTTTAACTCAAAAACATAACCAAATCATAAGCTAAAAGGGTACAAAATGATATGTAATTTATGCACCGATCACTTCTCCCTCGTGATCGCCAATTTGTTGAGTCAATGTGTAATGGAAATTTTATGCAAAAAGACCCTGATGATGCCCTAGAATTTTTGGATGAAATTGCTGAAAAAGCTCGTCAATGGACTGTCCCCAGTCTAGTTGAAATCACTGATCGTTCAAGAATTGCCACATCTTCTACTAATAAAGGAATTTATCAATTAAAAGAAGATGATTGGAAATTAAAATTTGAGGTTTTGACTAAAGAGATAGCTGCTTTGAAAACGGAAAAATCAAATTTGCCTTAACCTGTTTTTCAAGCTGATGTTAATCAAGTATGTGATTCTTGTTATGAGATTGGTCATACTATTAAAAACTGCCCAATTTTTCAAGAAATGAAAGGAGCTTATGAGGAGCGTTGTGCTGTTGTTGGAAACTTCAAACAACAATATTCTCCTTTTTCCAACACTTACAATCCAGCAACAAGAAATCATCCAAACTTTCGTTGGAGCAATGAGTCACAACCTCAAGTAAGTGACATGAATTCTTCCAATAATCAGTTTCAGGCACCTAATGTATTCAATGCTAGGCCATCTTTGAGCGATACTCTTCACACATTTATGCATGAACAACAGAAGCAAAATCAAAGGTATGATACTTTGCTTGGTCAATTGGTTGAAGAAAATAAAGAAATTAAGAGTCAAATTTCCAAGTTGACTAACTTTTTGGCTGTTAATGAAAAAGGAAAATTTTCTGCCAACACTCAACCAAATCCAAAAGGGGCCAATTCTTGTGAATCTTCACTCGAGCATGTAAAATATGTTTTTACTCTTAGAAGTGGTAAAATAATTAACAACACACCTTCACATAAGGAAGCTGAAAATTCTAAGAATAATGATAAACTTGACATGTCCAACTTGAATGAATCAAATGAATATCATTTTCCTGCTCCTTTTCCCCAAGCTTTAAATCCTCCAAAGAAATTGAGTCAAAATTCTGAAATTTTAGATGTCTTTAAAGAGGTCAAAGTGAATATTCCTTTGTTAGCTGCTATTAAACAGATTCCATCATATGTTAAATTTTTGAAAGATTTGTGCACAATCAAAAGAAAGCATCAAGTGAAGAAAAATGCCTTTTTAACTAAACATGTGAGTGCATTGTTACAATATAAAATTCCTCCAAAATATAAAGACCCTGGAAGTCCTACTCTTTCGTGTGTAATTGGAAATAATTTTATTAATCGTGCATTACTTGATTTGGGCTCCAAGTGTAAATTTATTGCCTTATTCAGTGTACTTGCAGCTAGGTCTTGGTGAGCTTAAACCTACAAAGGTAAATTTGCAATTGGCTGATCAATCAGTAAGGACACCGCGAGGGATTATTGAAGATGTGTTGGTCCAAGTGGACAAATTTTATTATCCTGTTGATTTTATTGTTTTGGACACTGCACATGTTTCAAATTCTGATAATCAAATTCCTGTGATTTTAGGACGTCCTTTCTTGGCTACTTGTGATGCTAACATTAATTGCAGAAGTGGAGTCATGAAACTTTGTTTTGGAAATATGACTATGGAAGTTAATGTTTTTAATGTTTATAAACGGTCATTATTGGGAGGAAGATGAACCTAAATCTGTGAATTCTATCTCAACTTTATCGCATGATCAATTTGCGAAAAGTAGTGTTGTTTCTTGTGCAGAAAAATTTCAAATGAATTCTAATGGTTCTGATTTAACAAGAAATTCACAAATTACTGAAATTGGTTCATTATTTGATGCTTTACAGGTACAGGAAGGGATTGGCTGGAAACCCAAAATTGACAAACTTCCACCTTTATATGATGAACCTATGATGTCAAGTGTAAATGAGGCTCCTAAAGTGAAATTGAAATTGTTCCCTAAGTCTTTGCCAAACAGTGAAGTTGACACTTCTCCTATGGTATCCATTTCTAAACCCAATTATTTTCAGGGAGAAAACTATTCAAAGATTTTACAGCATTTAGGTGACTTCTATCCCACTCGTTATAATTTCGTTCCAACATGTCTCTCATATTTTTCTTTTATAACACATTGAGGACAATGTTTCATTCAAGTTGGGGGGAAGTGGAATTATTTTTGGCAATTTGTTAGTTTGTAAATTTTATTTCACAAAAAATAAAAAAAATCCACGCTTGTTGTCATCAAAACAGACTTGCATTAAATTGAGATTTGATATTCATGCATGAATTTAAAATTGAGAACACTTGAGCGATACGATAATTAATCCAGTCTTTAGTCTTTTTCATTTATTTCTACTTAATGAATGATTTATGAGCTAGGCTTTGAAAAATTCACACTCACACTAATGCGCTTGAGAAGATAGAGTTTGAGATTGATTGTACTTATCTTTGTTGTCTTGAAAAAAAAAGAGAATAAAAAGAGAACTTTCACTTAGTAACCGGGCCTCTTGCCTAATCAGGAGTGAGTGTTCGCGTCAAACCGTGAAGTTCTAAAAATAAAATAAAAAATAAAAATGCATGTGTGACTTGTTTAGCTTTGTAGCCTTTTTAACTCGAGTTATTAAGCTCATCGGGGTGTTTCAACACCTAATGCCTTAAAGCCTTCGTGTTTGAGAGTCATTGGCCTAACACTCGCTACATGGGTTAATTAGAAAGCTTAAGGGAGCTAAACATTGCACAGTCCACATAATAGCATGTATATATTTATTGTTAAAAAAAAAAATTCTAAGATAGCAAGGATGGTGTGATTATGATTGAATTTTTGTCTTCTCAACTGTGTTAGTTCACTTTACACCAAAGAAGGCAAATGAAAAGTTTATTAATGGTGATAAATGACTTTGACTTTAGACTGGGAGAACTTAAAGTTTTGGATTTGTGTTCGCTCTTTTAAATTGGTTCATGAATTGAGAATTTTGGTTTTTGAGTTTTAACATTCTTGATGATGATTTGGCAGGAGAGTTACTTAAAATTTCAGATGTTTGTGGGTATCATCCCTGAAAATCCTCACGAGACTATAACTCGTCCACTAGGGCAACCTAGGGGTTTAAAGGCTTATTGCATACGCTAAATGCAATCGAGATCCCTGCGAAAGTGGCTTAGTTAGTTTTCATTTATGCTTAGCTTTTCATTTTAGTTTGCTCGAGGACTAGCAAATTTTAGGTTTGGGGGTATTTGATGAGCACATAATTATTACATTTGTTATCCCTAAATTTAAATTGTTAGTGCTTTAGTTAATTTTGTTTAAAGTCTTTTTATTTTTCTTTTTAGGTGGAGCTTCCAAACAATTAAATGCAATTGGAAGTTGTTAGTAAACAAATAAATGAATGAAGAAGTGGTGATGGCATTGATATAAATAAAACAAAAGCATTGAAGTGTGGCAGCCAAACAAATGAGGATGAAGATTTGGAGGGTGCTGCCGGCACTAGAGGAAAATAAACAAGGGAAGCAAAATGGTGATTGGCTTGGTGGCAAGGTGGAGAAGTTATTTATTCAAATGAAGTTGGAATTGTCTACTCTCATTCTCCTATAAATAGGATGAACTATGGCATTGTAAAACACACCCAAGCTCCACAACTCTTGAGCTTTCTCTCTTCCCTCCATCTTTCTAAGTTTTAATTTCTGTTTTTAGTTTTATTTTATTACGGGGAACTAACTCCCTAGCTAAGGCTAGGGAGAAAGCTTTTAATATAAGTGTGTAATTTTTATAAGTTTGATCCAAACTTAAGCTTTAATGTGAATTTGTAGTTTTTGTTCAAATGGAATTTGTAGTTTTCTTTTTAATTAATTGATGAATGTTTGATAATCTATTTCATGGGTTCAATCATGTTTTTCCCATTGTGCAGTAAAAACTTTCATGCTTTTAAAAGAGAAGAGAATTGCTAAAGATTAATAGAATTTTGATGAAGATTATTTTTTGATAGTTTGTTGCCAATGGTACAAGTTATGCTTAGAATACTTCTAAAGGAAATTAAAAAGAGCTTTAATTATTTTGAACAACTACAATGGAAAATATTTTGTGGATTAAATTATTAAGAGTTGCATGCTTATGTTAAAAGTGGAACCCCAATGCCTTAGTGTTTTAATCAATTAAATTTTCTCTAAATCAAATCTTGCATAAATCTACCTCTCAATCATAATTGTTCTTTTTCATCTCCGTTATTTTCTTTACACTGCTCCTGTGGATACGACATTCGGACTTCTGAGCTACACTGCTATATCGACACCTCCCTTGGGTTTTGCAAAGTGGTGCGAACACCACACTTGTGGAGTAAAGAGATCAAGTCGGTGGAAGAAAACTCTAGAGCATACAAACATGTGGCTAAGAAATGAAACAGCCCAAATCGGTGGCTGTGTATGTCGGCAATCAAAGCCTATAAATAGGCATAGTTGTACTCAAATAAAGTGGAGTCTAACAAGAGAACTCCCAAACCATTAGGGAGTCAAGAGCTACTCAAATTAAACTATGTTGAGGAGCCAATAAGCTCACAATCAAAGCGTAAGGGCCAAATAGCCCAAAACTAATCTAAACCAAGTGTGGTGGCCAAATAGCCAATAAGCCAAGAAGGCCAATTAGCCTACACCTAATCATGTACTATTCTCCTCCAATCTAATAAAATCACTTTATTTTAACTATTGTCTTTTGTCATAAACCCCTTCACCACATAAACCAACAAGTGTTATTAGAGCAACAACCGTCACACCTCCTAAATTCCAACAGTGATCTTCATTAGAAATTCCTTACCAAGTGTAGTGATTAGTTGATCTTGCTAGATTTATGTCCACATTTTCCAATTCCAATTTTGAGTGTTGTATTTGAATTTGAATGATTGGCATGTTAAAGCAGGATTTGTGATCTTGACTAGAAATTCGAGGCTTTTGTTTGGAGGAGTTGGCTAGATTAGTGTCATGGTGGATTGAGTTTAGAGATGATGGATCATACCAAAAATAATGTTTGTGAATTTCTAAAGTACATAACTAATGCAGTATGTTGTCTTCTTTCTAATCAATATGTTCATGTGTGCAAATAAAGGTTATAATTGGTCAGGCTCAAACCAAGAGGGCAAACTTTGAATCTCAAAGTGTGCGTTGGTTAGTGATAGGATTTTTAGTACCTGCACAAAGAGGGTTAAAATCACTGAAAATACTTGCAAGAATACAAGGTAATTGTAGTATAAATGCTCATGCAAGGTCGTTGTCCCCAAAGATTGTTTGACTAATTTGTAATTAAACTAACTCTTAGTTAATGATTAAAATAGATTTTATCAAAGATCTGAAATTTATGAATTTGAAAATATTAAATTAACAATAAAAGAAATCGGAAAGTTGGGAAATTGAAGAAAAGCAAGTTTTAAAAACCAATTTATAAAAACACTAGGGTTTCACCGTCACCTAGCAATCCTATGAATTTTTACCAATTACTTATGATTTGCACATGCCACTTTGAAGGTTAGGTTTTCCTAATTTATATTCTACTTGGAACCTCCAACATAGAACGTATATCTAACATGCAACCCGTCCGGGCGTTCGGATCAAATATGAACATGAAAGACTCATTAAGTTTTGTGAAAACCCTTTGAAAAACCATGCAACCCTTAAGACGTGGTGTTCATCTTAAGTGAAATTACAATTATTAATCACGAGAAGCCAGTGTCAATTCGAGGGAACCTTCGGACCAAAATTGCATCCAATTACTTTTCTAAAGATCCTAATGGTGATCAAGCATTAAGACAAATAGATAGTTTAAAACAGTGATTAACAATTCAAAGTATGCATGCAATCAATCATAAGCAATTAAATAAAAATCACATATTCATGCTAAGGTTCAAGGCTTCACCCTAGCAAAGAGAGTTAGTTGTTAAGCTCATAATTTCATACATATACATGCCCTATTTACTTACTTCTTTTGCTTAGTTTCCTAGATTTCTAAGTTATTTGCTTCCCTTTGTGTGTTTTGTAGGCAAATAGAGCAAGAGAGCATAATTCATGCAATTCAAGCATGTTAAGGCCTAATTTGGATGAATGGATGAAGAGCTTAAAGACAAACTCATTTTGGCTACAGCCCCTTGCCAGTCCAGTTCCATAGGTCACATTGCAATATTTTTTTCAGCACCCTACACAGCTCGGATGAAGCCGCATTCTTCATGAAAGTTGTTCCAATGGGTGTGTACTATAACATATCCCAAATTCAGCCCCATTGGATAAATATGGAGTCTGTTACCTAGCAAACATAGATCCATGCTCAGGATGGATTTTATCAGCGCGCACAATGAGTTAGCTATTTGTTTTGCCCTTACCTTCCTCCTCCGACCTTGGATTGGCCCAAATGATATATGGCTGGAAAGAAGACATTCTGAACTTCAAGTTTGAGTGCTTAAAGTCTTAATTTGCTTAAGGGAAGCCCAATTCGTAAGCCCTTGAAGTTGCTGGTCATGCTGACCTCAAGATGAGCTATTGTTTCTGGTTGGAAGCTTGGTCATGGTGAGCTAGGCATGAGCTATTGAGCTGGTTGGAAGCTTGGTCATGGTGACATGAAGATGAGCTAGGGCTGCTGGTGGGATTTATTGGTGAAGTGCATCACCCAATTCAGATTTTCTAATTCAAGTGCATCAACCATTTCAGATTTTATAAAACAAGTGTTGTATGCATTAGCCATATTGAATTCAGATTTTCACTTCCCCTAGGCCTATAAATAGGGAGGTTCTCTAAGCTTGTAAACACACCCCAAGGGGGGGGGAGCTCTCAAACACTTCTCTAGAGCTCCCTTCCCTTCTCTCCCTCAAATTCTCTTAGTTTCATTTTCTAGTTTTCAAATGTTGTAGCAATATGATTTTGCTAAATTTTCCTTCAAGTTTTAGTTTAATTTTATTTGTCATGTACATTCTTTCTTAAGTATTGAAGTTTAATTAGTTTCCAAGTTTCAATTATGGTTCTTGTTCTTATTCATTATGCTTATAAGTTAATAGGCTAGTTTGAATGATTAATCACCATTTAGGCTTGCATGTTAACTATCTTGGTTTGAATTAAGAGTATACACTATGCTTTAATTCGAATTGAACTATGAATAGGAAGAGTATGTATGGACATTCGACAACAGGGATTAGATACATACTTGGTTGTTTAAATTGTTCTTCTATGCTTAATGGGTTCCTAATGCTTAATTTTAGGTTAGACAACAAATGATCAAATTAGGGAATTAGGAACACAAGGTTATGACCACACACCATGGCTTAATCATACTTTAGCTAGAATCAATCCATTAATCTAATTGAACTTGGGAACTTATTTGCTTGAGTTACTTATTTCTTTCTTCCTTGTTTTATTTATTTCCTTTCTTTTTTTCATTTCTGTTTTGTGTAGGGAAATGAATTGGATCATTCAATCACCAATCCTCGTGGGATACAACCTCGCACTTACATATGCTATACTACCGAACGGCTCGTGCACTTGCGAATATAGCATATGTAAGTGCGAGGTTTATCCCCACGAGGATTGGTGATTGAATGATCCAATTCATTTCCCTACACAAAACAGAAATGAAAAAGAAAGGAAATAAATAAAACAAGAAAGAAAGAAAATAACTAACTCAAGTAGATAAGTTCCCAAGTTCAATTAGATTAATGGATTTATTCTAGCTAATGTATGATTAAGTCATGGTGTTTGGTCATAACCTTGTGTTCCTAATTCCCTAATTTGATCATTTGTTGTCTAACCTAAAATTAAGCATTAGGAACCCATTAAGCATAGAAGAACAATTTAAACAACCAAGCATGTATCTAATCCCTATTGTCGAATGTCCATACATACTCTTCCTATTCATAGTTCAATTCAAATTAAAGCATGGTGTATACTCTTAATTCAAACCAAGATATCTAACATGCAAGCCTAAATGGTGATCAATCATTCAAACTAGCATATTAACTTATAAGCATAATGAATAAGAACATGAACCATAATTGAAACTTGGAAACTAATCAAACTTGAAACTAAAGAAAAGAATTTACATAATGATGAAAATTAAAGAAGAACTTGAAAACTTGAAGGAAAATTTAGTAAAATCATTCTACTACAACAATTGACAACTTGAAAGGAAACTAAGAGAATTTGAGGGAGAGAAGGGAAGGGAGTTCTAGAGAAGTGTTTGAGAGCTCCCCCCTTGGGGTGTGTTTACAAGCTTAGAGAACTTCCCTATTTATAGGCCTAGGGGAAGTGAAAATCTGAATTCAATATGGCTAATGCATACAACACTTGTTTTATAAAATCTGAAATGGTTGATGCACTTGAATTAGAAAATCTGAATTGGGTGATGCACTTCACCAATAAATCCAACCAGCAGCCCTAGCTCATCTTCATGTCACCGTGACCAAGCTTCCAACCAGCTCAATAGCTCATGCCTAGCTCACCATGACCAAGCTTCCAACCAGAAACAATAGCTCATCTTGAGGTCAGCATGACCAGCAACTTCAAGGGCTTACGAATTGGGCTTCCCTTAAGCAAATTAAGACTTTAAGCACTCAAACTTGAAGTTCAGAATGTCTTCTTTCCAGCCATATATCATTTGGCCCAATCCAAGGTCGGATGAGGAAGTTAAGGCCAAAACAAATAGCTAACTCATTGTGCGCGCTAATAAAATTCATCCTGACATATATGTATGAAATTATGAGCTTAACATTAGTTATGCATAATCATAACTAAAACCCAAGAAAATATCATTCCCATGAATAAGAATAAAAACATCTTGAAGTAGAAGTTCTTTAAAAACCCGAGCAAAAGTCGCGTTCCAAAAGCCAAAAGAGAGATCCCGTAAAATTATGTGAAACATAACTTATATACCTCCTAAAACCCAGCTGCCCAATCTCCACAAGGAAACTAGGTTAAAATAAAATAATACTAGGAAATAAAGTCCAAATTGGACTAGGAGAATCTGCTAACAATCTGCCCAGCCACGTTTTGGGCTCCAAAAACGTAATAAAGACCCAAGACGTCACTATTCCAGCACCGCGCATTGCTCCTTTATTTTATTGCAAGAAAATAACCGCTTGGTAGAAAAGTCTGAAATTTTGATACGATCAAGCTAAGTGACTCACGAACGTCCTCCAACTGGAATTACTCCAAAATTCATCCATTTGATTATGTTTTGCTCAGGAGGAAGTCGAAAGCCCTATATACTAAGAATAGGGTTAAATATATAATATAAAATATGCCCATCAAAATACCCCCAAACTTAGCTTTTTGCTTGTCCTCAAGCAAAACAAGACTCAAACAAAAATAAAAACTTAACAAACTAGACACCTGACTAACACTTAACCAAGTCAAAACTTCCACTTTCAAGTTGCAATCCATAGCAAATTTTAAAAACTAGAACATCTTTTCAATAGATTCAACTAATCCCACCACAGAGTCTAAGCTATTTAGAATCAATTAGAAAGGAATTCACAAACTTCCTTTGGTGTAAAGTGAACCATCATAGTTAAGGAGACTCAACTAAAACCCTTACCTCTCATCCCTTTTATTCATACTTCACATACTTATGGAATCATTCTCTTCTTTCTTCTTTTTTTTTTTTTTCCAGGAACAGTAGTGGTCGTGCAATGTCGGTTCCCTTAAGCTTTCGATCCAACCCGTGTAGCGAGTGTTAGGTCAATGACTCCCAAACCACTAAGGTTTTAGGGCACTAGGTGTAGAACACCCCTAAGGACTTATTAACTTGAAGCTGAAAAGGCTACGAAACCAACTAACCACCCTGCCCCATGCCAAAACTCTACCGTTTGATACGAGAATCACTCCTGATTATGCAGGACTGGCCCGGTCACTAGGCAAAGCCTTGGGTGAGACAATTATTACTTGATAACACATACTAACTTTATTTTATATAGAACAAAAATTAAAACACACTTAGACAAAAAGTAAGTAGTTCAATCTCACTCTCCACAAACCATGTTGGTGTGATGTGCAAATTTCAAAGTATAATTCATGAATTAGTGTCTAAGCAACAATAAATAGAAAAGACTCTAATGTGGGATTAATCTTCACCATGTCCATTTGTTCTAACGTTTAAAATAATCTATGGATATTAACTGGAAAATGAAAATTTTAAACAAGACTTAAAAAATTAAAAATCTAAAATTTACTTTCCCACACCCAAACTTAAATCACACATTGTCCTCAAGGTGTGGAAAAAAAAAAAAAAGAAGTTAATAAAAATAATAAGGCTGAAAATAAAACAGCAAAAAAAATTACTAGCACAAATAAAATAAGAACCTAAGAGAAATTGAAAATAAGAAAAGAAGGAAAAATGAAAGGCAAGACCTAATGAAAAATTAAAGTAATAAAAGATAGAAAAGAACACCCCGGATATTGAATGGATGCCAGCCCACGTGCATGAATTGTTGAATTTGCTGTCCTCTTTGTTGTATATTGTTATTTTATTTTATGTTAGTTTTTTTTGAATTTTATGGATGCCATCCGTTGGATTCCCAACCCAAATGGAATGGACGCCAGCTATTGGATGGGCTGCACCTGTGGGACAATTTCAAAGTAGCCTCCATTAGCCTCTCTGTCGTTGAACAACCGGAGCATTGGATCCCTTTATCCATTCCCACACGGCTTTCCTTTGTCCATTCCCATCTCTGTCTGTATTTTTCTCAAAACTCATACATCTCTTTCACACGAACAGCTCCTTCACACTAGCGTCCACGATGGCAACCTGAACAGCTCCTCCAGCTCCTTCAAAACACGAACAACTCCTTCATCCTTGCTCTTGAGGAACCGATCCATGGTGGAAGTAGCGGAAATCTGAGAGGCTAAAGGTAGAATTTTCCTCAAATATTGTAATTTTCATTTCAGAAGTGATGGTTTGAGCAAAGTCGAACTCGTGCATATATGTGTATCTGTGTGAGGACTACCCCCAAACTTGCAAATCGGAGCAGATCTACACCACGCACTGGTTTCTGCAAAAATTCGAAGCCAGCCATCCCACAGAGGTATAAACACTATCCTTTGCAGAATTGATGACTTGCACAATATTGTCTGTTGTAAATGAAGCATAACTACTCAAAATTATGTTTCTGAGCTGGATCTGCACTACTACCCCCAAAACGTTGGCATATGATGGGGCATCTCATCAACATGCCACCTGTTAGTGGTTCTTCGTGATTTCTTTCTAAAACCCAAAAGCCTGTTCTCTATTTTAGCCTAGGTAGACCTCTGTTGGCGTTGAAAAGCATCGTTGCTTTGGGTATTTCAAAACCATCCATTTCCAGCAGCCCCTTCATCTCAACTTTCTCTCTTTGCAGAGCAAAAAGAAACCGAAGTCGCTCCTTTGTGGTTTGCTCAAAACTCAAACCCTTCCCTCTCTCACCTGCGCCCACGATCTATTTGGCTCTCTCTGGCGAATTACTTCTGGCAATCTCGCAGCAGATCGCTGTTGGCTTTCAACTTCCAGTGCACAGCAGCTTCTCAATGCTCTCGAAACGCTACACTCCATGTCGTTTTGCACCCCATACCCATGGAAAACGGTAGATCCCTCCTCCACATATGTTAGTATTCTTTGTTTTTCGTTTCAGAGATCTAACATATGCATTTGTTTCCATCTGTGTGAGGGCACTCGGAGTTTCGTGAATGCAGGTGCATCTATGGGCGGACAACCCCCAAACTTTCCAATCTGAGTAGATCTACATCTGTTTTTCATCTGCTTCCAGTTTAGAGTTGCATCAACCTTGGAAATACTACGTGGAGATTGGCGGATGTCAGCCTGCAAGTCAAGCTTTAAGTTGGGAGTAGGTATAACATCGAATCCCTGCAAATTGTGTTGTTGTAAATCTGGTGTATGGATATGTGAATATGCAGCTGGGTGCATGATTCCAGTTTAGGAATAGCTGCCTTTGATGTTCATGTAGACTTCCTACTGGGTGCATGATTCCAGTTGCTGCTGGGTGCATGATTCCAGTGTAGGATTATCTGCGTGTAATTGTTTATGTGCTGCTGATTGTTGTCCTGCATTGAACCAAATAGTAAAGAGTTTAGAAAAATAAAAAGAAAATAAAAGAAGTAAATAGGTTAGAGAAAAAAAAATTGGGTTGCCTCCCAATAAGCGCTTTATTTTAAGTCTCTAGCTAGACATTGCAGAAACCCGGTGGTCAAATCTCTTGGTTCCTTCAAGAAGTCAAAGACTTGTTTGCAGTGTCAAAAGGTGTCTCCACGTAGGGTTTCAGTCTGTGATCATTCACCTTGAATGTGTTTCCTTTAGCTTCATTAGTTATTTCAACTGCCCATGAGAAAAAACTTGAGTCACCAAGTAGGGTCCAGTCCAGCGAGACTTTAATTTCCTTGGAAATAACTTGAGCGTTGACTGAATAACAGAACCTTTTGCCCTGGCTAAAAGTCCTTCCGCAAAATTTGACTGTCATGAAATGCCTTAGTTCTTTCCTTGTAGATACCAGAACTGTCATAAGCACCTTGACGAATTTCCTCTAGCTCATTCAGACTCCAATTTCCGTTTTTCCCCAAGCGAGTCATATGCAAAATTTAGCTCTTTAATGGCCCAATAAGCTTTATGCTCCAGCTCCATAGGTAGATGACAAGCTTTCCCATAAACAAGTCGAAATGGTGACATCCCAATAGGAGTCTTATAAGCTGTCCTGGACGCCCACAAAGCATCATTTAATTTTAAACTCCAATCCTTGCGTGTAGAACCCACCGTTTTCTCCAAAATACGCTTGATTTCTCTGTTTGAAACTTCAACTTGACCAGATGTCTGTGGGTGATAAGGTGTAGCCACACGATGATTAATCCCATATTTTGCCAGGAGATTAGCAAATGGTTTATTAATAAAATGCTTCCCCCCATCGCTAAGAATAACACGTGGAATCCCAAAACGTGGAAATATAACCCCTTGGAGGAATTTTAGGACCACTGATCCTTGATTAGTTGGTGCTGCAATGGCCTCGACCCACTTTGAAACATATTCCACAGCCACTAAAATGTATTGATTTCCGTAAGAAGATGGGAATGGTCCCATGAAATCAATACCCCAAACATCAAATAGTTCAACAATCAAGATACTTTGCCGGGGCATCTCATTCCTTCTGGATTGGTTGCCGACCCTTTGACACCTATCACAAGCCTTGCACCAATTCTGTGAATCTTTAAAAAGTGTTGGCCAAAACAACCCACTCTGTAGGATTTTCTCTGATGTCCTTTTAGTACCTGCACAAAGAGGGTTAAAATCACTGAAAATACTTGCAAGAATACAAGGTAATTGTAATATAAATGCTCATGCAAGGTCGTCGTCCCCAAAGATTATTTGACTAATTTGTAATTAAACTAACTCTTAGTTAATGATTAAAATAGATTTTATCAAAGATCTGAAATTTATGAATTTGAAAATATTAAATTAACAATAAAAGAAATCGGAAAGTTGGGAAATTGAAGAAAAGCAAGTTTTAAAAACCAATGTATAAAAATACTAGGGTTTCACCGTCACCTAGCAATCCTATGAATTTTTACCAATTACTTATGATTTGCACATGCCACTTTGAAGGTTAGGTTTTCCTAATTTATATTCTACTTGGAACCTCCAACATAGAACGTATATCTAACATGCAACCCGTCCGGACATTCGGATCAAATATGAACATGAAAGACTCATTAAGTTTTGTGAAAACCCTTTGAAAAACCATGCAACCCTTAAGACGTGGTGTTCATCTTAAGTGAAATTATAATTATTAATCACGAGAAGCCAGCGTCAATTGGAGGGAACCTTCGACCAAAATTGCATCCAATTACTTTTCTAAAGATCCTAATGATGATCAAGCATTAAGACAAATAGATAGTTTAAAAACGTGATTAACAATTCAAATTATGCATGCAATCAATCATAAGCTAGGGAGTTTCACTAAAACACCCGAAATGGGGGCTGAAATTATAAAAAAACTCAACACCCAAAACACTTTATAAACACACCTAGAATTCATTATTACACACTCAAAATTCATTTATAAACACACCCAAAAAATATATAATTGTTGATTTTGGGGTTGATTTTGGGTGTGTTTCTATGTTTAAATAGTGTTTGGATTTTTTTATAAATACATGTCTAGGATTGGGTTTATTTATAAATTTGTATAAATAAAAATCACAATTCATGCTAAGGTTCAAGGCTTCACCCTAGCAAAGAGAGTTAGTTACGCATAATTATAACTAAAACCCAAGAAAATATCATTCCCATGAATAAGAATAAAAACACCTTGAAGTAGAAGTTCTTTAAAAACCCTAGCAAAAGTCGCGTTCCAAAAGACAAAAGAGAGATCCCGTAAAATTATGTGAAACATAACTTATACACATCCTAAAACCCAGTTGCCCAATCTCCACAAGGAAACTAGGTTAAAATAAAATAATACTAAGAAATAAAGTCCAAATTGGACTAGGAGAATCTGCCAACAATCTGCCCAGCCACGTTTTGGGCTCAAATCTCCTTCAAATCAGGCCCAAGATAGCTTGTTTTAAAGATAAAAACGTTCTGAACACTTCTCTAGAAGGCCACGAACCCATCCGAGGTCATCTTGGGCTCCAAAAACGTAATAAAGACCCAAGACGTCACTATTCCAGCACCGCGCATTGCTCCTTTATTTTATTGCCAGAAAATAACCGTTTGGTAGAAAAGTCTGAAATTTTGATACGATCAAACTAAGTGACTCACGAACGTCCTCCAACTGGAATTACTCTAAAATTCGTCCATTTGATTATGTTTTGCTCGGAGGAAGTCGAAAGTCCTATATTTGAAATATAATTCAAAGTATCAAAATTCTTCCAAAATATTAACCAAAATATACTAAGAATAGGGTTAAATATATATTATAAAATATGCCCATCAGTCAGCTAATGGATTTTAATTAATGGTTTTTGAGAAGAATTGGCAAATTAGTTTACTTCTGTTAGTTACCATTAGGTCCAAGCATTAGTATTTTGTAAGTACAAATGAAACATTATATATGTATTGAGTTTATGAAGCCTTGCATTTCTAACATTATTAATAAGAGATTAAATTTTTGTACTTCAATTTTATGTACTATTTGTTCTTGATAGCAATGATTTAACAATTTCAACATGATACTTTATTTATTTAATAATTAAAATAATTATTAGATGCAATGGTTAAGAAATATATTTAAGTGAAAATGAAAATGAAATTACTTTTCTTTAAACAAAACACTTACAAAAGTCATTTGAACATAATACCCTTTTTAGTCATTATACACAACTCACAGCACTTTTACACAAAAAGTTACAAAACATTGAGAAACTGATTATTGTACCAACAACACTTCTAACAAAAAGTTTACCAAACGCCAAAATGCTTTATTTCACAGCTGATTTTTCTCACAACAAATCTAACAGTGATTATTTTCATTAAAACATCTAGTTGTAGTCAATAAAATCAACCAATATTTGTTTTAAAATAACAAGAATTCAATTGAGGTTTTATATATACAAGCAACCCTCTAAATTAGAAGAGGGAGGGGGTTTCTTAGACACTTGTGTCATAGGGGTTCAAAAGGTAGACTACTAATTTACAAGTCAATGTTATTTTCCATTGGGGGCTTTAATTGAGAATGGTTTTATATTTTAGGTTTTTTTTTCACAAATGATGTTTGAGAGAATAATAAAAAGTTAGATAGTTTAGATCATTAAATTATAATATGATGTGCGTCAACTGAAACTCTTTGCTCGAACCCAAAAGCACAATTTGTAACATCCTGGTCCTAAAAAGAAGTAAAATAATTAAATTAAGAGAAAATAAATTGGAGTAAACAATAAAATAAAATGATTTGAATTAATTAAGTTTTTTTTTTCTAAAAATTTAAAATATTATTTAATATAAAAAGGGGCAAAAAGGTCATTTTAAGTTCGGGAAGGAATTTGGGACTTTTGGTTGTACCGTTGCGTAAGAGCTTGTCGATACGAGTTCGTAGACATGCGGCATGCCCAATTTCGATTTGTAACGAAGGAGAAAAAGTCTGAAAACAAAAGGGACATAAATGGAATTTTTAAAATTATTACTGTAGCAACAGGATCGTGCTACAGTAACCGACGGTTTTATTCTATTTTCATCTTTTTTCTTCTTCTCCTTCCTTCTCTCCCTCCGGTGCGCAGCTCCCCCCTCCCTTTGTTGTTTTTTCTTATAGAAGCGGTGGCTTTGCAAGCCACCACCGTCGCCATGCCGCACCACCGGCCACGAGACCGGTCCCATTTGAACCGCCACCTCCTCCTCTCTCTTCTCCGGCCAACACAGACCTCTGGAACGGACGACGCTCACCGGAATATGCAGAAAAGTCATCGGAGTCTTTGGAATTGTGGCGATTTTTCAAACCCTTCGTTCTCCTTCGTTTCTCCACCGATTTGGACGAGTGAGGTATGAAAATTCATCTATTTTTCGTGCTCTAGCTGCCTGTTGGATGGGTTTCCAGAATTTTGAGAGTTTACAGATTAATTTTCGAAGTTTAGTTTCAGCCGAATTTTAATGTGAATTTTCGGCCACTTCGGCCACTTTTTGGCAATAGCCCAAGAACAAAAGTGACTCCAAATTAGGTGTATTACATAGAATAGGAGTTTGGAGTCAAGATGTTAAGTTTTTCGGCGAGTGGTTATCGCTTTGGACACCCACGTGCTGCGGCGCGTGTGGCGTGGGCACTGGAGCAGAGAGACATTTTTATCATAAAATGATCTCCTGGTTGTCACGAGCGCGTAGGAATTTACGGAACTCAATTCGGATAACGTTTGAACCCGAACGGATTTTACATATTGTGTGAATTCCGGGTTCGATATGTTAGAACCGTTGGATCGCTTCCAATTTAATATATGTTAATCTAGGCATTCCTAGGATTGTGTAGGATTTCACGACCGTCCAGATGCGGACCAAACTTGAAGGATAGGTTTATTAAACCTTGTGGAACCCTTAGGGATGTTCGGATCGTAAAATGGAGGTCGTGGGGCCCACGGGCCCGGTTGACCAAATTTGGAAAGTTTGACTCTCGGTTGACCGTGAGTCTTCCGAGGTAGTTTCACACTTCGAAAAGTATTAGGATGACCTTGTAAACGATTTTTAATTGTTATTTGAGTTATTTGGATTATATTGGGAGTATGAGCTTGTTTATAATATCTTATGGGATTCTTGGATATTATTTGATAATTGAATTTATGAAATGAATAATTATGGGATACTTGATTTGTAGAGTCGTGAAAGTGAGTCTTGGGACTCGGTTATGATTATTAGGAAGAGAATGGGCATTACTTTCAAATAAATGGCATGGTTTTGAGATGGAAATGTTATGCATATGAATTAAATGGTTTATTGAAATGCACTTTATATTTAATAGTTGAAATTATTATTTTGTTAAGTATTTGTGATATATTTGTGGATTTGATATATTCGAGTGTCTTGGAGTTTATATATATAATATTTGAGAAAACACTATCTTAGGTACTTCCGGGTTATGAGTTTTATGTTTGTGAGTCATTTGTCTACTATGAATATGTATTTTGTTTTGGGAAAAATTGAACTACGAATGAGAATATTATTTATATAATATTTATACAAGGATTACGAACTCCACCATCATACGTACCTCCCCCTTGGATGATGATATTTGGAAACAGTGGATATGGACACTGGGATACATGGAAATGGATATATGGATATGTTTTGGATATACTATTCACACGTGCCGGGTTTCGGGCGTGTGAGCTTATTTGGTCATGGATCCGGAATTGTGGGATGCCGGAAAAATTGTGGATATGGTATGGATATGACGGAACCCGGGGCATACCTTAACGGGTGTCGCTGTAGACCCTTGATTGGGTAGTCTGCGCGCGTAGGCAGTTCCAGGCGTACGGGTCTTGATTCTTTCGTACGTGCTGGGTTAGAGTGTCAGCCCCCATTCGGACGACTCATCCCTAGCCACATGGACGTTTGAGGGCCGGATAAGTGTGAGCTAGTCAACAATCCCCTGTTGGATTGTTTCCCCCAGTACATGATGTGCAACATCACATGTACCTCCCCTTGGATCCTGATACATGGAAATTATGGATATGGTCTGGATATGACGGAACCCGGGGCATACCTTAATGGCGTGTCGCGTAGACCCTTGATTGGGTAGTCTGTGCGCATATGACCTTTTCGGACGTACGGGTCTTGATTCTTCGTCCGTACGGGCTGGTTGAGTTTCAGTCCCCCAGTTGGACGGCTCGTCCCTAGCCACATGGACTTTTGAGGGCCGGATAAGTGTGAGCTAGTCAGGCAATCCCCAGTTGGATTGTTTTCCCCTGGTACATGATGATGGTGAGAGGTGGGTGTATGTGGATGTACTTATGTATGTATATAAATATATAATTATTCTTTTCTTGTTATACATATTACATATATGTATATGTGGTTTTAATTCTGGTTTGAGATTTGTGAGCCTGTACATGTATGAACGTATAAGCCCTGGTTTTGGGCAGTGTTGTACGGCAACATACGCCTTGGATAGGGTAATGTTGCAGGATTGAATGGATATAAATGGAAGAAATTGATGATGTGTTTAATGTACATACGCCTTGGATAGGGTATGGTTACGGGATTGAACCTTTATAAAGGAAGAATTCGAGAATGTGTTCATTGTGTTTTTGTTGGATTTGGAATTGTGTAGATCTGAAATGTATAGATGGTTCCGTTGTAAATAATTGTTTATTACCGGAGTTGTGACCGTTGAGATGGGAACTACGTGTGGCTTGATCCCTTGTCCAAGGGTACGTAGGCAGCCTGGGGTCTCACCAGGTGCAGCCGCGAAGTATTAATGTGTTTAACAGATTTGTTTGATTCTGCGTATGTGATTGTTGGATGTGAATCCAGTTTAATGATTTCTGTGGTGTTTGTAAAGTTGGTTGAAGACTTTAAGTACATGATTTATGTAGTAATTGACTCGAGAATATAGTTGTTTCTTTCGGAATTATCTAGAAGGCCGGAGGCCGATTATATGAATTGCATGAAATTATATTGAGCGTGCTGCCGTTGGGATATAAAAATGTGAATTTTGTGCAGGTTGAAATTTGGGAAATGTTCAATTTATAGGGGAGATTCTGCCAAAATTTCGGTAGGAAGTCTCGTGCCCTTAATCCTCTTTGGGAAAAGAGGTTATAGTTTCAGTGAGTGGGCCCGACATCGGGTGATGTCAGGAATTCCACAGGATTCGTCTCGAGTTCCAAGGAATTTGGGGCGAGTCCTGTCACAATTATTGAAAAAGTGTATTAATTACCAATTAATGAGCTACTTCATTCCCATGTTTGGTAAATGCATGCTTGGGAATGCAATACCTAACTCATGGGTATGAACTTCTCATGTAGTGGGGAATTTCATACCATTGGCTCACCTTGTGAAACTTTTTCCCCCTACTTAGGAAAGCATCTAATGCAGTTTTTTTTCACTAACTTATCCTTGTTATAATATCTAAATATATACCACTTTTGACCCTTAAAAAACTCTTCATATTAATAACTTTTAATAATAAAAAAAATTAAGTTTCTCCAAAAAGAAAAAATCAAGGGTATTGTTGGAAACTGAACTTTTCATTCCTAACACAAACCAAACATGGAAATAGGAGAAAATAGCATTTCCTAATCCTCATTTCTTAGCGTCGTGGGATTAGACTTGGGAAGTTAATTCTTAGGAAGTTCAATCCGTCAACCAAACGAGCCCCAAGAATCCTGTCATGCAAGATTGACCGCCAAGCCAGTTAATTGAATAGTTCCAACTCACAATTTAAAAGACTATGGGCAACCCGCTCAAAGCTTGTATTTTTGTCTTCCTCTTTTAGCAACTCATCAATTAATTTTCTGTCAACTTCTATAGGCCTTGCTCTTTGCTGCTGACATCATGATTGATGGACTGCAAGCTAGGTAGTTCCTCTTCCAAATTTTTCAGAGTTGATCTCTAATGACAATCCAAAAGACAAGGCCTTCCCAGTGTTTGAAGGACTAACATCTGTTGGAATTTTAAAAGGTTTTAAAAATTTAACCGTTTTATTTATTTATTTATTTTGGCTATTTTATTTTATTTATTGTGGGGGTTATAAATATTTAATATTCAGGTTTTATTTCTGGTTGGTGAATGTCTTAATTTTTTGGTTGGTGAACTTTTATGGTTGGTGAAGGTTACATGTTTTTGGATGCCTATAAAAGGCCACTCCTCCTTCACATTTGATACACTCACAGTACACCATTAGAATATCACATACCACAATCACCACCATAAACTAATTCTCTTATTTTCTACTTTTATATATATTCTCTACTTTATATTATTATTTTGGCAATGGTTCTGTGACTTGGATACCCATATCCGTCTATGAATGTGCTCATAGCGGATCTTGAGTTTGTGTACAAGGGGTCGTATCTTGGAGTCTTGTAGACCGTCAGGACCTACACGTAGGGAGGCTATAAAGGCTTTAAGACGGCGTCTTTGACGTGCTTCACCGTACCAAACTCACCTTCTTACTTATTATTTGTTTTCTTCAATTTCATTATACCTTAAAGGCTTTCCTATTTATTTATATGTTATTTATAATATAATATTTTTTTTGTATTTGGCTTTACGGAAAAAGAAAACTATATTTTGTATATTTTTTATAACAACATCATTAAGGACTGAAGATAGTCTCAAATACATTGAGGGACTAGAAGCCTGTGACTCATATTGTGGCATCATTGTAGAGGGATTTTGGCATTGTTTTTTATATCAGCCCCTAATATCAGCCCCCAATGGCATATTATGTACTTTGTTTTTCCTAATATACGGCGATATGGATGTAGGACTTTCCTTTAAAATACGGGTAGTAATTACAATAGGGATGGTTTTATGTCTCTTGATGTTTCTGGAGACAGATATATAATATTTTGTTCCAAATAGTTTTTTTTTTAGGGACTGTTTGTCCACCAGTCTCTAAAAACAGGGTCTGTATTGCTCGATTTTCTAGTAGTGGAAGCTTCAGGCGCACGACTTCTTATTTAGAAGAAATTGAGACACAAACATAGTTTAATTTCAAGCCCTTTTAATCTCCTCAAACATCTTTCATTCGCATATGTACCTTCAAAAAGAAATATGTTATTTCCGTGAAAAAGTACATTAGAATCTTGAGAAGATGAGGTTTTCAATCAAGTTCGATTACGATCAGAAATTGTGGCGTCAATGTAATGAAACCTCGTGGATGACCATACCTCTACACTTGGTGCAGTCATGAATTCATAACAAGTAAGAATTTGATAATTTCTCGACTATGGCATGTCTGGATATGCATGTACAATAGTAACTTCATTGTTTCGATGACCTACGTACAATTATCACACTTCTGGTAATGAATGAGCTTCTCGTTCATATTTGTTGAGACGTTTGTTGCCATAAAGACGAGTTTAACTCCAAGTCTCCGATGTTGATCATCTCTTCGATCATGTCTTTCGCTGCCAAGGGCAGTAAGACAAATAACTCCAAGTAATATTGTTAGTACCTTCGGACTGTCGGTTATGTTATATCTTAAAGGGAGCTTTAGTTTTAAACCATAATATAGTTTACTAATTTAGTAGAAAGAAATATAATTTCATCTAATTAGCATAAGGCCAAAGACCAAAATGAGTACCCAATTTTACAAAAATATCATTAAAAAATATCAAAATTACACACAATGCCATTCATTCTAAGGCAAGCATACTATGCCACATGTCCACATCTAGCCAACCACCACCGCCGGCTAACCACCTGCCGCCCGGTCACCTCCGACCAGCCGCCACCGGCCACCTACCACCGTCGGACTCCAGCGCCGCCAACCGGCAACCGTTGTCACCGACCGCCACCATCTGCATGGGACCAACTTCGTTGCCCCTTATTCACTTTTTAAAAAAAAAGAAGATTTTGTGTCATTCAAAGGACTCGAACCTTGACCTTCAAAGGAAGAGGGCTCACTCACAAACCACTACACCAAACTTGATTTTGTAATATTTATTCAATTATACAATATTTATATAAACGATCAACGGTTTTAAAAATTAAAAAAAAAAATCATTTCACCACATATTCACACAAACACTGCAAATAAAAGCAGAAAACTGCAACAAAAATACAATGTAGATATCAATTATATATATAAAAATAAAATAAAATTTATAGAAGCAAAATGGAGGAACCAAGATGAAAGTACTAAAATGGAAACTGCGATGCATAAAGCAGAAAACCAATGGAGAAATAGAAACTTGCAATGCAGAAATGGAAATTGCGATGCAGAAAGAGAAACTGCGATGCAAAAAGAGAAACTGCAGTTTCCGTTTTCGCCATGCTCAACTCATAAGTTTGTAACCCTAATTTCATTAATTTTTTTTTTTTGGTAACCCTAATTTCATTAATTGAATCTTCACCTACATTCATGACACTCTTTTCCGTACATAACCATCACTGTTCTACAAAACAACCTAAAACCTTCATCCTGGTACCTGCAGAAAATGCAAGCTCCATAGATGAGAGGAGAAAAAGGTGAACACTACAGCTAAAAGCTCACAACAAAGCGCTCAGGAACTTAATAGCCCAGGACATCAGATAGCATCTTATACAACACAAACCCCCTCTCCAAAACCTAAACTTTCCCTTACACATCAAGATCTTAGAACCTTGACAAACCGGTCAACCTGAAACATAACTTTTAATCAATCACTAACACAAAAACGCCTTGAGGTTTTCAATCAGGAATGTTCTAAAAATAATTCTCAACTTGCTAGCAACATAACGTATTCCTCCCTGTAATACTCCTTCCCCATTACTAATTGTGATGAAAAGTGAATACTTAAGATATAATAAATAATAATAAATTTTTAAAAAACAAAACAAAACTACTAAAAGTACGAGAAATCAATCCAATGAGACAAATCAGACACAACTCTTTCTCATTTTCACCAATTGCCACAATGATTTTTAGTTACTGAGTTCGTGACAGGACTGACAGCACATTTTAAAGACAACCTGTCTATCAATGACATTGCAAAACATTATAACCTTAGACTCAGCAAATTGTTTTGATAGGAAACATTAGATCTGAATTATGCATCCAAAATCATAAAAACCCTACCCAAGTATCTCAAATTCCAAACCAAAAACTGCCGTATCCTCTGGAAAATAAGATCCCGCCAAACTCTTTCTGTATTCTCCACCACAGTCGCATTCCAATATCTACATTACCAAAGGCACCAAATCAAAGCAATCAGCAATGCATATAAGAAAACAATAAAACTCACAGAATCCCAATCAATGAAACTATAAACTGAGAAGAACCCATTAATTAAAAGCTCAAATCAAAACTAACCTGTCTTCCTCGGGAATATCCGAATGTGTTAGCTTAACAATAGTGAGCCAGGTTCAGGCTCTTCGAGTAAAAATTCAAACGAAACACACTCAGTCCACAAATCACAAAACCAAATAAAATCAACCAAAAATACGTTCAACCAAAAGCAAAACTTCACACACCGTTAATCAATCCCATCAAGCCAGCTCCCAAATCTCCACTTCTGCAGAATCAAACTCCCATTCTGCAACTCCAAATTGGTAATCGTCACGACCCATCAAAAATAGTATACTAATATGCCCTATGTTGGGTTTATTCATCCTATGTTGTGAACATTGACTCAACTAAATAAAAAACGTGGAGCAGCTCCTCACAAGTGTAAGGGATTATCAGAGAATCATTTGAAATGCATACTTAAACAATTTTATAAGGGTCATAGTAACAGAGTCATTTTATCAAACAGCTAGTAGGCGAGCTTTTTTACATGGATTAAATTGGAAACACAAGATCCCATACTAAAAAATCAGTCACTGAACCATCAAAAATTGGACATATATGCTTTTAAATTAAAAAAGTAGATTGAATTGAAACTGTTACTCCTACCTGGAAGATCAAAAACTAAGCCACCGAACCATCGAAGACTTCAAATGCAAAATGCTCATAGCTTCTCAAGCCTCTGCAACTGCATTGAACTACGCCTTTGGTCCTTGAGATTGTGGTTAACACCATGGAGAGCGCAAAAAAAACCATTCGAAATTTGGAGGAAAAAGAGCCAAAAATATTTGGACCATTTCTCGATTTATGCGTATCATCCTTGCGCAGGAAACTAGCTAGAAAACCATACATCAATCGAAGGATTTGAGGGCCGGAGGAGAGAGATCGAGAGATTGGAAAACCGAATAAAAATCCGATCAAAACCGGGGTTTTCCGGCAAAACAGCAGCAGCAGAGGTAGGAGGAAGGTCGGAGCTGGCTTGGGGTGCGACGCCGGTCAAAACTTGACCGGTCCGGTGGCTGGGTGGCCGACGTGATGGTGGCTGTTTCGGTGTCGGTCGAAACAGAGGGGAGGAGAAGGGGAGAAGACGAGGGGAGAGAGAGAGAGAGAGATTTGAGAAACTAACGAATTTGGGTTAAGTTTTTAAATGAAAATGGTATAGTTGTCTTTTTAATGACTAATATAAGGTGGGTCAACAAATCTGGTCTTCCTTTTTTGCCTAATCCAAAATAATAATTCTTTTCTAGGTATTAAAACCCAAACCAAAATATCAAATGTCTTAAATACTAATAAGTAAAGTTATCTATGTCTAATACCTAATTTTCCTTAATAAAAATCTCTGAAATTGATTTTGCTTTCCTATTAGGTTCCCTTACCATTTTTATTCCAAATTTTCCTTTCCTATTAGGAGGTTTCTGTTATAAAACTGAGGGAATTTAGAGAGAGAATTTAGAGTATGGATAGAGGAAGAACTATAGAAATGTTCATCCGGTTTCTTCTACTTCTTATTCATCTTTGAAGTCTATAAATAGGCATAGGAAATACATAACTTATAATCATAGTGGTAGGTTTATACATTATAGAATAGAAATTGGGGTGAGTCATCACAGCATTTCTTGGTGTGGTAGGCATCCATTTCATCTAATATTATAACACTCCCCCTTGGATGCCACCATACATGGAATATGCCTCATTAAAAACCTTGCCAGTAAAACCCAGTGGGATAAAACTGGTCGAAGGGAAAAAGAGTACATAACCATGTGCAATGTAAAACTTTTGTCATGTGTATTTTGATCATTGACAAGCGTGCGACACTGCCTCGTTAAAACCTTGCCAGGAAAAATCCAGTGGGACAAAAACCCAGACGAAGGAAAAAAAGAGTCCAGTGTATGAAGATCTTTATTGATGGCACGCTCCCCTGATGCTTGCAAAATTTCATTAGGCCATATTGTTGACCATCTTTCTAAATGTAGTAGTTGGCATTACTTCCTGTGAATTATTCTTGCAATATTGTAGGAATGCTCCCCCTGAAGAGTTACTCCCCCTGATAACTCCATACATGTCTTATATTGCTTATCACATTTGTTCTTCACAGATTGAGCTTTAGTAATGCCTGGATAAAACTTGCTCTTGTAGCATCATTGGAGGATGTATGTGTGTCTTCATTTATTTAGTCCCTGTTGAGGTTAGAATAATACAACAATATCTAGACTATAAATATTTTACTACATACAATGGCTTGAATAATGACTCAAAAATATTTAAAAACCATGAGCTCATACTTATAAATGTTTGTCTGGTATAATCACTCACTCATACATATTCTTGTATGTTTTGAGGATACTTGCATATGCTATTCTTCATAAGCTCTTCGGGAGTCTAATTCTCATAACTTTAAACATTTGGATACGTTGCAACATTTTGAATTCGAATTCAATCAAAAGTACTCTCTGAGGCAATTTATTCATTTCAAGTCGATTGAGTACTTACACTGAGCTTCAAGCTCTATCCTGAGTGTCAGGCTCTATACTAAGCTTCAGGCTCTTTCTCTTCTTCTAGATTTCTTTGTGCAATTTATATATTGCATGACACATTATATCTCTTAGAATTTATTCCTTTGTATTCTTTAGGAAAATTGCTTCCTGGCGATATGTTTTAGACACTTTATAATCTTTATAGATTTCTCATCTCAAATTCCTTTATTAAATCAGGGGTATATTTCTCATATCAAATTCCTTTATTAAATCAGGGGAAGCCTTTGTAAACTCTTCAAGAGTTCTAATAAAATTCTTTATATATATACTGCAATGATGGTAAACTCATTTCCAAAATTTGGATTATTTATACATATAGATATTTATTAAGTTGATTATACCATATTCTCCCATAATACTTTAATCCTCACAAGGATATTACAAGCCATCATTTGCTTCAGGCATTTTGAATTCTTCAGGAATTTTCATACACATGAATTTTCCATGAATATGCATAACATAGCTGCATATGTTTACCATCATAATTCCATGTCTTTACTAGGAAACGTTGTGCCATATCATCAAGCGATTTATTTCACTTCATCTTAAACACCATTTTACAACATATACATTTTCAGATCCTCAGATCCTTTTGGTGTTTTTATCTATAGGTTCAATCTTTGCACTTTTTCAGGAAATTTTCAACTGGTCCTGGACTGCCTCTTCCAGTTGGCCAATCTTTATTTACATTTGTCGACAATTATAACAAGTGGTGCACTATCATCATGTATAGCCTTTGATAACTTTAAGTACGTACTATAAAACAAATATATCATCAATACGTGATCCCACAATTCTCATGCGCATGCATAATTTATAAGCATCTCATTGCTTTCATTATTTTCTGGTACCAGTGCCATTTCAGAGGCTTTCATTGTCACTTCATGGACAAATATCTCTTCTAAGATATAGAATTTATAGAATGTGGATCATAACCTCTTCTAGAGCGTTATTTTAAATAGGGCATTTGTAAAACCAAGCCCTAGGCTCTAAAAGCCTACAGAGGGGGGGTGAAGTAGGCTAGAGGTCAAAGACCTACCAAATTAAAAATTTAAGCCCAGCTAAGAATAAAATGCGGAAGCTGGATTAATACAGACAACTCCACGTATTAATCGAAACAGAAACCCTTGTGATTTCGGATCAAATACAGTGCAAAGTCGTATTAATCCATGTTAGTGTACTGATGTGATTTGAACAATATGCAGCAAGTACAACAATGACAACAAGAGTATAAACATACACACAGATTTGTTAACCCAGAAAACCCAAGTGGGTAAAAAACTGGGAGCACTAAGCTAGGAGAGATTCAATCCACTCATTAAGAAATACAAGAAATGAAGGAAGACAAAACTCAATCTATCACCTATAGGCAGCTTCAATCATCCTTACAGCAAGCACCATTTCTTTATCTCTTAGCAGCAGCAAATCCTCCCAAGAGCACCAAACTCTAGTTGCATGTAGTTTGATGTATGTAGTGAGTTATGGTTTCACATATTCATCTATCTCAATCACAAAGTGTGATTGAGCTAGACAAATGAAACCTAAGTGTTGTGATGATTAAACTAGAAGTAATGAACTTGAAGCAAATAGTTTAAATCAATCAAAACAACAATGAAACAAACATTCAGCCGAAATCAATGTAAATTTACTTGGAGGAAATTAATGTGTATGCAATCATACTCATACTCTCAAGTAATTAACAATGGCTGAAACAATAAAATAGTTTTTGAATGCTCAATAGCATATATGAAAAGTTTTCAAAAGCAAAGAACCGGTTCTGCATCAAGATGCAGAAAATCTGTTTTTACATGACTAGCATGAATGGTTCTTGAGGAACTTAGAAACGGTTTCTCAAAGGATAAGAGAAGAGATGCAATCCGTTTCAAACATAAGTCCTACCCTCTCCAGCCGATAGGTATAGAATATATAAGGAGATGTCATTAAACACACTTGTTGTTTAAAGCCACAGACAAAAGAACATAACAAGTTAACGGCTCCAAAAACCAAAACAATATAAGGAATTGTTTTATCCCTTTTGGAGAACATGCGGGCTGACAAGGTATGGAGAGGAAAATAAAAACTATGTGTGTTTCTTTTAAAACCAAAGGCAGCCGCACAAGGTTTTTGAACCAAAAGATGGCGCAAGATACAATCAGCAAGATAAGGAGGTAGAAGCCTCTTTCCAAGAAAGACCAGCCGACAAGAAGTAAGGAGAATAAACTCTACACAGTGGACTTCTCCAAGAACAAAAGATGGGAAGGAAATAAATAAAAACAGCTCATGCCTTTTTTGTTTTGGTGAAAGAAAAAACTGCCCATGCTTTTGTAACCACAAAGGAAGAGAAAGGAGTTTTTAAACTCTATATTAAACCAAATGCACGGACAAGCATTAGGAAAGATAAAATAAAACAAACCATGTTCTTTGCATAGAAGGAACCAACAAGAGTAGCCGCACCATCTAATTAAAAGAGTATTCTTTCTCTCTCAAGAGATTTGAATAAAACTATCCAACCCATGAGCCAATGTCTAATGCAAGATATAATAAATATATCTAGAAGATGAGAAAGGAGAAAACAGCCGCACATGCTAAAGACAGCCCAAGAGAATGAGAAAGACCAAGGAATAAAAAGTGGGCATGCAACTTGTTTCCAATATAATTATTATATATAGAAGATGCCTTTGGAAACAAGAGTTTCATGATGGAGTCGGTGGACTACTCAAGAAATAAAGATGGGAAAGAAAAGAGGAATAAATAAAAGCATGCAACCCATCACTTTAAAAGGTGGAGACAAGAAAACATTTTGTAAGGTACTAAAAGCAAGACAAATGACATGCTCCCTACAATATATTAAAACAAAATATATTATGTCTCCACACACAAAATAACCAAACTCCACACACACACCCGTTGGGCTAAGGAGGAAACCTTCAACAAGGAATGAAGAAGGACATAATAAAGAAATCTGCCAACAGTATGAAAACGGGACGCAGCATGGATTAATACAAGTGAGAATGGATTAATCCAAGTGAATACGGGACAGCATGCAGGAATGTACGTCGGATCAATCCAAGTGAGTATGGATTAATCCATGTGAACAATGCAAATGATTTTACCTTTGAACTGCAACGAGGAGACATGGAAGCCCTTCAACCCACACTGATTCTAACCTAGAATCTAATTAATATTACAAGGGTTTGTTGGTTTAAGAGAAGAGCCAAAATACAATATTGGTTCAAATAAGAACCTTACAGCATTAAACTTTGCAATTAATCTCCACTTCTGAGGAGTTTGGAACCTATAGATATGTCATGCTTCAGGCATCCGACATCTTTATCTGTCATGCTTCAAGCATCCGACATCTTTATCTGTCATGCTTCAGGCATCCAACATATTACTCATTACTATGCGTTTGTATGTGCTTGAACTTCTGGCATTTGACTTACAGTCTTTTTTCTGTCTGAATTTGCTTCTAGCATTTATCTTTTATACCAATTTGTTTGATGAGACAATAATAAACATATTCCATAATTATTCACGTCGTTCTTTTGTTATTTCAGGAACAACCAATTCTCCCCCTAACGACGGGAATTTTGCCTCATCAAAATGAATCCAAAAATATTATAAGCATAGGTTTTTGAAGACAACAAAGAACAGAAACTTCAGGTTCCCTTAATAGAATCACAAAGATACAGGATATCAGAGAATCTCTGGTTCTCAACAACAAGTGATAGGGAAAAAGCTTATAATATAAAAGCAAACTCACAATGATCTATAAAAAGTGTGAGGCTTACAACTGTTCTCTGATCATTAGGATGTAAAGAGGTTACATGAAGAACATGAAATATACTGGTAAGATACTTGTTGTGATGGAAACGTACCATGCTTCATGTTCTGGGGATATATCAACCATATTCTGATCCATGAAGCATATGGATCGTTCTCTTCTATCATACGTGAGAGAGGCATATATGTTCTAATGAACAATGTCCTCTCTTTCTTACCATAAATGGACCTAGAAGCTCAGTGAACGAGGCTGATCCATGATCAAACAACTACCCTAACAAAGTAGTGGATCATGATCAAAGATAATCTTGCTTTTGAGGTCTTGATCAAAGATAATCTTGCTTCCATGGAAATCTTCAGGATTCCTGAGCACGCCAAGTGCTGTTGAGAGAATTCAGGTTGATATCTCATCCTTTCTTTAGAAAGCAACAACAAGGGGGTATTACGAAACTGTCCAAGGGTAGGGAATATATATAGCAGAAATAGGAATATGGAAAACAGGTGGCCTAAACTTAAACCATACGTTAGTCTCTAATCAATCAGATTACTTTTGACAAAATTCTCAATAAGACAATCCGGAATTTATGCAAAGAGTAAAACGATAAGAATTGAATCTTTTCATACATTAAAATATCTCAAAGGTTGGATCGGATACCTTACCATGGTCGACAAGCTTGAGTGGACAGAATACATTTTGTGGAACAAGAATTCGAATTATATGGATGGTTGTCAGCTGCTCACCTCTTAATATATATATGATGCTTACAATGCACGGTTCATTAGGAGAATACGTTCCCCACTTTCTGTCATTACTTAAGTGGTTCATTTCCACATCTTTTCCTTCAAAAATGTCTTCCTATCCCCAAAATAATTTTGATTTGAATACTGCTCCCCATGAGCAAATATTGTTAGCACTGAGATCAGATAGTGATGTTGTCAATGATTCTTTTATTGCTAGCATGCAGCATGCTGCATCAGTTACCAATTTAGGACAACTGCTCCTGGCAGGATCACAAGAGGTGCATGCACTTAGATCTCAAGTCATAATATTGCGAGAAGGTTGACTGAGGCTAATCAAAAACTTAGAAGACTGGAGAAAAGTAATAAAGATTTAGAGGAACTTGTTTCTGTGTTGCAAGTTCATAAGGAGAATGAGGAACACAAAGATTCTCCTACGGATGCCCAAATATGAGGCATTTAAATATTTTAGCAACTCTGAGTATGTAATTTTTTCCTTTGTAATATAGAACTCAAGTTCCAATTCTCTATAATAATATGAACATAGTATCCACTAAACCTTTAAATCATATGAACTTCAAGTCCATTTTGAAATAATATGGATGACTAATAAAACTTCAGGTTCTTTGTAATCTTGATCTTATGATTCTCTTATTGTGATATCAAAAATATAGAACTTCAGATTCTATGTAAACATTTTGTATGTTTGTGTTACAGAACTTCTAGTTCGTGGAAATTTATCTCATATATATCAAACTTCGGGTTCCATGAATTAAATTCCAAATAAACACACAACTAACAAACTTCATGTTCATGATATTCTTGAAAAATTAATTTCATATATTTGAAGCTTCAGGTTCAAATATGTAGATTGAATAATGAATTAGTAATTGTGCTTCGAATTTCAAATTTATATTTAAGCAAATGTTCACAAAACTTCTGGTTTTGGATTACACATAAAATACTGAAATGAAATAAATAAGATACAATAATTAGAGTAAGACAATAATTAAACTGATGTAAAATAAATAGTTGAAACTTCTGGTTTTTCATTTAATTGCTCTTTTATGAGTTTAGGGAACTGCAAGTCCCTTTTTGTATATAGTAACGGATTACCCAAAATGGTTACTATTCATGTATAATACATTTGCCAGTATATTTACCATTCATGCAAGGAGCTTCAGGTCCTAGTTTACATGTCAATGATCTTTTGGGTCTAATCACCTTTTCACAAATATAGTTCTGGAGAGACAGCCAGCTCTCATATTATTTCATTACTAAGGATCTTCAGGATCTCATGTAGTTATATAATGATGGTCAAGGAACTTCAGGTTCCAATTTCTTACATGATATATAATTCATCATAATGAACTTGTAAAATAAATTCTCAAAATAAATATGCAGTAAAATAAATTCATAAAGTAAATTGCTTGCTGTATGGGCGTTAATTCCGCACCATACTTTAAATAAAAGTAAATGTACGATAAAATAAATGTGCTTGTATGTGTATTAATTCTACTCCATACTTTAAATAAAAATAAATAAATGTGGGGATAAAACCGCCACTTAATATAAAAGGATTTTCTGGCCTTTTTAAATGTACATGAATTTAGGGATTTCTAGCCCTTCATTACTTATATTAAGGATCAAGATCTTCTGGTCTTAATTGATCATACTGCGAGTTCACAGGCATCCCTGATAATCTATTTCTTGTCTCTGCCATTTCATTATGATTGTATAGCAATGACCTCTCATGATCAATTGTAGGAATGACCTTTCTTAGGTCCTGTTTGAATAATCAAACAGATTATTAATAACCATCCACATTCAAAAACATTAATTGTCAAAGTTAATTGTTAATAAAAGCATAAAGAGAGAGAGATATATATATAGGTATATATGTGTGTAAAGCCGAGCACATGTAAATATATATTATATATTATATATTATATGTATAGATTAGGTAATATATTAATATACTTAAATATTATTAAACTAAAATATAAAAGTATGGGCAGAAAGCTTCTGGCAATAATACCAAAAAGTTTCAGAAAGATGCAATAAAGTAATATATATTTATAAAAGACAAATAAATAGAATTGATCTTTGTGTAGGATATCACCACGCATGCTCCTTAAGTGAATTTCATAAACATAGTGGATGCTCCTCCTGCACACTTTTACTTGCTTTTATGGTCAATATGAATATATAATATTATAGATATATTAATGTAGTAAACTTTCATGATAAAGAAAAGTAGAGGACTTATCTCTCTAACAGTCACTAAGAATTTTGTTTCCTTGTTTTGTGCCGTAGCCCTTTCAGTTGGCATCTCCTTCCTAAGCAGACCTCCCATCCCTGGTAAGTCTCTCTCTGGTACAAGTATGGCTTTTATGTAGTGTTTTCATGAGAGATAGAGGGATGGAGGCGGTGGGTGGTGTTTATCTAGATTGTGTTTTCTTTACCCCTTTCTTCTCTTACATGTTTGTAGATATTGTTTTCGAGAGGATTTTTATAGTTGCAGAGGTTAGCAGCTAAGGCTTGAGATAGAAAGGTAATGAAGCAGAGGAGTTTGATCGGAGAACTCAGTTGGTATTTTGAAAGCGAAGTCGTGCTGATAACGTGTTATAAAACTGAGGGAATTTAGAGAAAGAATTTAGAGTATGGATAGAGGAAGAACTATAGAAATGTTCATCCGGTTTCTTCTACTTCTTATTGTGTATTCTTATTCATCTTTGAAGCCTATAAATAGGCATAGGAAATACATAACTTATAATCAAGGTCTTAAATATCGGAGGTATCGGAAGTATCGGAAGTCAAAAAACACGGAAATATCGCAGGAAATATCGGGATATTATCGGTATTGGAAAAAATTGAATAAAAACCACGGAAATTGTAAGAAAAACTTGGAAATTTTTATTGAAACTTTGCAGGATGTTTATTTAGTCAATTATCTATTAGTTTATCACAAAAAATTGGAAGGAAATGCATTGCATGATGGATTTAATTGATTTAAGTTGATTATATAGCGAGCTGGCAAACACCGTAAGTGTAGAAAATATGTAGTAATTAAAGAAAGAAGATTAAACACACCATAATCATTTATATATAATGAATTACTACAATATTTTACACTTTATACATTGCATGGTAAGATATATGAGTGACTTAGTACCACATAGAGTTCCTATGAGGTTCAAAATTTTCACTATTTTCATCATCTCTATGTGTAGAGTAAGTATATTTTGAAGAGTAGTCATCAAATGATAAATCCCCAAAATAGTTTTGCATGTAATTGTTAACATGCCACCCATATGGATCCGAGATTGGTTGACGTTTTCCATAAGCAAAATCATTTGAAGATTGAGTCTCGGATTCTTTCCATGAGTCACTTGATTCCATCCCAACAGGAATGGGATATAAAGGGTAGGGAAATGGTTGGTTATGAGTATAACCATAGTGACTACTTCCTACTCCAACAGAGTCCGAAGTTATAGATAACGAGTTATCTTCTTGACTTGACAAAGTCCCCTTGCCTCTTTCTCTACGAGTATAGTTCTTCCCTATGGCACCAATTCCTGGTCCTGCCCGCCTACCTGCCATGGTCCTCATCTTGTGTTGCATGCGTGAAGTTTGCCTCACCAGTGAAGGGGCTCATAAATCCGGGAGGTGGTCCAACATATCCACCACTACCTCCGGTGGCATGTGAGCATGTTTTCGGCTAGACATGCTTTGTTTATTAGCTCAATCAGCTACTTTTGTATTACTCTAGGAGACATGCTTTCCGTAGAGTGCCCAAATCAGTTCAATGAGCTACTTCTCTACATTTTTTGAGTTTCATATCGGGATATTATCAATAATATCTCGATATATATTGATCAAATCATTCATAAAAATGTTGAAAATATCTTTCCAATATTATCGGGATAATATCGGGATATTATCGATAAATTGACGATAACACTATGGTTCGTTGTTAAAATATCGGACCCCCAAAAATCAGATATTATCGGGATAATATCGGGGATATTATCGATATTTAGTACCTTGCTTATAATCATAGTGGTAGGTTTATACATTATAGAATAGAAATTGGGGTGAGTCATCAGAGCATTTCTTGGTGTGGTAGGCATCCATTTCATCTAATATTATAACAGTTTCAACTGTTGTTGATTAAAGTCGGCACTCTATTATATATTTACCTTTTATTTTTTGTTTCCTATATGCGATTTCATGAAAATAATCACACTTTAGTAAAATAATTTTTCAAAATAATCTATATGTTAACACGATGATCACTTACTTTATGTGTTTGTAGTAAAGATATTGGTAATTTATATTAAAGACTAGACTCTCCGCACGCGCTTCGCGCCTCAGAGACTTTTTAAAAAAATAATTAAATTTATTTTACAATTAAAAAGGATAATGGGTAGTTGTGTTCCATAAAAATAGGATATATTATCTGATTTTTCTTTTAATTTTTTTTAAATATAAAAAAGTATGAATTTACCATATTATCCTCATTTAATTAATAATTTCAATTCTTAATATTTGCATTAACCAATGGAATTTTCTAGTATTTTGAATGTTTCACCATTTTCTGCATTTTGCTTTATATATACTAGCCTCTCCGCACGCGCTTCTGCGCTTACGAGAGGCTTTTTTTTAAAAAAAATTTAAATTTTATTTTAGAATTAAAAAATATAATGGGTAGTTATTTTCCATAAAAATAGGATCCATTATCTGATTTTTCTTTTAATTTTAATTTTTTAAAATATGAAAAAATGTGAATTTACCATATTAACCTCATTTAATTAATAATTTCAATTCTTAATGTTTGCATTAACTAAGGGCATTTTCTGGTATTTTGAATGTTTCACAATTCTCTGCCTTTTGCTTTATATATATAGATATAGATATATATATATATTAGAAGAAAAAACAAAGTGAAAATAAAATTAAACTATGCAAGATAGAAAAGTCTTTTCATAAATACAATCATAATAAACCAAAGGCTCTAGTATTCACATATAAGAAGATCACCCATACTCTGAATCATAGCCGCATTCGGCTGTCTCTCCTGCCAATATTGATCCAGCTGTCGTATTTGAAGAGAATTGAACCCTCAACTTTTCACAGTTAGACCATATCTCAAACGTTCCTGGTGCACTAGCAAAAATCCATCGCCAACCGCCCCATTCTACACGGATCTTTGCATGAATTTTGACGTTGAAATTCACAGCCCGAGTTTGGCTCCTTTCTGCATCAATGGCTCTGGCTATCTTGTTGCTAACAACTGCGGGGGAGGCAATAACAGCGACCGACAAGAACTCTGTCTCCTCCGGCTGCTGAACAAAAGGCCTGATCAATGCTCCTCCGAGAAACTCATCACTGTAAAAGACCTCGGCGTCGAGTACCTGATAAGTTACCCTAACAATGCTATAAGGGTTTGTCAAGAAGAAACTCATGTTCCAGAGAGCAGTTACTTGAGAGTTGAGAACAAAGACTTTGAAGAGCTCAACCGAAAACGAGTGCACCTGGATGCTTGAGGAGGAAAACCCTTTTGGTGTTTGATATAATGTGGCTGAAAAGAATAATGTCACAAGTAAAAACAGGGAGATAATACACGTCACGAACTTGTTCCTATCCTCCGCCTCCTCCTCCTCCTCCTCCTCCTCCTCCTCCTCCTCCTCATCATCATCATCAGCCCTTTTCAGATTTTTCTTCAGTCTTGACTGCAGAGGTGTGTTCTCGTCAACTACAACTACAACGACCTTTTGGTCTGCCGATTTTGCTTCAATCTTGACTGCTTCCTTTACCTTTGGGTGTAACTGTTCTCTATCAATGTCGTGTGGCGGTTCTTCATCATTCTGCTGCACTGCTATACTCATGTTTAGTTTAAATTTAGGGTTTGTGTGTTTGCTTGCTACTAATTAATGCAGAAAGAAGATTATGAATTAATAAGAAAATCTAGCAAGCCCCTGGTTTCTGGTTATTGGCGTTGTTGGTTGTCTTTCAAAGGGACCAAGGAGGGGTTGTTTGTTTGTATTTCCAATTCCTTAAAATGATAGATTCTTTTTTTTTTTTTGTTGGTTCGAAAAGGGGAATTCGTTCCAAAGAAGATAACCACTCATGACATCTTTACTTACAAGCAATGAATATGGGAAGAAAAGGAAGTTTTTCAATTCCTGACTTTTCCAATTACCGACACATAAGGAATGAAATATATGTAAGACCCACCTTAAATCCTTAATCACATAACTTTAAAATCAAGAACCAAATAAACTAAGTGTTGTTAATTCTTGTTCTCCAAAAATAACCTTACAACTTTATCCCAATTATTTTGATTTCAATATGGTTAGTAAATTACTTAAATGGGAATGACTTGTTCTCATACCAAGTCATTCCAACTGTATCCCAATTATTTTATTCATGAATTCACCTACTAAGAGTTAAATTTAGATGCAAGGATCTTGTAATTTATGTGATTAAGAGCATTTATCCTGATATTTGAGGTCCTAGATTTTTTTTTCTTCTTAATAGCGCTAGTATAAAAATAAATAAATAAAATAAAGTCAAATTTAGACTTGTAGATAACAATTGAATATTCTTTGTCGTATGGAATACGAATTCCAGCAATGAAACTCTTGCTTTACAAGATTTGAAGTACGTCGCGGTGGCATTTTAATAAATAAGAAATATAATAGGAACAGAAACAAATTCATATCATTATCACAGTTATTGGTGTTCACAAAAAAGATTAACGGGCATGAGTATTGGTGTTCAGAAAATAAAGGTTTGCATTGGGATGCTTTTTAGTATATAGGACACCAAAAACGTGTCAATATATACTCGTTTTGTGGACACCAATATCCATGCCCATCGAAAGTTTTTTTTAGTAGCGAGAATTGGTGAATGGGAATATCAAAGTTTGTGATCAAGAGCTCCATTGTGCAAAGGCATCACAGTGAAATATCAAAACTTTGCATAAAAGTTTTTTTATTTTTAATAATATGGGATCCTATATTGGGTATAATAGTAAATCTCCCAGTAATCAAATCTCTTTTTATCCATTACTAACCTCTCTGGACTCCGCTTTCGCACCTGCCAGAGGCTTTTTTTTAAAAATTTTAAATTTATTTTAGAATTAAAAAAGATAATGGGTAGTTGTGTTGTATAAAAATAGGATCCATTATATGATTTTTCTTTTAATTTTAATTTTTTTAATATGAAAAAGTGTGAATTTACCATATTATCCTTATTTAATTAATAATTTCAATTCTTAATGTTTGCATTAATCAAGAGCATTTTATGGTATTTTGAATTATTCACCATTTTCTCTGTCTTTTTCTTTATATATATAGATTTATAAGATAGATGTCATTTTTATTACTAGACTTAAAATCACCTTGAGTTATATACAACTAGTTGGTCAAGAAATCATATCATATATATAATTTCTAGTTCAGAATTAAGCATGATGTATAAAAAGAACTAGCAAACAACATGCATAAATTTCTGAAATGACAAATTAACAATAACGCTGAATTGGAGAAAATTCCTCACAACTGATAAAAATCACAAACATATATGTGAAGATCAAATTTGCTTTCAACCAAAATGGCATTCCCGTCGCCCTCTGGGAAAGTTTGATCCAACAAGGTTGCCAACACTGTGATTGAAACTATGGAATCAGGTATATATTTATTGATTTCAGTATTCTTGCAAAGGCATATATTTATTGTTTGCGAAAAAAAAACATGTTTTCGGGTATGACAGCCAAAAAAGCTAAGTTTGTATATGACATATCGGAAGCCAAGTTGTTCGCCATAAAAAAATGCTACGTTTTGTGTACGACAATAATATTAGGGAAATCTGATAGTAAAGAAAAATTTCATTATTTTCTAAAATTCCTTTACATGCATGTAATGTAAACAAGCCTAATCCAACTTTTTTATTACACTCCCGAACCAAAACAATAATTTTCAACCATCAACTTTCTCTCACCCACAACAAAAGACAAGAGAAAAACCCTTCAACTCTCATTGCTGATAACATGAGGACCACTACCTACCACACTTTCTTGCCAACCACAGCTGAAGAAGAGGAGGCAAAAAGAGCCAACAGTCCTGAGAATCAAGCAAGACGCATTCAAGTTGAAATTAGAAAGCGTTCACCGGAATCATTTATGGATATTGGAAGTACTATAATGTTTAGCTAGTCGATTTGGAATTTTATTAGTAACTTTGAGTTTTCATGGATATTGGAAGTAGTATAATGTTTTTCTATCATATTGAGGAATAATATGTTATATATCACAATCCACAAAGGCATACAGTTAGCATTTTTCCACCTCTTCACTGGGCAAAACACTAGCCGTATATTGTGTTCTTCATTTTAATTACCTTCTGATTAGGCAATAAGTGGTTGACTTACTGTTTGATGTATATGTCGGAAGTTTGAATAGAAAAACTAGTCTCACAAATAGGGCTGCCGTATCTGAAAGGGCACCAAGATGTCTATGTATAAAACATCCAAACCCAGTTCTCTTACTTGTCAGGCAATTGTCCTTGTCCGTTGGACTACAAACACAACTTGTCAATTAACCTCATTAACTTTAAAACATGAAAATGTCTAGTTATATACAAAAAATAAAAATAATATAAAGTAGGAAAACCAAATAGAATCAACCAATGTTACCGATCCCGGCAACAGCGCCAAAAACTTGTTGCGTAGATTCAGCTGCACCAAAATGGATTCAGCTGCATCCTAAACTTGTGATACTCGCAAGTGCACGAGCCGTTGGTAGTTTAGCATATGTAAGTGCGAGGTCGATTCCACAGGGATTGGTGATTGAATGATCCTATTCAATTTTCAACTAAGAAGCAAAAGGGTTGGTGTTTGAGGACATGGAGAATATTTGAAGAGAAGAAAATGTGTTGAGAGCTTCGTGGAATTTTGGAAGAGGAAGGAAAGTGTTTGGGAGCTTTGAGAAGGGAGAAGAAAGTGTTTGGAAAGTGTTTGGAGAAGAGAAAGGTGTTTGTGAAGTGTTTGAGAACTTTAGAGAATTTTGGAAGAGAGATGTGTTTGAGAACATGGGGAATTTGGAAGAGAAAGGAAGGTGTTTTGAGAGCTTTAGAGAATTTGAAATAGAATAGAGAAGTGTTTGGAGAATTTAGAAGAAAGAAAATTTAGTAAATGATCTTATTACAACAATTGAGAATTACAAAGGAAAACTAAGAGAATTTGAGGGAGAGAAAGGGAAGGGAGCTCTAGAGAAGTGTTTGAGAGCTCCCCCCTTGGGGGTGTGTTTACAAGCTTAGAGAACTTCCCTATTTATAGGCCTAGGGGAAGTGAAAATCTGAATTATACAATTGAATTTTCTAAACACACTAACTTCACCTAACACACAACACTTAATTCACCAACTTAACCTAACACACAATTGCATTTGAAAACAAATCCTCTTGTCTTTAGGCTTAGTGTTCAGCTCCCACTTCATCTTCTTTTGGCTGCTGCAAAATTCCACTCAAAAATAAGTATTGAATATGCTTCACCAAACTTTCCCACAATCAACAACACTTCATCATGCATATGATGCATGACAATGCATTGCAGCCAGCTTGTGGGCTCGTTTTGGGCTTGTGGCTCCATTCTGAAAACTCTGGAAAAATATGGATCTTGAAGCTCTTTGAATTATCTTTCCAAGCATATGCAGCCCAACTCAAGGAAAAATCGGGAAGGCCTTCAAATGTGATATTTGGCCCAGTAACGCAGATGCTGCCGAATTTGACCTTAAGTTGCCAAAACATGTATAACTTTCTCTAGAAGACTCGGAATCATGAACCGTAAAATTCTACAGAAAATAGACTTTCGTATCTTTCCAATGATGTATGGTTAATTATCTGGTTCTTCTTGAGCAAGTACAGTCCAATCCGTGAAGTTGACTGATCTGCAGACACCGTTTTGAGCTAACTTGTCTCCAAAATGCAATTAGTGAGTCTCAAGCTTATTACACTGAAACAAACACAAAACTTATTAAAAGCACAAGTTTAACTCAAAAACATAACCAAATCATAAGTTAGAAGGGTACAAAATGATATGTAAATATGCACCGATCAGCGGCCTCACGACATCTCTCACTTAGGTGAGTTCTCCAAGAGTACATGTGACCTGCACTCTGCGGGAGTTTGCCCGCCTCGAAACTCATTCAGGGATAAATCCCTTCCTGACGTCACATAACATAGCACTTTTGCCTTAGGGATGTGCAGAAGAATATCTCAAGGATATCTCCATAGTTTTATGAGTGCTATATGAGTCACGCAGTATGGATTGTTTCTACCACATTGAACTTCCTTAATGGGATCTCCAATCACAGAAGTTGGGTTACCTCCCTAGGTGACTCCCTTATGGGTTTAAGCACATCCCCCTCGACATTTTGCATTAATAGCCTCCTCCACGAGGCATGCATATTAAGACTAGCCTTCACAAGGCATATATAATGTAGGTCATGTCTTTGTTCTCCATGTTAGCGCGCTTTAAACCTACATATTATTAAAATATTTCCTACACACTCTTGCACACAAATAATTAGTAGATTTCACCTCAGTATAATTGGAAATTAAATACGCATTGGTATATAGTTAAGTATAACGGAAAATATCATACATTAAATCTTATGATTAAGAGTACCTCTCAAGTCCATGAAACATTGAGTACACCTGCTACCACTCATGAATGACAATATAAAATTAATAAATTTAACTATAAACACTGAGTATTTCAGGATTCTCTTACTCCCTTTTGTGCACTAGAAGTGGCTGAAATCATGATCACATCTCCAAGTTGAAATTGTATCTTGTCGATTCTCAATATGAACCTATAAGACAATAAGAAGTCTCTACCAAAATTTTATACCAAAATCATCATTAGTTGCACACACTTTCATATCAAAATTGAAGATAAATTAGTCTCATAATAAACTTTCATAATGAAAACAAATTTCACATATGGACACAACATGTTTACCAAGGGAATATAAAAATTATTCTGTCACTAAATGAATATAATGAATCTTTCCCATGAGAGCATAGAGAAATTAAAACACACACAGAATTGCAGGGAAATAGAAGTGAGAAGAAAAGCCTATGATAGTAAAGCAATGCAATTAGACTACATAAATAGGTCTAATGTTTTTCAACATAAACAAAACTACTCAACATTAGCCACACATAAAATTATAGCATTAAAGTTCCCTTTGAGGAAAAAATCAACTCCCACAAATAAAACTACACTGTCTTAAAATAAATAATTATTATTATTGTCAAAGGCAAATAACGTAGAATTTTAAAAGCTAATTAAAACAAAATAAGATAAATCCCAATAAAGGAGATATTAAAACTTTTATAATAAATATACAAAATAACTTCAGTTTTAAAGAGGTAATCAAAACTACTCAAAATCTGGAAAATTAAATTCAACATAAAACAAGTATTGAAATTAATTTTGTATTTTGAAATACCCACAAAATTTCAATAGTTGCCAATATAGTTAAGGAAAAACTCAACCCCCACAAATTAAGGGAATTCTCAAAATATGTGAAGACTGTACCAAAATTTTATTTGTTTTAAACTCATAAGATATGCCAATAATACTTTAGAGGATTTACGGGTTGAAAACCTTACACCAAAACTCAAAATTAAATGCCACTTACAGCGATATAATTTATTATTTCATTTCAGTTTTCTCAAGAAGGTTTCACAATGTACATTTATTGGAAATTAACTCAATGTGGCAGCTGTCAAAACTTCACAATCAGAAGACATTAGTTCCTCAATATAATTGTATCGAAATTAACTCAAGTAAATAATATGAAGCACCTAAAAGCTCTTAACATGATTTTACATATGTGACATAAAGTAATTGTTAATAAGCTTTAAAACTAGAATAAAAATAACTTCTCCATAACTAAAATGTCCAAGAGATTTAGAAGCCAGCATAAAAGAAAGTTTTCATTTTGTTGTTATCTCAAAGGCTCAAAAAACTGATGGCTGTTAGTATAAACCCCAAATTTCAAACGTAACATATCGTAGCTTAACATATCGTAGCTTAAAATTGCATAATTCAAGGCAAATGAAATTGCATAATTCAACATTAACAACATGATTTAATGGCAAGTATGAATACAATTTGAAGATTAAATCATATCAACGGAATCTAAACTAATATGCAGTTTTTTTTTTTTCCCAAAATTAATAAAGCAAAACTGCAGCAAGACTATATAATCAAATCATAAAATTTCTTTTCCCCTTTTTTTTTCCTCCACCCTTTTGCAAGTTCCAAAAAACTCATGCCAAGCTTAAAAGTATTAACACATGAAAAATGTAATTAGATTTCATAAAGTTGGTCATGTTAACGGCAATAATCACCCAACATTATTAACAACTTTATTGCCAAAAATAAAAGCTCTAAACGTCATGAAATTGACATTAAAGTTTTGAAACTGAAGCTGCATAAAAATATATATATATATAAAATCTCGTAATTGATTGCAATGCAAAAAGCTTCTAAATAAGTTAGTTGCAATTAACCACTTTTGGAACTAGAAAAACTAACGTCCAAAACCAATTATAGCATATTGGAATACTTTATATCCGGGAAATTAATCTCAACATAAAATAAGTAATGAAATATATTTTTGTATTTTGAAAGTATACACACATATGCACAAAATAGAATAGTGTCAAATTTAATTTACTGCTGTATCTATCAGCCAACTAACTAAGGCTTTTATTATTGTTGGCTGCTTCAAAATTAAATTAAAAACCTTTTAATATTATCAAAATGCTATTAATTGACAAAAAACAATACACCCATTAAAGACAGAATTTGTTAAATCGAAACCAAAACTGAATCCATAGTAAATATTTCAAAATAACCCAATGAGTAGCAATAAACTGTTCCAATGACATTGAAGTAAATTTTGATAGTAATTAAAATATAAATATATTAAAGTTGTAGATATAACATGATGTTGTAAGGCTAACGGCTGAAAGAAATCAAAGGCAAAATAAATCAGTTTTAGATTCCTTACCTGATAGGATATTTATACCAGGTAGCAGTAACATGAGCTATAATAATAATACCACATAAATTAGTTTGTAGGTTTTTTTTATTTTCAAACACTAGCAGTAATTGCCCAAACGTTAGTAACAAATTATAAAATTATAAATGTACCAACAATATTTAAAGCAATTGAAATTGTATAGACAACATGAAAGCTTTAAACTGCATCTACCCAAAATAAATCGTAATTTTCATTTTGAAAATCTAGTACAACGCAAAAGCTTCAGTCAAAGAGTTAAAAGGTATTAAAGCAATAGCAGTACGGGAAGAAAACAACTTTAACGTACAAAGGTTTAATAGACATATGGTTTCACATATATAATCAAACTTATGCTATGATAAAGACACAACCTAACAAATATTATTTATTCGAAGTACATGTAAGATAATACTTTGTTTACTACAGTTTGAACCAAGCGGCAAGTGGTAATCTCATCAATCAAGTATTCAATTGAGGGTTCACAATAGTGCAGAAAGAAAGTAGTTTTAATCTACAAAGGCTTTAGATTGTTATAAAAAAATATACAAAATATAGTTTTCCTTTTCCGTAAATCCAAACACAAAAACTTTATATTATAAATAACATATAAATAAATAGGAAAGCTTTTAAGGTATAATGAAATTGAAGAAAACAAAATAATAGGCAAGTAAAAGGAAAATAAATAATAAGTAAGAAGGTCAGTTTGGTACGGTGAAGCAGGTATTGACAGTCTACAAGACTCCAAGATACGACCCCTTGTACACAAACTCAAGATCCGTTATGAGCACATTCATAGACGGATATGGGTATCCAAGTCACAGAACCATTGCCAAAATAATAATATAAAGTAGAGAATAGATATACAAGTATAGGAGAGAATTAGTTTATGGTGGTGATTGTGGTATGTGATATTCTGATGGTGTACTGTGTGTTTTCAAATGTGAAGGAGTAGTGGCATTTTATAGGCATCAAAAAAACAAGTAACCTTCACCAACCATAAAAGTTCACCAACCAAAGAATTAAGGCATTCACCAACCAGAAATAAAACCTGAATATAAATATTTATAACCCCCATAATAAATCAAATAAAACAGCCAAAATAATTAATTAAATAAAACGGTTAAATTTTTAAAACCTTTTAAAATTCCAACATACTATTCCTCATGCACTTTTGACAGAAGCTACCTCTCAACATGAGCCCACATGTTTCTCTGAAGCCAATAAGCCCAAGCATCGCGAGCAGCAATAAATGATGAGCTCAATGCACTGATACATAATGGCACATGGTCTCTTGTTCCATATAATCATTCCATGAATGTTGTTGGTTGAAAGTGGGTCTTTCGTGTCAAACACAAGGCGGATGGTACTATAGATCGCTATAAAGCAAGGTTGGTAGCCAAGGGTTTTCATCAACAAGAGGACGTTGATTACACTGAGACATTCAGTCCTGTTGTAAAAGCCACCACCATTCACACGGTCTTGTCAATTGCTGTCAGCCATGGTTGGGAAACTTGTCAATTCGATGTAAGTAATGCCTTTCTGTATGGCCATTTAAATGAAGAAGTGTACATGATTCAACCACCAGGTTTCATTGATGACACCAAACCTCATCATGTTTGCAAGCTTCATCGGTCTTTATATGGCTTGAAATAAGCTCCCCATGCTTGGTTTCAATGCCTCAGTTCATGTCTTCTCCAACTTCAATTTGTTGGCTCAAAGGTGGATAGTTCATTATTCATTTTTAATGACACGAGTATTATTATTTATGTTCTCATATACGTTGGTGATATCATCATCACTGGAAATGACGGTGCCGCCATTGACAATGTCATCTCCACTCTAAGCTTGCAATTTTCTTTGAAGGACCTAGGCAAGTTGCACTATTTTTTGGTATTGAGGTAATCCCACAATCTGGAGGTCTTCTTCTCTCTCAACAAAAATACATCCTTGATCTTCTCAAACGATCTGATTTGGCAGACATGAAGCCCACTCATACTCCTATGGCCTCATCCACTAAGCTTAGTAAAATTGGTGGCAAACCACTTGCTAATCTACAACAATACCGAAGCATTGCAAGTGCCCTTCAATATGTAACTTTAACCTGCCCGAAACTTGCCTTCTCTGTCAACAAGGTGTGTCAATTTGTGTCATCCCGACCCAAAATAAAAGGAATAGTGAATTACTTAATTTCAAGAATTACGAATTTACAATTTTGCCCTAGGAGTAGGGGTAATTTGGTCATTTTTAATCTGGAGGGATTTCGGGGGCAGTGACTGGTATTTTTACGTAGGTTGTACTGAGATAAGTCTGGAGACATGCGGTAGGCTTGAATCGGAGTTGTAACGAGAAAGTTACAATCTAAAAACCCTTAGTGGCACAATCATAATATTTTTGAAATTTATTTTGGATAAAAATCAGAAATCCCTCACTCACTCTCACTCACTCTCTCTCTCTCCCTGTCGCGAGCCTCCCCCCCCATGTTCAGTTTTGGCAGCGCAGCTTCACCGTCGCCACCGCCGGAGATGGGACCAGTCCCAAAATGACCGGCCAGCCTCCCCGGGCCGTTCCACCCCATCACCGCCGCGGGCCTGTCGATTTGGCCGGAAATTCACGAAACCCGGTCGGTTTTGTTCGAAGTTTTCCGTCGTTTGATCTCTCTCCTCCGACCACCAATCTTGACGTATGAGGTATGGTTTCTCACCTATTTTCCATGATCTAGCTCATGGTTGGGATTTTCGAGTTGAAATTTGGCCCGTTTTCAAATTGGAATTCCGGCCACTTCCAACCATTTTTTGGGGTATGTCCAAGAACAAAAGTGGTTCCAAATTAGGTTTTACACCTAGGGTAGGAGTCTTGAGCCGTGATTCTAAGTTTTTCCAGCAAAGCGTTATCGCTTTGGGCACCCACGCGCTGCCAGCCTGTGGGCATTGTAGCAAAGGGGCATTGTGTCCCAATGCAATCCCCTAATGTCACGAGCGCGTAGGTACTTTCGGATTCCAATTCGGATAACGTTTGAACCCCGAACGGATTTTACATATTGTGCGATTTTTGGGTTCGATACGTTAGAACCGTTGGATTTCTTCCAATTTAAGATATGTTGATCTAGGTATTCCTAGGATCGTGTAGGAATTCGCGGATCAGGAATTGGAGCCCGGATGTTCCGATTTAATAAGTTAAAGTTTGCATTTTTCGATAACCGCCTCGTCGCGATCCGACCATCCGATCCGGACCAAACTTGCAGGACGAGTATCCTAGACCTTGTGGAATCCATAGGAACTTTTGGATCGTCAAACGGAGGTAGTGGACCCCGCGGGCTCGGTTGACCAACTTTGGGCAGTTTGACCCTCATTGACCGAGAGTCTTCGAGGTAATTTCAGTCTTTGAGGAGTACTAGAACGACCCTTTTGGACGAGTCTTGACAGTCATTTGAATTATGTTGATTATTGTGGGTCTATGAGTTTATTTTATGGTTTTTAAATTGTGAGGTTATCGGTCGTTATTTTGTCATTGGAAGTATATACAATACTTGAGAAAGTGCTATCTTTGTTGATTTTGTGCGGGGTACTTGGGATGTTGTTGTGAGATGTGGAGAGATTGAGATTAGAAGGTCAGTTTGAGTGCTATTAGCACTACCTTATGTACCTCCTCAGTTATAGAAGTTATGCTCGAGAGTTTACTGTCTATACTATGAATAGGTATTGTGGGAAAAATTGAATTAAGAAAGGAAATATTATTTATATAATATTTATATAAAATATTATGATTATTCAAAACTCAACGGGACCTACCCCCTCCTTCCTTGTTGATTTCGAGGGGGATCTTGTTGAGTTCTTATGCTTTCACGTCTACAACTCAGTTCATCCGATTATTACAGGGATGAACCTAATCCAGAATAGGAATCATAAAAAAAAATATCGATTAAACCGATCACAAGAATACCCGCTACAATACCTATTATCCAGAGAGGAATCCTTCCAGGAGTATCGGCCATTTGTCCTACTTTCCTCCACATTTTATCAAGTGGTCATGCTCGAGACATAAACAACCATGGATAATTATGAGATGATATCTTTCCGAATACGAACTCCACCATCATATGTACCTCCCCTTGGATAATGGGTACTTGGAAACAGTGAAAATGGATACATGGATATGGAAATTGTGGATATGGTATGGATATGACGGAACCCGGGGCATACCTTAATGGGGTGTCGCTGTAGACCCTTAATTGGGTAGTCTGCGTGCGTAGAGCTATTTTCAGGCATACGGGTCTTGATTTTTCATCCGTACGTGCTGGCTGAGAGTTAGTCCCTCCGTTGGACGGCTCGTCCCTAGCCACATGGTCATTTGAGGACGGTTTCATGTGGACTAGTCAAACGATCCCGGTTGGATTGTTTTCCCCAGGACATGATGTGCATCATCATATGTACTTCCCCTTGGATGCTGATACATGGACACAGTGGATATGGATACATGGATATGACGGAACCTGGGGCATACCATAACGGGGTGTCGCTGTAGACCCTTAATTGGGTAGTCTGCGCGAGGGGCTGTTTTCAGGCATATGGGTCTTGATTTTTCGTCCGTACGTGCTGGCTGAGAGTTAGTCCCCCCATTGGACGGCTTGTCCCTAGCCACATTGTCATTTGAGGACGGTTTCATGTGGACTAGTCAAACGATCCCGGTTGGATTGTTTTCCCAAGTACATGATGTGCATCATCATATATACCTCCCTTTGGATGCTGATACATGAACATAGTGGATATGGATACGTGGATATGACGGAACCTGGGGCATACCTTAACGGGGTGTCGATGTAGACCCTTAATTGGGTAGTCTGAGCGCGTAGGGCTATTTTCAGGCGTACGGGTCTTGATTTTTCGTCTGTACGTTGTTCGGTTCACAATTGTATATCATTTTATACCCTTATAGCTTATGATTTAGTTATGTTTTTGAGTTAACCTTGTGCTTTTAACCTCTTTTGTGTTTGTCATTCAGTTCATTGAGCTCTAGGTATCACTTGAGGCATTTGAAGTAAAATGGTGAAAACAATGTGTAAAAACTGAAGACTGAGTTACAAATTCATTTCGGACAAATATTTTTCATCTGTGCTTGGATTGGGCCAATTCACGTGTGCTTGGAAAGAAGACATTCTGAACTTAAAGATAGACAGCTCAAAGTCGACATTTGATTGATCCAAGCCCAATCCGTGAGCCCATCAAAATACACATCATGCTGACTTGCAGATGAGCTCATTGCTTGCTTGGTCATGCTGACATGAGGATGAGCTATTGGTTTCTGGATGGAAGCTTGGTCATGCTGACATGATGATGAGCTATGGCTGCTGGTGGGATTAGTTGGTGAAGTGCAGCAACCACATTCTGATTTTCAATTGCAAGTGTGTTAGGTGATTGCCATAATTAATTCTGATTTCTTACTTCCCTCTCCCTATAAATACAACTTCCATTCCACATTCAAGGTGTGCAAGCCTGGGATTCACAACCCCACAAAACCCTCTCCATCCATCCTTAAACACTCCCATACACTCTAGGTGCAAAATCCTGGGATTCACAACCCCACAATTCACTCCAGCCATCCTCCACACTATCCTCATTTGCCAAACACATTTCCATCATTTTCCCAAACACATTCAGAAATTATCCTCAAACACTCTCACAATCCCAAACACTCCAGCAATCAACCAAAAGCTCTAAACAGCCTCAAAATCACCAAAACAACTCCAGCAAACCTCTCTTCTATTTCCCTACGAATTTCATCTTTCTCAGCCATCACCACTCACTCAAACTCATCCCAAATCACCTCCATATCCTTCATACATCCTTCTAGACGTGAGAAAGCTCTTGGAGAAGCATTAGACGTGGAGAAGCACTTGGAGAAGCCTTGGACACCACAAGAACTTCAGAAAAAGGGTTTTTCTACTCTTATTGCATTCATTATGTTTTCTCATTTCTGTCTTAATTTCTTTCTCATTATGAGCAGCTAAACCCTAGTGCTTGTCTCCTTTGTCTCTAAATTTTCTAAACATCTACTTGCTGATCACTTGCTATTTAGCATTCCCTTTTAGTAGTTTTCAGCCACTTGCTATTTGCTTTCCCTTTTTGTAATTGTTACTCCAAACAAACTCAACACAACCTCATTTAAATTCTGTTTAGTCTTAGGATTACTTGTGAGTCTAAGTAGTAGTAATAAGTGTCTTTCATCCAAGTCTCTCTGTGGAACGACCTCGTGCTTGCATTCCTATACTATAATTGGTTCGTGCACTTGCGAGAAATAGATAGAGTAAAATCTGTCCAACAAGAAAATGAGAATGAGAGCAAGCACATGATATCTGCAAAAGAGAATCATCCTTAGTATTCAATCAAAATGGAACAATGAGATCAATTAGAGTGAATTGAAGAAAATAAGTATGGATGAGAAATAGAACACTTTAAACCCTCTCAAGAAAGCAATTAGGCTCGATATGGCTCACTAGGGTAGTCTCCACTATTCTCCTTCAAGAATTTGAGCATGGTACTTTAGCCACCAGAATTCTAAGAGCAAAAGCTTTGTGAAGTGCAAAAATTCTAATATGAAAACCTCAGTGGTAGCTCCATAACATTGATGGCATGACCTTCTAAAAAAAATGAACAAAAACTGAAAAACACAATGAAAGAAAACTGAAAACATAAATGAACGAAAATTGAAAACCTTCCCCCCAGACCTGAATTGAACATTGTCCTCAATGTTAAAGCAAAGAAAAGATGATTGAGAACATGCAAATGATAAGGGGAAAAGTTAAGAAGAAGGTTTAGAGAAAAACTCCCCCTTGATGCGATTAGGTCGACCGCTAACAAACACCTTCTTCTTGAACACATGGGTTGCCTCCCAAGAAGCGCCTTAGTTAATGTCTTGGCAAGACATTATACAATCAGCTTATGATGAGTTGGGGGTTTTCGGATTAATTGTCTCAACATAGTTCACCCAACTTCTTCTCCTCTTCCTTCGCTTCCTCTATCTTTTTCTTCTCTTTTTCTTCATGTGTGTAAGGAGTGCAACATTGAACATTGAGGTGACATTGGATGGTTCCAACTTCATAGAGCATGGTCCAGGAGGCTCAAGTGGTGGCCCAGAAAATGGTGGGAATGGCTGGAACACTTCAAGGGCAGCTACCACTTCCTGGAACTCAGATTCATCATCAAGGTCACCTAAAGGTTGTGTCAAAACAATTTCTAAGGCATCATCAGATTGTGCCTGCACAAACTTAGACAAAACCAGGGAATCCAAACAATCAATTGAAAAACAATCAAGTGAATTAGAAGGATGAGTTAAGGATTCAAACACTTTGAATTCTATGGTTTGGCCAAGGACTGTCATTTTCAGAATGCCATTTTTCACATCAATAAGAGTGTTTGCTGTGGCCATGAATGGTCTTCCAAGCAAGATAGGCAGCTCACGATCATGAATGGGTGCATCTTCCATGTCTATCACTACAAAATCAGCAGGCAATATTAGCTTATCAACTTGAACCAAAATATCTTCAACAATACCTCTAGGATATTTCATTGAACGATCAGCAAGTTGTAAGCTCAAGTGTGGTGGATTTTAATTTTCCCAAACCAAGTTGCAAGTACACTGAATAAGGCATTAGATTGATACTTGCACCTAAATCCAACATGGCTTTCTCAGCTCGTTTATCTCCAATGGTTATGCCGATGGTAAAACTACCTGGATCCTTGAGCTTAGGAGGAAGTTTTCTTTGAAGGACAGCACTCACATTTTCAGACACCAATACCTTCTCATGAGGACTATACCTTCTCTTGTGTGAGTTCAACTCCTTAAAAAATTTAGCATAAGTTGGCATGTTCCTGATCACATCAAGCAAAGGCAAGTTAACATTGTCTTTACTAAGTATATCATAGATTTCAGTAAAAGACTTATCCTGTTTGCTTTTAGCAAGACGTCCAGGGAAAGGAATTGGTGGCACATAAGGGTTCTCGCCCTTGTGCAATATATGTGAAATTGTTGACTTGCCAATGGGAATTGCTTCTTTTGGTGTCATCTCTTCCTTGTGTTCATCACCTGCATTCACAACATCATGATTAGTAACTTCTTTGCCAACTTAATTATGGCAATCACCTAACACACTTGCAATTGAAAATCAGAATGTGGTTGCTGCACTTCACTAACTAATCCCACCAGCAGCCATAGCTCATCATCATGTCAGCATGACCAAGCTTCCATCCAGAAACCAATAGCTCATCCTCATGTCAGCATGACCAAGCAAGCAATGAGCTCATCTCTGGAGTCAGCATGATGTGTATTTTGATGGGCTCACGGATTGGGCTTGGATCAATCAAATGTCGACTTTGAGCTGTCTATCTTTAAGTTCAGAATGTCTTCTTTCCAAGCACACGTGAATTGGCCCAATCCAAGAACAGATGAAAAATATTTGTCCGAAATGAATTTGTAACTCAGTCTTCAGCTTTTACACATTGTTTTCACCATTTTACTTCAAATGCCTCAAGTGATACCTAGAGCTCAATGAACTGAATGACAAACACAAAAGAGGTTAAAAGCACAAGGTTAACTCAAAAACATAACTAAATCATAAGCTATAAGGGTATAAAATGATATACAATTGTGAACCAAACATACGTGCTGGCTGAGAGTTAGTCCCCTGGTTGGACGGCTCGTTCTCTAGCCACATAGGTGTTGAGGATTTCCTCCATGTGGAAACGATCCCAGATTGGATTGTTTTCCCCTGGTACATGATGATGGTGAGAGGTGGGTGCAGTTATAGATCTATATATATATATATATATATATTCATTTATAGGCATACATATTACCTATATGTATATATGGATTCGTTTCTAGTTTGAGATTCGTGAGATTGTGCTTCGGAAGTACCCTGTACTTGTATGAATGTTTAAGTCGTGGATTGGAAAGTGTTGTACAACAACATACGCCTTGGATATGGTATGGTTGCGAGGTTGAACTCGATACAAAGGGAAGAAATTGATAATGTGTTCAATGTACATACGCCTTGGATAGGGTATGGTTGCGGGGTTAAATTGATATAAAGGAAGAGATTGAGAGTGTGTTAATTGTGTTTTGTCGGAATTGGAGTTGTGATGAATCTGAAATGTATCGTTGGTTCTGTTTTAAATAATTGTGATTTGTGGAGATAAGAACTACGTGTGGCTTGATCCCTTGTCTAAGGGTACGTAGGTGGCCTAGGGTCTCACCTAGGTGCAGCCGTGAAATAAACTATATTTGAAAAGGTTTGAACGATTCTGAGTATGTGAGTGGGTTTTGATGTGCTTGTTGGATTTGAATCATGTTTAATGATTTCGGTAGTGTTCGTAAAGTTGTTTGAAGTCATTAATTGCATTGTTTATATATTATCCGACTTAAGAACCTTGCTGGTTTAGTTTCGAACCATTTGAAGGCCGGAGGCCTATTATGCCATTGCATGTTGATAACTGGGTGTTTTGCATTGTGTGTGCTGCTTGTTGGGATTTAAATTGTGAATTTTTTTTTACAGGTTGAAATTTTTTGGGAAAAGTCAAATTTACAAGGGAGACTCTGCCGAAATTTTTGACAAAGAGTCTCGGTTTTAAGTAAAGTGGGCCCGGCATCGGTGTGATGTCGGAATTTTCCATAGGACTTGTCTCGGGTTCCAGAAGGAATTCGGGGGCGGGTCCTGTCACAATTCATGCACAACCCCGCCACTGAGCATTGGACAGTGGTTAAAAGAATCCTTCGATACCTCAATCACACTCTTTCCCATGGTCTTTTCCTAAGCAAATCTCCCTCTAATGGCATTCAAGCCTTTTGTGATGTAGATTGGGCTGGATGTCCAGAATGATCGCCAATCAACTGGTGGCTATGTAATTTATCTTGGTTGTAATCTAGTATCGTGGTTTGCCAAAAAGCAACCGACTGTTGCTAGATCTTCCACCGAGGGCAAGTATCACTCCATTGCCAATACTTTGTTCGTGATCAAATCTTTGCAGGATGCCTTCATGCCAAATTCATCTCCACCAAGGATCAGCTTGCTGAAATAATGACAAAGCCTTTGAGCTCTACCCGTTTCAAATTCATTCGAGACAAGTTGAGAGTTCAAGAGTGCTCAACTTGAAAGGGCGTATTAGCTGTAAATATCTTACAGTTACTTTTGCATCAATTGTAGAATCTCCATGATCTCAGTTGCTCTATATCCTAATCTATTTTGTAACCATCCCTTCTGTAGGGGCCTTTTCTTCCGACAACAAGTGGGCTGGGCTGCTGCAAGGAGCAATCTGATGCAAGTATCCCCTTGTGTCTGAGTTGGAAGATCAAGCCCCAAAGATGTCTCGAAAGGGTGATGACGCCTTAGGAAACTCCTTGGTTACCTTCACCAATGAAAATAACAACAAATTACAGATAAATCTTCTAGCTTTGCATGAGAAGATTATGGCATGGGAACAAAATTATCATGGGTTTAGCACTTGAGGAGAGAGAGCTGTGAGTTCCTATGAGAGGCAGAGGTTCTAAGGGAAAGAGAAAGGGATTCTAAGGAGGTTTGATGAAGGGGGAGAAGGATGGTGAAGAATTGTGGGTAATCTTAGCAGTTTCCAGCGGCTTGGCAGTGACTCTCTCAAAGCTATGCCAATCTGCCAGAACAGGGGAGATAAGGGGAATGGGCAAGTAAAGCACGAAAATTGCTGAGTTTGCAGGTGAGAGAGGAAGCTTGCTCTCTGAAGGATGGGTTGATTTGTTGGGTAGAAGAGACCCTATTTATAGCTGCTGGGAATGGTTCTTCTCCAAGAAACCCTAATGGTTTCTTCCCAATCTAGCTAAGCTTTCCTCTCCCTTTCTTCTCCTCCTTCTTGACTTACCTCATGGTGGCAAAGTCAGCTCTGCCCAATCCCACAAAATCAAAGATTTTTGGGAGCTCAATGCTTCTTCCCGCCGCTGCCTCAAAGGAGAGCTTCCATTTTCACCAATCTTCTTTCTCCTCTTTCTTCCTCTTTCCATGGCCAAATCTGATGAAGGAAAGAAAATGGGTGCGCCTCCTGGTTTAAGGGATGGCATCATTCCCTGCTTGCCAAAATCCCTTGGTCTCTTGAATTCTTGCACTTGGAACTTGTTCCTTGGCCTCCCAGCAACCCCTCACGTGTAAGTTTCCCAAGCCCCTTCGTGGTTTTGTCTCCAAGCTGAGTGCCAAGGCTTGTGCTGCTCTTTATTTTAATTATGTTGGCTTTTAAGACAACCACATGATCTATCCAATGGATAAGATGGCTTTATCAAATGTTGGGCTCTTTGGTTAATTTATTCTAATTGGATCAATGGGCTATTTGGATTGGTTTATTCTAATTGGATCAATAGGCTATTTTGATTGGGCTTCTCTAGCAATGGTCCATCTCCTCTCTCTGTGCTTACCCATGTTTGGGCCTAAGAAAATGGGCTTGAGTCCCGAGGCCCCCAAGCGACCCGAGACTTCCATTTCTCGACCCATCAATGGGCCCCATGACAACTCGTTACCATCCATACCACAACCCACTCAAGCAAGCCCTGGGCATTCGAGTGGCTTGGGCCCACTTAAGCTTGTAGTGAGATTGGATGTGAAATAATAATTTCCTGCGTGGCATGGCATGTCGCTTGGCAAGGCATGTCGTTTGGCATGCTTTTAATTATGACGCTTGATAGGATAATTGGCATGGATTTGCAGAGCTAAATGCATCTTTATAATTTTAATCTCAATTTCTAGCATGACATATTTTTATTTGGCATGGCATGCAGGGTGTGGCTTGTGCATGGCAGACGTTCGTGTATTCCAAATCGGGTCTTTTTCCAATAATATATCGTTTTGGGCTAGGAATTTATTCGAGCCAAACCATGGATTTTTTGGGCCTCAACATTAGCCCCCTTAATTATAAGGGCCATGGATAAGTTTTGGAATGGGCCGAATAATTAAACCCGACCCAAAAATCAAATTTATAAGCTGTAACAGCTATTTGTGGTTTCCCAGATACCAACTTCCTCCTCCTTCTTTTTCATTTATTATTTCTTCCTTCTTCTCCTTCCTCTTTAGAGTAACCCTCTCCCCATCACCTTCATCTTCTTTTTCCTTTTTCTTCCTCCAACGAACTCAGAGTGAGAGAGAGAGAGAGAGAGAGAGAGAGAGAGAGAGAGAGAGTGTGTGTGAGTGAGTGAGATCGGGCAACAACCACCCGTTTTTAGCCGCTGGAAGAGAGTTCCAGCCGAATTTGACTCCGTCATCTTCCTGGACGAGGAAATCCGCTTGCCGTTGCTGGAAGAGATTGTCTCTGTGCAGAATTTTCTTCCAAAATTCCCAATTCCTACTTTCTTGGTGCATCTGAGGCTATCCTTTGAGGGATTAACGAGGTATGCCCTTTTCTCTTGCAATTTCTTGAATCTATTGAGGGGTTTGTTGGGTTCTTTATACCCATGGGTTCTACTATTTGTTTTGGCAGCCAAACACCCACTCTTTTAACCCATCCATCTTTTGTTGGAGTAATCGGAGCAAGGAAGGGTTTGCGTCAGACTTTTGGGGTTATCTCCTCTTTGATTTCTTTCTTTTTGCAAGCTGCTGGAAGAGTGTGAACTTTGTGAGAAGAAATCGTTGGTATGGATTGCATCCTTTTCTTTTCTCCATTTTTCTTCCCCTTTTTTATCATGTGTTAGCCCTCTTTGCGTTGGTGAAAAAGGCTGAACCTTGCACGATGCGCTTTTTCTATGTAGGTATACGTCCCCAGACAGGTAGGGGGAAGGCAAGTGCTGGAAGCTTTGACGTTTTTGCTGCTGGAACCTTCGAATCCTTCAGCCTTCTAACTTGTATTTTTTTGGGCTTCTGTTTTAGTCTTCCAGGAAGTGACTCTCCCGATTTGAGTATTTTAGGAATAAGCATAGACTGGTGCTTGGCCTAGGCTTACTCCCCTCGTGAACATATGCTTGATTAATTGTAGAGTTTGTTCCTGGCCGCGAGAAGTAGAAGTTGACAGGACACATGTCTTGCAATGCTTGATTTTTTTTATTTTTTATTTTTAAAGAATTTTGTTTGCCATGGGAATTGCTTGTCGATCATGGAACGAGAATTTTGCTTGCCATGGGTAAATTGCATGTTGCTTGGGCATTTGCTTGAGCGTTTCCTTTGGCATGAGCTTGACTTGCCATGCTTGGAGTACAATTTTGTGTGTGCTACGTTCGTGGCCCCATTCTTGATTGTTGTTGAACTATATGCATCAAGAGCGTATGCTTGTAATCACATGATTAATATGTAAGATCAGAGGCTGTTTGAAAGCTTGAGGAAAGCACAATTGGTTTCTTTTTTATGAGCTTAGAGCTTGGTCATGGATGATTATTTATTTTTTTGGCTTTCTAGGGATATATATAAACATATGTATGATGGGTCGGCAAGAATGTTGTGTAACTCATAGGGATTTTGTTTTTTTTGTTTTTGTGAAAAAGGTTACTATGAGGTAAATAGTGTTCAGTTTGTAGCACTTGCATTGTGAAAAAAGGGTATGCTGGAATGATTGATTGAGCATGGAATGGGAAATTTGCTCATCATGAAGTCGAGTAATAGATTGCATGATGCTTCAAAAATATTTTTTGTTTATGCATTTCGCTTGGCTTGTAAAGTTCATATGGCTTGCATGCTAGTGTGGAGATTGCTTGACTTTAACACAGAGAACTAGCTTTATGCTTTGCCATTTTTCAGCATATTCTTTGTTGGCAATTCTTGCAGGGATTCATCGCTTGTTAAGACCTGCCATGGCATCCACCAACCCGTCGTCAATTATAAGTGACCACCTTTATTCACTGGATGATAAATTGAAGAAGGGAAGACCCCCTCCATTGCTCAAGATTGCTTGTGAACATGTTGCAGTAAGTGAAGATTCAGTGCCGGAAACTGCTTCAGTGATTGATCCTGCCGTCTATATCGAGGTGTTGCATATAGAAGGGTTTGTTTCTGGCAATCCCCTTATTTTTTCAGTATCTGTGCGACATCAGTAAGGGTTGGTCAGAGTGGGTTGACTGTGAATTGAGAGGGACCCTTCTACTTACGACATCTTACGCCGGACTGGGTCCTGGATGCAATTTTCTTTTCCAAGGCGTGTGACATTCATATTGAAGCCAAGACACTCCGTCATGTGGTCAGGCGATAGAGCACCGAGACACACACCTTTATTTGTTCATGGGGAGAGTTTACTCCCACACTTGAGGACGTAGCCAATATTTTATACCTTCCAATTTGCGGCAGCCAAGATCCTTTCCACATCGCGCCGACTCCAGAAGATGAACTAAAGCTTGAGACTTTACGGAAGGGTGCCCCGACTTCTCCTCGCACCTCTCTGTGGTTTAGCAATTGGATACAATTTTTCAGAGATGTTAACAAGAATGAGCCATGTTATCTTACAGTGCTTATATCGTTTCCCTAAGACCGTTTGCATGAGCGGGTGTTTCCTTTGGCCTTAGCGATAGCACGTGGTAGTGTGCTCTAGCCCCCATGTTCTTGGGACATCCGATGCAGGTGTAGACAATGTCCTATTCCTTCCAGGCAGTGCTGCCTCCAACTCCTCTTCTTCTCGGAACATCCGACATAGCTGCCGGCACCGCCCCTGCACCTTCCAGCGTGTTGCGTCCTACTCCTCCTTTCCCGAAACATCCGACATGGCCGTTGACACTACCCTGCGCCTTCCAGCAGCACACTGCCTCCTACTCCTCTTCTTCTCAGAACATCCGACATAGCTGCCGACACTACCCTGCACCTTCCAGCAGTGTTGCCTCCTACTTCGCCTCTTCTCGGAACATAGCTGCTGGCATGCCCTACACCTTCCAGGAGTGCTGCCTCCTACTTCCCCTCTTCTCGGAACATCCGACATAGGTGCCGGCACACCCCTGCATCTTCCAGCGGCACCGCCCGTGGTAAGATTACTGATGGCAGCTACCAGGTCGGTGATGTTTCTACCAACAGTACCTTCATGGGGCATTCATCAAAGAAAAGCTTATCCTGGAGGATTGGGAAAATTCATTTATTGCGTTCAAAGCCTTTTTCGATGGTGGTGTCAAGATTCTCCGGTCTATCGATGAACTTCTTCCACTTTGTTATCGATTTGATGGATATGTAATGTTCCAGAGTGTCTTTGTATATCCGGAAACAATTGAGGAAGTTCATGGATAAGAATGGGGGTTTTATTGATATTATGGGCGTGACTTCATCTTTCTCTAGGAGTGCTGCCTTCTGAGCTCTTGGCTTGGTGCTTCACGGGATGGACACCATGTAGCTCTTGGATATCACAGACCATAGGCTTCTCCATTGGCGAGATGCAATCTGCGAGGCTATAACTTTGGGATTTCACGTGGATTTTCTCCTTGACTTAGTGAGGAACCTAGCTCGTGTTGTGTTCGGAGCGTGGACCATCCATAACATGAGATCGTGACCTGGTCCTGATGAAGTGAAAGCTGCAGCTGAAGCTTTAAACTTTAAGCAATGGGAATTGGAGAACCAGCGCTGGGAATTGCACGCCCTTCTTCTTACCAAAGGTGTCTCTGTTGATGGTGCTGGATGTGTGGTGGAGGCAGCAGCTAGATCATCTCGTAAGGCATCCTCCGTTCTCCTTGGGCATTCTTCGTATTTTCTAGGTGCGTAATACTTCTGATTTTCCATTTCTTTGTCTTTCTTCTCACGTCATTTCCTTTATTGTTGGGTTACTTCTTCCAGGACCGTTTGGTCTTGATATTTGCCCTCATTTTATTTTGCAGATTGTTTCCTTAGGCTTGGGGTCAGTTGGCTTGATGCACAGTTCCCATCCTTCTTGAAACCATAGGATGTACTAATCTTCAGCATGTGTAACTTTATTATTATTATTATTTTTTTTGTGGCTGTGTACCTTTTGGATACTCTAACGACTATGTCGTTATGACTTTGTAATGTAACCCTGAATCGCTGGAACTTGTATTAATTTATGAATGCTTGAGGCAGGTTGTAATCCGCATGTCTTATACATATATATATTGATTGGTTGGGAGAATTCATTCTTGTGAACTTCTTGAGATTTTCTGAAAAGTTGGATAGCCTTAAAAACAAGGTACATGCTGCCGAAATTTTGACATGACCTTTAAGCTAAATCTTCGATGCATTGCTCTTTAAAACTTTTGCAAAGCTTGTCTACTCATTTGGCCTAAAATGCACCCTCTTGCCGAGCCTTAAAAGGGTCAGGCCATTGTATGCATGATTTTCACAAAGGCTTCTGGAGAATTCCCGAATGTCGTGAAGTTTTTTTTTAGCATTCCGATTGGGAGTCAACGGTTTCGTTATTCCAGCGCCTCAAAATACACTTTTACTGATCGTTTCTTTGTAGCTTGACTTTGCATACCCCACATCGTTTTGCTTAGGCTTGATGCTTGTTTCAGTTCAGGATCCCATCTAAGTGGCTTTGCTTGGTATAATTACTGCTGAGAGGCTTAGCTTTTTAAAGGAAAGTTTGCTTGTGTATTTTTTTTTTTTCTTCGAAGAACAAGTTTTGCAAAACAGAAGAAGGTAAAAGCAAAGTTCTAGAGGCTTTTTTCTTTTTCCAAAATACTCCATTCTCATTGCACATATCATCTTACACCTTGGCATGCCATAATGGTGGTGCATTCTAGAAAAGTCATGAAGGCATATAGTTAAAACACATAAGGAGTTCATCTTTGAAATAAATTTGAAAAGCCAAAACAAAAGGATAGGTGCAAAAGCAACTCAGCAGTAGTAAGGCTTTGAGCTATTTTGCATTGATGAATACTCCAATCAAATTAAGCCCCCAAGTAAGAAAGAGCCAAGGAGTGTGCATGACTTGCAATAGCATGAAAGCTTGTGGCTTAGGTTGGCATGTATTTGGCATGTGTTGTACTAGGCTGCCATGCTCTGGAGAGATATTTAACATAGCCACAACTGCTGCTTTACTTGCCTGCGGCTCATAACCCAACTAATCAAAGAGTGATTTGCAGCTCATAACCCATTGTACGTTCTTTAGCTTCTGTGATGTTATGAGAGGTTACGGCAGCTGTCTCTTGATAACCTTGCTGACCAAATGAAGTCCCCGAGTGGCTTTTTTCCAGCATGTCTAATGTGAATACTTCGCTGCTTGAACCATCCTCCCATCCATCCGCAAGTAACCATGAGGTGTTATAACTTGCAGATTTTGAATATTTGATCCAGTAGGCCTTCTCCATATTTCCACAAGGTTCCCACATAGCCTCTAGTGGCTTTGGGTCATTCTTCCACAGGTGGCACAAGACGTCGTCGTCGAGCAAGTCATCAAAGCACGTAATGACAGTAGCCATCTACTTTCCCCTTCATTTTGGCAAGGGGTCTTTGTCAATAGCTTGCCTTTTAGAGTTCCGTCATGTATCTCGGCGTGCAAGATCTTCTTTAGAATATGGAAAGCAGTGGTCGGATGTTGCAGGTGAAGAATAGATGAATATAGGAAAATACGCTTCCAGCACCCCTTTTCTTGAAAGCTTGACATCGCTTCAAAAATTCTGATTGCTTGGAAAAATAAACTTCATCTTGACAGCATTTAGGTTCTTCCAGCAGGATCATAGCACTACCTTCGCAATATTTTCCTTTCATTTTCCATGAATTGAGATGTTTTCCTTCTTGAGTAAAGCATAGTGCTTGAATTTCTTGACTAAGGCTTGGGGCTTGATGATGCTTGATTATGGAATTGTGGCAATTGAGACATCCCGATAGCCTTTTGGTTTTGACTCCTAAACTTGGTCATTGGAATGGTCAAGGCTTAGAAAGTGCTTGAGGCGTCGGAGCATATCAGTTATGGCAATTTAGGTATTGTTTGTTGCAGCTGTTGTGAACATGTTTTAGGAACCAAAAGCTTGGGCTTGGCTATTGAAGCTTGAGCTTTGCATGTGGTCACTTGTTGCGTAGATGCAGCTGCACCAAAATGGATTCAGCTGCATCCTCAACTTGTGATACTCGCAAGTGCACGAGCCGTTGGTAGTTTAGCATATGTAAGTGCGAGGTCGATATCACAGGGATTGGTGATTGAATGATCCTATTTAGTTTTCAACTAAGAAACAAAATGGTTTTGTACAAGAATTGAGAACATGGAGAATTTTTGGAGGGAAGAGAAAAGTGTTTAAGAACTTTGAGAATTTGGAGAAGAGTGTGTGCTTGAGGATTTTAGAAAAGAAAGGAAAGTGTTTGGGAACTTTGTGGATTTTGGAAGAGAGTGTTTGAGGACCTGGAGGATTTTGGAAGAGCATGTGTTTGAAAGCTTTGAGAAGGGAGAAGAAAGTGTTTGGGAAATTTGGAGAATGTTTATGAACTTGGAGAATTTGAGAACTTAGGGAAGGGAGAGAAGGGTGTTTGTGAAGTGTTTGACACATAGAGACTTTAGAGAATTTGAAAGAGAATAGAGAAGTGTTTGGAGAATTTAGAAGAAATAAAATTTAGTAGAGTGATCTTATTACAACAATTGAGAACTACAAAGGGAAACTAAGAGAATTTGAGGGAGAGAAGGGAAGGGAGCTCTAGAGAAGTGCTTGAGAGCTCCCCCCTTGGGGTGTTATTACAAGCTTAGGAAACCTCACTATTTATAGGCCTAAGGAAGTTGAAAATCTGAATTATACAATTGAATTTTCTAAACACACTAACTTCACCAACTTACAACACTTAAATCTGCAAAAATATGGATCTTGAAGCTCTTTGTCTTATCTTTCCAAGCATATGCAGCCCAGCTCAAGGAAAAATGGAAAGGCCTTCAAATGTGATTTTTGGCCCAGGAACGCAGATGCTGCCGAATTTGACCTTAAGTTGCCAAAACATGTCACTACAAAAAAAGTGTCTTTTTATGACGCAGATTAATGACGCATCAAAAATACACGTCATTAAATGTGATAAACTATGACGTGTTTTTAAAATGCGTCGTTGAAATGAGTTTATGACACCGTTATCACGACATTTGCTTGATGCGTCATTAAAATCATTTTCCATGACGCGGAATGTGTGTCATTGATTTGAGTACGTTTTAGACGACGCTGATCATACGTCATTAATACTGTTAATTTAACGGCGTCCCTCTACACGTCATGAAGTACTTATACGACGACGCAGGACCTGCGTCATAGATTTACCGTATACGAACACAGGACCTGCGTCATAGATTTATAATTTTTTCCCCCAAAAATCAACGACGTTTGGGAGACGTCATGGAAAAAATTTCACGACGCATATTCTACGTCATAGATATATTTATTAATGACGTCTTATGCGTGTCATAGATCTGTAATTTCTTTCCCCACAAAATTTTAAGAATGTCGCTCTTTTTTTTTGTCTTTGCGCCACTTCTTCCACCTCTTTTAATTACGTTTGCTATTTTTTTACGGATAGAAATATTTTCAATAACCTTAACATGACGCGTCTTCTGCGTCATAAAATCTTTAGCTCTTTGACGACGTAGCATATGCGTCATGGATTTATAATTTTTTCCCCTAAAATCAACGACGTTTGGAGACGTCATGGAAAAATTTTAACACGACGCTGATTGTGCGTCGTTATTTTCATGACGCGTCTTACGCGTCATAAATTAGATTTCGACGACGCATATTCTACGTCATAGATATATTTATTAACGACATCTTATGCGTGTCATAGATCTGTAATTTCTTTCCCCACAAAATTTTAGGCCTGGCGCTCTTTTTTTTTTGTCTTTGCGCCACTTCTTCAACCTCTTTAAATTACGTTTGCTATTTTTTCACGGATAGAAATATTTTCAATAACCTTAACATGACGCGTCTGCTGCGTCATAAAATCTTTAGCACTTTGACGACGTAGCATATGCGTCATGGATTTATAATTTTTTCCCCAAAAATCAACGACGTTTGGGAGACGTCATGGATTTATAATTTTTTCCCCAAAAATTTTCGCGTGCCGCCCTTTTTTCACCAAATTTAAGTTTGGTGCGTCCTTTTTTTTTGGGGTCAAATTCTCTCTCCCTTACAGATTCCTCATATTCTATCTCCAATCTCTAACTCATTCTTTAATCCCAAATGTTCTCTCAGATCTCTTCCTTCTCAGACTTTGCAAATTTCTCTCTCTCTCTCTCTCTCTCTCTCTCTCTCTCTCTCTCTCTCTCTCATCAAATCCCATCGAAACCCTCCCTCTCTTTCTCTGGCTTCTTCTCTGTCTCCCTCCCTCACAATCTATGGCTTCTCTCTCACTGGAACATTCAAGAGCTTCAACTCCTCATCAGCTAGAAGACATCCCATCGAAACCCTCCCTGTTTGATTGCATCATAATATCTATGTTTTCTAATTGTTTTATTATTTTTCATTTGGGTTTTTCGCTTTGAAGTTTTTGAGTGCCCAATTGTGATCCTTCTTTACAGCCGGTATAGGAAGGACCATGAACGATGCTCCGTAAGTTCTTATGCCTTTGATATTCCTGTTTGGTAGCTGAGAAACGAATGGAAAATGCAGGAAATTTTAAAAAAAAAAAAATTGGTTTTTTCAGCAACCCAACAACAAGCCTGCTATGAGTTTAATTCTTTCTTTGTGGCTTCTGATTCATTGTAGTTTCTCTGATAGTCTTTAATGTGATGTTTACAGTATTTGAAAGCTGTAGGATGTGGCCTACTGGGACTTCCTGCTGGTTAGTGCACAGTTCAAATTTATCTTCTGCTCTATCATATATAGTTTTGAATTGCTAGTTTAGTGAGATCGTGTCAATGTTTTAAAAGCTTTCGTATATAACAATTCCTAAGCTTGCTATATTTGGTTTTAAAGGAATGTAAGTCACCTATGGAGTTTTCATTATAGTATTTGGAGGTGACAACCATGCTCTGAGTTATTATCTTATGGTGTATGTAAATTTCGTGTGGATACATTTCCCATTTGTTGTTTTTTGGTGCTCTGATTTTTTGTTTCTTAATGAATTTTTACTATAACTATATAAAATGCTCTTAATTTTAAGCATTTTGTAATACTACTAGTACTAATTAAGAAAAAATCACAACTTATTGTGTCTTACACTCTGTAGGGGCTCTGCTAAATGCATTGGGAGCAATTGCCTTGGGCGCACCCGTTGGAATCCAGTATGTGAATTAAGAGGTCAAATAGGCAATGTCATTAATAAGAATAATTCTGAAAGTAGAAGTCACTGTTGAGATTGGAAGGGAATAGGTTTGCACCCTTTTTTCCCTTTTAACAAAACTAGAATTCCGTCACATCATCAACATCGCTATAAGGTACACTATCCACCTCTTTTTTCGAACTCAAATCACTCTTTTGCATGTTTGTGTTTTTGGTTGAGAAAGATAGTCATGGTGGATATAGGTTTAGCTGGTATGTTTTTGTTGTTGATGATTTGACGTGGTTATTCAACCTCAATTGTGATTCATGCTTTCATTATTAGCAAGAAAGATGTGTTATTAAATGATCCATTGATCAGAGTCACCATTTGATAGATTTAGCCATATTACAATCTGTCATAATTATGTCCCTTTTCCTTTTCCTTTTTCTGATACAGGTATCTACCGAAGACCATTAACTGGTCTCTAGTGATGTCATTGTTCATCGTAAGTGCCCTCCTCTGCAATGTGGTGTTGCAAGTCTTACAATATTTAGTTTCTACTTTCAGAGTGTTTTGGATGGGATTCTTCCACTTTCTTTAAGCTATAATCCAGTGTTCTATAGTATTTGTTGCTATCGGGCACTCGTTGTCAAAAGTGACCTATAATGGCATGTAGTTATCACTGAAATACACTTCTTATGTGTTCAATAAATTAAAGAATTTTATTCTATTACTTGCATCCTTATTTTTACAGAAACGATTGTTTTTCATTTTTTTTATACGTTCGTTTGTTCAATTTGCTGAACTTATTAATTTTCTGTAACAAATTTCATTGAAATAATAGTGACTTTGCAATGAGTTCTACTTTCTTATTTGTTATGCTGTGGTTTTGATACATTTTGAAAACTTAACTAATGTATATTTGCAGATTGTGCCTGCAGCTTCTGTTTTTGGTTCATCATGGATGGATTGTCAACGCATATTTGCATGTACAGAGCAAGTTTTCTATGCTTATTTGCTTCTTTTTTCTCATTTTTAATCATGTTTATTTTTGTTGTGATAATTAATTGGATAGAGTTCATTTGTACTGTAAAAATAATTTTGAGTAATAGAAATATAATTTAAAGTACTTTGCCTTTGTGTCTTTATTTTTTCTTTTATATATTAATTTCTTTATGCATAATTAAAATGATGGAATATATATATAAAGAATTTTTATTTTAAAAAAAATTTAAAGAATTTCAACGACGTCTAAACTGTGTCATTGAAACCACATTCCATGACGCAAGCACAGACGTCGTGTTTTAAAAGAGTTTCCATGACGCGTCATCCGCGTCATTGAAACCCTATTCCATGACGCAGAACAAACGTCGTGTTTTAAAAAGTTCCCACGCACGCGCTATCCGCGTCATTGAGACCCTATTCCATGACGTGGCACTGACGTCGTGTTTTAAAAAAGTTTCCATGACGCGCATAGCACGTCATTGAAACCCTATTCCATGACGCATCACAAACGTCGTGTTTTAAAAAAGTTCCCATGACGCGTTATTCGCGTCATTGAAACCCTATTCCATGACGCAGAACAGACGTCGTGTTTTGAAAAAGTTTCCATGACCCCCTCTTTAGACGACGTGGGTAACGGCGCCTGATCCGCGTCATTAAATGCCTTCTATGACGCAAATCAGACGTCATAGAAGGGTTCATGTGTTGTAGTGTGTATAACTTTCTCTAGAAGACTCGGAATCATGAACCGTAAAATTCTACAGAAACTAGAGTTCCGTATCTTTCCAATGATGTATGGCTCATCATCTGGTTCTTCTTGAGAAAGTACAGTCCAATCCGTGAAGTTGACTGATCTGCAGACACTGTTTTGAGCTAACTTGTCTCCAAAATGCATTTATTGAGTTACAACCTTAAAACACTGAAACAAACACAAAACAAATTAAAAGCACAAGTTTAACTCAAAAACATAACCAAATCATAAGCTAAAAGGGTACAAAATGATATGTAATTTATGCACCGATCAAATACCCCCGAACCTAGATTTTGCTAGTCCTCGAGCAAAACAAAAGGAAAACAAAGATAAAAACAAACAAGAAGTTAATTAAACCACTTTCGTAGGTAACTCGATTGCATTTAGCGTATGCAACAAGCCTTTAAACCTCTAGGCATCCCTAGTAGGAGGAATTGTGTCTCCTGAGGGTTTAACAGATAACGAATACCCACAAACGTTTTTCTAACTCTACAAAACAAAATGGTTAGAAAACTTAAAAGATTTATTAGTCCTTAAGCAAAACCAAAAACAAAAACAAACATAATTACATTAACAAAAACAAAAATAAACAAAAATAAAAACAAAAATAAAAAGAACTCAAAACAATCTTTCCGAACATTTTATGAAAAGTAATGACTCATGCACATGACTCAAAAGTTTTAACAATGAAAGCTCAGTTTAAACATTATTTACAAGGCGGCAAAGTTCAAAACATAATATGCTCAAAGTGTAGTAGTGTGATAGCCAAATGCAACAAATTTCCCAATCTTAGTTTTCACACAATTTCGAAAATCATACAAAACACAAGTTCAACTTCAAATTCTCACCAAGTTGTCCTCTCACAAATAAATCACCCAGAAGAGGGTTATAATGCACACTCAGTTATAAACATGAGAATAGAGTTAAACCATAAGGGACTTAACTCGCAATAGAAATATGAAGAACTTGCATTAATATGATCTCAAGAAGGATGTCAAACACTTAAAAGTAGAAAAATGAATGCAATTCAACCACATGACATTTAAGATCAATTTAGGACTTTAGTATAGGTTGTAATGGGGTCAAGGGTGTAAGGTGAGTAACAAATGAAGGGTATGGATAAAACAAAGTCCAAGGAACTCAAAATATAAGAGCATAAAATAATTGTTTACAAGACTTCGAATCATCACGATTAGATTTTTTCTTTTACATGATCAAAACTCCTTATACCTTCATTTACAAGAATTCACACTCCTTTCCTCTAATTGAGCAAACACCAATGAAACCCAAAAATGAAATTTCAATCAACCACCACTTAATCACAACTTTTATTTTTTTTTCTTTCACCAATTGAGTGATTTTTTTTTTTCTCTTTTTTTTTCGAAATGTAACACCTCTTCCCAAACTTAGTATGAAAAACACATCTCAATTAAAGCTCATGAGTTCCTTAGAAAGGTAAATATTTGTTTTTCAGGCTAAGGCGAGGAAATATAATTGGTAAATGAAAGAAAAAGGTTTACATGTAGGCTCAAAATGGTTAACAATGGAAAATCATGCTTAAGCATGCATAAGGTTAGCTTGAAAGGCACAAACGATCCAAAGAGGGCCTTAATATCATTTCTTTAAATGTCATGAAGTCAAATTGCACAAGAATGAATGACTTTTAAGTGTTCAACCAAATCAATGAATAATGAGATCAAACAACAACTTTGATGACAAGAAAATTAGAGTATGTGTATAACACTCATGAATTGAAGGACAAGGCTCAAAAGCTCACTTTATATGGTTATATAAGTCTAATTTATGCTTGATACAATTCTTTAGATCATGCAAATCCTTTAATTGGAAAATTATGAAACAAATGGCAAGTGCAAAGATTTCGAACATATCATGCTAGAACAATGCCAAATTTTTATTTTTAAATATTTTTATAAAGAAAAGAAACACTAAAATGAAATGAAATCCAATTTTATTTAAGTCATGCAAACATTTATCACTATCTCATCATTTGTGTTCGGAAAGTGACTCAAAAAAAAATTAAAAATAAATAAATAAATAAAACATGACTTAAAATAAAATATAAAATAAAAACAAGCAAATTTTTTTTTCTTAAAATTTTTTATTTTTTATTTTTTTAAAGAAAAACCAAATTTACATGCTAAACTCCAATACCCCCAAACCTAGAAATGAACATTGTCCTCAATGTTTAAAAATTAGCCACAAACAATGTCATAACAACAAATGAAAGGTATTAAAGCAAATTAAAAAAATCACAAAACACACAAGAATTAAAATAAAATAATTATAAAATAAAAATTACAAAACAAACAAACAAATAAAAAATGAAACAGTAAACACTCAAAACAGTAAGCTCTAACAGATTACACAAACTGAAACCTAAACAATTGAAAGTCCAAAGCCTACAATGAAATTAACCCAACAACGGTAAAACCGAACCCAAAATGAAATCTGAAGCCCACATGTTTTAATTTTAATTTTAATTTTTTTTAAAGATGAAACGTGAATTGGATTCTGAAACATGGGTCCTAATTTTGTCTCGGTTCAGTGTAAGGGACCAAAAGGACAGGGGCGAGACACGTGTCAACGTCCAGAGGCGCCGCAGACTCCACAAGCAGAAATTACGGACTCATGGAAAGGCGCGAAGACTTTGCTAAACGCGTCCGTTCAAGACAAAGCAAGTCGTGACAAATGAGTTGGAAACGGTTGGGTTGTGGGACTCGAGGAACGCTTGGGGATTCAGAAAATGCTTATACGCTGCAATGGTTAGGGTTTGTCAAAGACTACATCTATAAGAAAGAAAAAAGAAGGGGAAAAAACAAAAAACACAAACTCAGAAACACAAAAGAGAAAACAAGCAAGAAAAAGAAAAAAAAGTGAGAAATCAAATGGCTTCTTCCTACCCCTTTTCTTTGGATCTCAACCTAGCTCCACCGACTCAAACACGAGGCCAAGCAATAGCACCAATATGGATGCCCTACTTTGCCTCCGCACGGGGGCCTGTGACTGTCAATGACTCAATACTCCTGGACAACGATGTTGCCATTGGAGTTGGCAGAAATTTGGTGACTCCTAAAGATATACGTGTGTTCGGGACAAGGGATGACAATCGGGTCATGAGTGATGCCTTGGCACTGAGCATGCAGAGTCCAGCATGTGTCGCAAGTTTGGTTCATCGCCTACTTGCGAAGTCCCATGAGGTGGAGGTGTTGAAAGGTCAGCTGAGCGGCTGAGCGGAGTTTGGTTGAAGACTATCAGACTGCTATAAAAAGCTTGAAAAGGGAGAGGGCAAGGATAGTGGAGGTGAATCGACACCAGCTAGAAGTATTGCGAGACGAGAATAAAAACCTATCAAAGATGGTAGAGTTGTACTCTCGCGACATGCGAAAACAGCTGGAGGATCTAGACCGACCGGGTAAACGCAAGAAACCAGATCGCGAAAGTAGTTACACTGAAGCTAAGATTGCGATCTTTGGGAGCTCAAGTGATGAGCCCCAAGAGGCTGTGCGTGAAGCCCCGGAAGAGGACAGCCAGAGGGCCAAACTAAAAGCTCCTATGGTCGAGACACCGAAGGCCAAGAAGAAATGATTTCAGCTTTTATTTATTTATTTAATTTTAAAGTGTATGTTTTTTTTTTAAATTGGGAAATAAAAAGTTATGTTATCTCAAAGACACGAATGACCCTAAATTTAAAGAACGACCATCAAACAAAAACATGAAAACCCAAACATGCATTTTTATTTTTAGTTAAGTAAACACACAAGTAACTGCTTTTTCTTTTAAGAGAAAAACTTAAGGATGACCAGTTAAGGGCCTCAGAAAACACAGCCAGGGGATCCGGGAAGGTTGGAGGGGTCACAATGGTCCCGCTTAAAACCCTAACTTCTTAGACACCGAAGGTGTCGCCTAAAGAACTCCTAAACACTGTATAGACTGCGGTTGCTCACTGGAGTTACCAAAAGTTTAGCTCCTTCAAAGAATATCCTATGAGTTTTAAATTATACTACATAATTAAAAAAAAACAAAATAAATAAATAACAACTGAAATAAACACACAATTCAAACAAGAATTTAAAAGAAGAGTTGGGATTCTTGCACCAGGTGTCCAAGACGCATCTTTAATTTTATCTCTTCTTCCAACTACATTCTTAAGAAACCTGACAAACAAAAAGAAAACAATTGAAAATAATAATAATAATAATAATAAATAAAATAAAATAACAACTGAAAAAGCAAAAACACAAACATCAGAAAACAGGGAGGCAAAAGTGATCGGTTCATAATTGTATATCATTTCGTACCATTCTAGCTTTTGATTTGGTTATGTTATTGAGTTAAACTTGTGCTTTTAATTCATTTTCTGTTTTGATAAGTCCATAATTTCATACACTTGCATGCCTTCTTTACTTAGTGATTTTGCTTAGTTTCTCTTTATTTTGAGTCACTTACCTATGTTTGTGTGTTTTGTAGGTTAAGATAGCAAGAGATAACATTTGATGCAATCCATGCATGTTATGGGCTGATTGACATATGAGGAATATGAGCTTAAAGACAAACACATTTTGGCTACAACCCATTTCCAGCCCAGTTTCGTAGGTCAACTTCTTGGCCTTGGATCAGCATGCTATGGGGCTCGAATGAGGTGAAGCTATTCATGAAACTTGTTCCAATGGGTGTTGACTACAACATATCCAAATATCAGCCCAATTGGACATTTGTGGAGTGCTCAGACCGTCCAACACCCAACCTTGCTCAGCAGGATTTGTAGCTGCCAGCATTTTGCCATGTGACTCCTTTTAGCCATGTGCCTAACCCCAGCTGCAACTGACTTTGTACCCAACATAATGAGTGAAGTTGGGAGGCTTTCCAGCTATGAATTTCTGAAGGTGCAAGTTGGCACATGTTGGAGCTATTATAGAGAAAGCATGTGCATGTGAAGCAAAGAGAAATGAAAGAGAGAAGAAGAGGAATGATGAGAGGCATTTTTGCTCAGCCTTTGAACATGGGAATTAAATTGGCAGATCACTTTGGAGCTGGAGATCAGCTTTTGAGCTATTAAAGAGAAGCATGTGCATGCATGTAAAGCAAAAAGAAAGAAAAGAAATTAAATGAAGTCAATTTCAGTCTCTGTTCGGCATCCAACTTTCAAGGTCCAAAACGCACACTTCTCCTGCTCCTATGGGAATACTTTCTTCATAGAAGTTGTTCCAATGGGTGTCTACTACAACATATCCAAATGTCAGCCCCATTGGATACGTTTTGAGACCTATGGCCTTCCTACACCATGCCTGGTTCAGAAACTCGTTTTTCCAGCAGCAAAAGGCAACCACATGGGTTGGCAGCAAAAGGCACCACATGGGTTGGCAGCAAATCTGATCACCTTTGAACCCATGTGAAGAAAGCTTGTCCAGCAGCAAAAGATGAAGGATGGTGTGGGAATCCATCATGATGTTCCTCCCTCTTAGCCCTATAAATAGAGAAGCCTTCGAGCTTCAAAATACACCCCAAGGGGGGGAGCTCTCAAATACTTCTCTAGAGCTCCCTTCCCTTCTCTCCCTCAAATTCTCTTAGTTTCCTTTCAAGTTGTTAATTGTTGTAGTAGAATGAGTTTACTGAATTTTTCTTCAAGTTTTCAAGGTCTACTTTAATTTTATTTGTAATGTACATTCTTTCTTAAGTATTCAAGTTTAATTAGTTTCCAAGTTTCAATTATGGTTTTTGTTCTTATTCATTATGCTTATAAGTTAATATGCTAGTTTGAATGATTGATCACCATTTAGGTTTGCATGTTAGCTATCTTGGTTTGAATTAAGAGTATACACCATGCTTTAATTCGAATTGAACTATGAATAAGAAGAGTATGTATGGACATTCGACAACATGGATTAGATACATGCTTGGTTGTTTAAATTGTTCTTCTATGCTTAATGGGTTCCTAATGCTTAATTTTAGGTTAGACAACAAATGATCAAATTAGGGAATTAGGAACACAAGGTTATGACCACACACCATGGCTTAATCATACTTTAGCTAGAATCAATCCATTAATCTAATTGAACTTGGGAACTTATTTGCTTGAGTTATTTCCTTTTTCTTGTTTTATTTATTTTCTTTTCCATTTCTGTTTTTTGTAGGGAAATGAATTGGATCATTCAATCACCAATCCTCGTGGGATCGACCTCGCACTTACATATGCTATACTACCGAACGGCTCGTGCACTTGCGAGTATCACAAGTTGAGGATGCAGCTGAATCTATTTTGGTGCAGTTGAATCCGAAGCAACAAAAAGTAAGTGAAAGTGTAGACATGCTCCCTTTTCAAAAAAACGCGCTCGCAATTTGCGGCAGAAATGAAGGGATCCGAGAGAAAAGAGCACAGGATAGCACCCTCGAGATCCGAAGTGCTTTCGGCTCCCTTGTTAAGCTCATAATTTCATACATATACATGCCCAATTTACTTACTTCTTTTGCTTAGTTTCCTACAATTATGAGTTTTTGCCTCTCTTTGTGTGTTTTGTAGGCCAAGAGAGCAAAAGAGCATAATTCATGCAATTCAAGCATGTTAAGGCCTCATTTGGATGCATGGAATACACTTGAGGCATTTGAAGCAAAATGGTGCAAAAACGTGCAAAAACTGGAGCCTGAGTTAGAAGTTCATTTCAAACTTATCTTCTTCATCCGAACTTGGATTGGGCCAATACTTGTGTGGTTGGATCAATGACATTCTGAACTTCAAAATGGACATCTTAAAGGCATCATTTGATTCAGCCCAACCCAATTCGTGAGCCCATGGAAATACACATCATGCTGACAGGAAGATGAGCTCATTGCATGCTTGGTCATGATGAGCTAGGCATGAGCTATTGGTTTCTGAATGGAAGCTTGGTCATGCTGACATGAGGATGAGCTAGGGCTGCTAGTGGGATTTAGTGGAGTAACCATTTCTGATTATCTAATGCAAGTGTGTTAGGTCATTGCCATATTCAATTCAGATTTCCCACTTCCCTCTCCCTATAAATACCACTTCCATTCCACATTCAATTGACATCCTGAGATCCATCATTTACACTTCCATTGTACACAAAGAGAGGGAAAGTTGAGAGTCACAAAGGGAGAGAAGGGAGAAGGCAGCAGCTGGGAGGCTTTGGCCTCCTAGCAGCCATGGAGATGAATCTTTTCCATCTCTAGCATGCTGTCCTTATCTTCTTCTCCTCCCTTTGTCTTTTATTTTCTTCTTGTAATTTCTTTGTTTTACTTTGTTTTTCTGTTATTAGTTGTAATAAACATCTTGCTAGTCTTGTATCATGGTTTGAGTTTATAAAGTTTGATTTCATTCATGAATTCTTCTTCACTATTTTAATGGAGCTGTTTTTGCATCCTTTGATTGATCACCTAAGGTTTTATGCGTTATGCTCTTGTTGGGAAGGTTTGGGGATCATCTTCATTCCATCCATTAGCAACTTATGTGTTTCTAGGTCTCCTAATGTAAACACCATGCTTGGGGTCCTTGTGATGTTCAATACAATTTGATCCAAACACCATGGAGTTATTTGTGAGCATCTTCATGAGTGAATCATTTTGTTTACTTGCTGCCATAACATGATTAGAACAATTATGGTGGATTCTAAAACCTCGCCATCTTGTCTTAGTTCTTTTCTTTCTTTTTGTTTTGTTTCTCTTGTTTTCATTTCTGTTTTGTGTAGGAAAACTGAATTGGATTATTCAATCACCAATCCATGTGGAATCGACCTCGCACTTACATATGCTAAACTACCAACGGCTCGTGCACTTGCGAGTATCACAAGTTGAGGATGCAGCTGAATCCATTTTGGTGCAGCTAAATCTACGCAACATCCCTCGTCTGTATAAGTCTATTTAAACATATCTCGGTGAAGTAGAAGAGCACCCCGCATTTCTTCCTGCAAATTCAAAGAAAAACATCAAAAAATTCAAAAACAAAACAATGGCATCCTCATGCACTCACCTTGATGATCTAAACCTTGAATTGTCCCTTGCGCCACCGAATGCGCAGATAAGGGCTCGTCCAAACCTTGTCTTCCCAAACTCCACATATCATCACGGTACGGCCTCAAACTTTGTTGAGGTAATACCGAACTTTTCTGAGGCGGTGCCGAAGAGAGCAGCGCTCCTGGAAGGCATGATTGGCAGCAAGCTCACATCGACAGATCATCTCCATGTGGCAAAGAGGTCTGACAAGGCAGCAGTGGAGGAGTCCCACAATTTAACGGTGCTCCACGCGGTCTCAGCTACCAATTTAGGCATGCGATTGTTGGCGAGGACCCGGGAGTGTTCAGCGATGAGCGAGGAAATAGCTTCCTTGAAGGCTATGGTGGCGGACTCCAGAAGCGGCTCTCCCGTGCCAATCAACACGTGGAAGCACTGCAGAGAAAAAATGAGGACCATGTGGAGCTGCTGCAGATTCTGCAAGTAAGAGAAAATAGAGGCATGCCATGATGATGAAGATGAAGAAGTTGTTTTTATTTTTAATTTACTTGAATTTTTTATTTTTATTTTTATTTTTTTACTTTTTTTTTCCTTTGTTTGTAATGTTTGAAATGAAATAAAAATGTGTTTTTAACACTTAGAAATAAACTAACTAACCACACCACGTAAATAAATAAACTAACCTAACAAAACAAAAAAAACATAAAAGAAAACAAAGAAGTTCCAAATTGCAATTTACAAGGATAAATAAATAAAAACTCAAATTTAATTTATTTATTTTTATAATTAATTAGTTTTTTTTTTAACACACAAATATACAAGCAACTCATGGATGACCAAAAGTCAGTTTATATGAAAAATCTTTTTTTAAATTTTAAAATTTTTTTTTAAAATTTTTTTATAATAAAAGAAACAGAAACTTAAAATTACTAAACAAAACAAGTAAAGAGAAAGGATCGAAATCCTCCCCCTTGAAGCGATTAGGTCGAGCGTGATGCATTTGGAGGTCGCGACTTCTCCCACTACTCCACACTCCCCATTCTTATGATTGAGGTTGCCATCTTTTTCCATTTTTATTAAGCTGTCATAAATTGCTTAAAACAAACATAGAAAACTTGAAACAGAATTAAAGGATTAGGAAATAAAAACTAAAATGAAAGGGAAAATCAACACATATCTAATTTCATGCTTCAAAGTAATAAGTATCAAAGTTAATCAGACTAGCTTATGAAGTTCGTTCTTTCTCAAATATGACTATCCATATGGTGTGTGGTTTTAATCAAGTATTCAGAAAATACATTTAGCTATGGTGTTTAGTCTAAACACAAATTCCGAACCCATTAAGAACAAGAAGAACAATAAAGAACCAAGTAGAATTTAAACATGGTGTTTGTCTTCAATATCTACCCATTCATTCACTAATCAGTCCAAGAGTCATATGGTGTTTATGTAAACTTGAACAAGATATTTAATTAAGAACAAGTGAATGAAACTAGAAACTAGTAATAATCAACATGCTTCTTGAACCTGTTTTTTGTATTGTGTAAGCTGGGACTCAAACCCAGTTCTCTTGCTTGTCAGGCAATTGTCCTTGTCCATTGGACTACAAACACAACTTGTCAATTAACCTCATTAACTTTAAAACATGAAACTGTCTAGTTATAAAAAAGATAAAAATAAATAAAAAGTATGAAAACCAAATAGAATCAAACAATGTTACCGATCCCGGCAACGGCGCAAAAACTTGTTGCGTGGGATTCAGCTGCACCAAAATGGATTCAGCTGCATCCTCAACTTGTGATACTTGCAAGTGCACGAGCCGTTGGTAGTTTAGCATATGTAAGTGCGAGGTCGATTCCACAGGGATTGGTGATTGAATGATCCTATTTAGTTTTCAACTAAGAAACAAAATGGTTTTGTACAAGAATTGAGAACATGGAGAATTTTTGGAGGGAAGAGAAAAGTGTTTAAGAACTTTGAGAATTTGGAGAAGAGTGTGTGCTTGAGGATTTTAGAAAAGAAAGGAAGGTGTTTGGGAACTTTGTGGATTTTGGAAGAGAGTGTTTGAGGACCTGGAGGATTTTGGAAGAGCATGTGTTTGAAAGCTTTGAGAAGGGAGAAGAAAGTGTTTGGGAAATTTGGAGAATGTTTATGAACTTGGAGAATTTGAGAACTTAGGGAAGGGAGAGAAGGGTGTTTGTGAAGCGTTTGAGACATGGAGACTTTAGAGAATTTGAAAGAGAATAGAGAAGTGTTTGGAGAATTTAGAAGAAAGAAAATTTAGTAGAGTGATCTTATTACAACAATTGAGAACTACAAAGGGAAACTAAGAGAATTTGAGGGAGAGAAGGGACGGGAGCTCTAGAGAAGTGCTTGAGAGCTCCCCCCTTGGGGTGTTATTACAAGCTTAGGAAACCTCACTATTTATAGGCCTAAGGAAGTTGAAAATCTGAATTATACAATTGAATTTTCTAAACACACTAACTTCACCAACTTACAACACTTAAATCACCTAACACACTATTGCATTTGAAAACAATTCCTCTTGTCTTTAGGCTTAGTGTTGCAACTCCCACTTCATCATCTTTTGGCACATTTGGCTGCTGCAAAATTCCACTCAAATATAGGTATTGAATATGCTTCACCAAACTTTCCCACAATCAACAACAATTCATCATGCATATGTCATGCATGACAATGCATTGCAGCCAGCTTGTGGGCTCGTTTTGGGCTTGTTCATCCATTCTGAAAAATCTGAAAAAATATGGATCTTGAAGCTCTTTGTCTTATCTTTCCAAGCATATGCAGCCCAGCTAAAGGAAAAATCGGAAAGGCCTTCAAATGTGATTTTTGGCCCAGTAACGCAGATGCTGCCGAATTTGACCTTAAGTTGCCAAAATATGTATAACTTTCTCTAGAAGACTCGGAATCATGAACCGTAAAATTCTACAGAAACTAGACTTCCGTATCTTTCCAATGATGTATGGCTAATCATTTGGTTCTTCTTGAGAAAGTACAGTCCAATCCGTGAAGTTGACTGATCTGCAGACACTGTTTTGAGCTAACTTGTCTCCAAAATGCATTTATTGAGTTACAACCTTAAAACACTGAAACAAACACAAAACAAATTAAAAGCACAAGTTTAACTCAAAAACATAACCAAATCATAAGCTAAAAGGGTACAAAATGATTTGTAATTTATGCACCGATCATCACTGCAGCAAATGTGTTGGGTTACAACAAGAAGTGATGGCGAACTTGGAGGTCATAGTAACATAATTGGAATTTCAAGGAGATTTTTGGTCTGGGAATAGTGGTTTTGGTAATAATGGATTTTTAAGCTCATTTGGTGTTTTGAAATCGCTGCTGTGGTGATTGCAATGAATTCCTTCCTCAGCCCCCAAGTGCACCATAATCATTAGAAAAGGATTTGATGGGCATAGGCTACAAAAACTCTTGCAACATGGCCTTCTTAGTATTTGTTTGGGTCATTGCATGGCATGATGAACTTGGGATATCCCTTTGTTGCAATGGTGACAATTTGGCATGATTCAGTGGTAGCATGTGCTTCTAGCAGTGGCTCTTCCAGCAGTGGTGTTTGGATTTTGACAGGCTCTGTTCTTCTTCCATTCTTCCGGCTGCTCTTTCAATGGTGCTTGAACTTCTATGACTAAAAGTATAGAGAAAGATTTGTCTAAGGAATGGATGATAATGGCAGTGTGTTGAGATGTTGGGTAGGAAACATGAGAGCATTTGTTTTCTTATTTGTTGTTTGGAGGCTTGGGTCCCTTGCACATGACCGATATAATGCTGCATGACCAAAGCATACGGTGATTACAAAATAATATAAGCATTGTAGCTTGCAAATGACTAACATAATTGACATAAGCATGCTGAGCAGGTATGATTTTAGTACTGAGCATGCATAGCTAGCATCTACATTGCAATGTGTAACTTGGATTGATTAACACAAAGGTGGATCGATACGAAATGATAAGAAGTAAGATAAGTGAATAGTGCGTGGAATAAGGCCCTGAGAAATTTTGCTAGAAATGCAAAATTGAAAGGTGGTTTAATACATAACAAGAAAATGATGCAAGCTGGTGCACCAAATGAATAACAACTAATCAATCAATCTTTTTCTTCTTTTTTTTGGACTTGAGCAGACCGAATGCACGTGCTCTTGTCTATGCTTGAGATTGTTCAATGAAACATAAATTTTATGGATATATTAAAACAACAAACAAATATATATGCTATATTGAAATCAACAAGGCATGATAATAAAAATCTTATCTTGGTGAAGCCATTTCGCAGAGATGAGGTTGAGAGCATTGAGCAAGTGTTCCTTCTCCCTCTCTCACCGTGTTTTCACAACTCTAGAGAGGTGAGGGCTGCTATGAAGGTGATTTACGGCGATGGCCAGACTTGTTGATGATGTATCATGGCGGGGAGGTGAACGGCATAGCTAGCCTCAACAATTGACGACAGTGGTCAGCGCCTTGCACGTTGGCTGAAGCCCCCAGTCCTCTTACAAGATCTTGTTTTGCTTGAGAATGGAGATCTAAGACACAAGCAAAGGGAGCATGTGAGTAATCTATATTATGTCTGTTCTACAAAGTAGATAGCCAACAAAATAAAAAAGAAAAAGAAAGAGGAAATGTTCTTATCTCTTTATTTCCTCCAGTTTATTGCTTCTGGTCTTCTTCTTTGGAGGCATTGGTGCAGATAGTGGCTTAATCCCCAGTGAAGTCGCCAATTTATGTATGGGCCTTTTTCTTCCGGCAACAAGTGGGCTGGGCTGCTGCAAGGAGCAATCTGATGCAAGTATCCCCTTGTGTCTGAGTTCGAAGATCAAGCCCCAAAGATGTCTCGAAAGGGTGATGACGCCTTAGGAAACTCCTTGGTTACCTTCACCAATGAAAATAACAACAAATTACAGATAAATCTTCTAGCTTTGCATGAGAAGATTATGGCATGGGAGCAAAATTATCATGGGTTTATCACTTGAGGAGAGAGAGTTGTGAGTTCCTATGAGAGTCAGAGGTTCTAAGGGAAAGAGAAAGGGATTCTAAGGAGGTTTGATGAAGGGGGAGAAGGATGGTGAAGAATTGTGGGTAATCTTAGGTTTCCAGCAGCTTGGCAGTGACTCTCTCAAAGCTATGCCAATCTACCAGAACAGGGGAGATAAGGGGAATGGGCAAGTAAAGTACGAAAATTGCTGAGTTTGCAGGTGAGAGAGGAAGCTTGCTCTCTGAAGGATGGGTTGATTTTTTAGGTAGAAGAGACCCTATTTATAGCTGCTGGGAATGGTTCTTCTCCAAGAAACCCTCATGGTTTCTTCCCAATCTAGCTAAGCTTTCCTCTCCCTTTCTTCTCCTCCTTATTGACTTACCTCATGGTGGCAAAGTCAGCTCTGCCCAATCCCACAAAATCAAAGATTTTTGGGAGCTCAATGCTTCTTCCCCGGCTGCCTCAAAGGAGAGCTTCCATTTTCACCCATCTTCTTTCTCCTCTTTCTTCCTCTTTCCATGGCCAAATCTGATGAAGGAAAGAAAATGGGTGTGCCTACTGGTTTAAGGGATGGCATCATTCCCTGCTTGCCAAAATACCTTGGTCTCTTGAATTCTTGCACTTGGAACTTGTTCCTTGGCCTCCCAGCAGCCCCTCACGTGTAGGTTTCCCAAGCCACTTCGTGGTTTTGTCTCCAAGCTGAGTGCCAAGGCTTGTGCTGCTCTTTATTCTAATTATGTTGGCTTTTAAGACAACCACATGATCTATCCAATGGATGAGATGGCTTTATCAAATGTTGGGCTCTTTGGTTAATTTATTCTAATTGGATCAATGGGCTATTTTGATTGGGCTTCTCTTGTTCACACCACTTTGCAAAAACCAAGGGAGGTGTCCTATAGCAGTGTAGCTCGGAAGTCCAGAGTGTCGTGTCCACAGAGAGCGGTGTAAAGATAACAGAGCTGAAAAAGAACAATTATGATTGAAAAGTAGATTTATGCAAGATTTGATTTCAAGAAAATTCAATTGATTAAAACACTAAGGCATTGGGTTTCCACTTTTAACATAAGCATGCAACTCTTAATAATTTGATCCACAAAATATTTTCCATTGTAGTTGTTCAAAATAATTAAAGCTCTTTTTAATTTCCTTTAGAAGTATTCTAAGCATAACTTGTACCATTGACAACAAACTATCAAAAAATAATCTTCATCAAAATTCTATTAATCTTTAGCAATTCTCTTCTCTTTTAAAAGCATGAAAGTTTTTACTGCACAATGGGAAAAACATGATTGAACCCATGAAATAGATTATCAAACATTCATCAATTAATTAAAAAGAAAACTACAAATTCACATTAAAGCTTAAGTTTGGATCAAACTAATAAAAATTACACACTTATATTAAAAGCTTTCTCCCTAGCCTTAGCTAGGGAGTTAGTTCCCCATAATAAAATAAAACTAAAAAAAGAAATTAAAACTTAGAAAGATGGAGGGAAGAGAAAGCTCAAGAGTTGTGGAGCTTGGTGTCTTTTGAAGGCTTGTAGAGCTTCCTATTTATAGCCTTAAATCTCAACAACTAGGGAAATATTAAAATCTAAAATTCTCATCTCATTCAATGCACAACCGTAACCCTCATCTTAATATTTCTTCTTTTCTTCAATTGATGCTCCACTTCTACTTGCTTTTGTTATTCAATCCTTTCTTTTGGTTTAGTGTTGCACCTCTTATCATCGTCCTTCATTTCATTTGCTTAACTCATAATTTTAATAGTCCATGATTCCACATCTTCAAGCCACCATCTTGTTTGTTGCTTCATCCACTCCATGCATGAATTGAATATGTCTTCCACTTGCCATCAAACCAATTGCCAATTTGCTTCCTTTACTTATTTCATAGTGTTGATGACTCCATTCTCCAAATTCTTCATCTTTTTGTTTCATTGGTTGTTGCATCCATTTGCCTACTAGCATCCAATGATCTTCTTCAACCTTAAGATATGAAATCATCATCAATTATGTAATGGGTATGTAAGCAAGTGCAAAAGTGAAAAACAAACCTAATTAACTAAAATTGTAAGAAAATCAATTACTAACAAATATATTTAGGGATAATAAATGTGATAGTTTATGTGCTCATCATCTCTAGCAATGGTCCATCTCCTCTCTCGTGCTTACCCATGTTCGGGCCTAAGAAAATGGGCTTGAGTCCTGAGGCCCCCAAGCGACCCGAGACTTCCATTTCTCGACCCATCAATGGGCCCCATGACAACTCGTTACCATCCATACCACAACCCACTCAAGCAAGCCCCGGGTATTCGAGTGGCTTGGGCCCACTTAAGCTTGTAGTGCGATTGGGTGTGAAATAATAATTTCCTGCTTGGCATGGTATGTCGCTTGGCAAGGCATGTCGTTTGGCATGCTTTTAATTATGACGCTTGATAAGATAATTGGCATGGATTTGCAGAGGTAAATGCATCTTTATAATTTTAATCTCAATTTCTAGCTTGACAGATTTTTATTTGGCATGGCATGCAGGGTGTGGCTTGTGCATGGCAGACTTTCGTGTATTCCAAATCGGGTCTTTTTCCAATAATATATCGTTTTTGGCTAGGAATTTATTCAAGCTAAACCATGGATTTTTTGGGCCTCAACACCTTGATCACAGCCCCTCTTGATATGTAACAGCTCAATTTTTGAATATTTGTAATTGTACAATCATGTATATAAATAGAGAAGAAAAACTCAACACAGTTATGTGAGGAAACCTGAATCTTATACTGCGCATCAAGTGGTTCAGAATCTGAAGAGATTAGTTTGGTTGCGGATGCGAATTAAATGATTTAATATTAGTCACGATGTGGATGTATGTAAGGTAAATTTAGCAACTCTACTTAAGTGCCAGTTAAACATGTTTTTCATATTTGATCATACCACAAATATTTTTAATTTACATGTAATTGAGTTAAGCAAATAATTAGCCTCTGCCTTTGGTTATTGGTAGCTATGTTGATGTGCAAAGAACAGGATAGACATTGTTTGAGAAAATTCCTGCCAATTTGGAATGCAATGTAAGGTCCTTCTAGCAATAATGAGAATGAAAAATGCGAACAATGGAAAATAAGGTGTTGAGATTTTGACCAAAAGAAAAAGAAGGTGTTGAGACCAAAGCAAAGGCATATGGAGTGAGAGGAAAGTTTGCATCAATGGCACGGCGAAAGCCGGCAACTCAGCTTGTATCCTGCCCTTTATGGCATTTATACATGCTTCCCCTATCCTCTGTTTTTTTCTTAAACCTTGTTAAGTTTCAGTTTTACGGACAGAGCTACTATATTTGCCTGTCCCATCAATAATCGAAACCAACCTTCAGCCCTATAGGAATATGGTAGAGTGGTATAATCTCTTCTGAATTTGGGCTAAAAGATTGAAGACATTGCTATTAAAACTAAAAGTTACACTCTCGTTCCATGCACATCTCTGTTATTAGATCATTGATCCTAAAAATATCTTTTGATTTTTGAACACATATCCCATCCATTTTCAAATCCGTTGGCATTGCAAAGCCTAGATGTTCTAACCAACCACTCGTAAAGTGGATTCATAGAATTTAATAACCAACTAAAGCAATCTAGCCCAAACCAGCCAAACTAAATTCTACCAGACAAGTTCAAGCCCTAAAGGCTCTGTCTGTATGGGAGGGCTTGGGCCGAAGTACCAATACTCATACCCAACCCAAATTAGCCTAAAGAAATGCTTAAATCATAAAAGCTCAACACGGCCCAATGATAGAAGGCCATGTGATCCACTTTTCATCAATAATTGAACTCTCTCTCTCCCTCTTCAATGTATTTATTTGTCTAGCATTTTTTTTCCTTGAAAGTTATAGTTTTCAATGCAATTGAATGGGGTATCTTTTACTCCAAGCTACATCAAAAGGCCAAAAGTTATTTTTAACCGAATTATTGGAGCATATTAAAATTTCACATTTTCTCATAACACTTCTTTTTCTGAGCTTTTTTTTTAATTTTTAAAAGGACTTTTTCTATTCATATGGGTGATAGTACTAAACTCAAACACACTGCACGGATATTAGGATTTGAACCCAAAACCCTACATAAGGGAGCAATTGCATTAAATCAATACTTTTTGCTTTTCTTTTTGATCTAGTAAGGGAAAAAGGAGTCTTGTGCTGTTGCGTAACCTAGGTGGCTCTTTGATATTAAAGTTTGTTAGCTCAAAAAGTCCAACCACCATTGAAACCCCATCAGTCTTTTCTTACTTTTTTGTTTTTTGTTTTGTTTTAAATAATTTAAATAAAGATAAAAGGTAACATGTTTTATCAATAAATATATATGTAGGACTCCATGAAGTCCTATTGTTGAACAACTGTTGAATTATCATTGAAGTTTCTTTGTTTGTTTTTTATTTTGTCCTTTTTTTCTTTGGGAATAGGATGAGAACAATCAGACATGATTTTCTTTCCGTGTGCGTGGTGTTGTGGTGAGGAAATATACCACACAAGTATATGGTCAAAGTCTTCCTCTACGTTTGGGGTTTGACCCCCCTCTTTACCAAAAAAACAAAGTCTTCCTCTACGTTGCCTGCTTAGACTTGGATTCTTGCTTCACTAGACTTAAAAGTCTTCCTTTTGGAAATTTCATTATATAGTCAAAGTCTTCCTCTACGTTGCCTGCTTAGACTTGGATTCTTGCTTCACTAGACTTAAAAGTCTTCCTTTTGGAAATTTCAATAGTCTTCATATGAAGGGAAATTTCCTTTGAGTTTAGCGGAGAGAATGATCTATTCTTTTCGAAAACAATATATAGACTAATTTATTATCAAGTTGATGGGAGTGGACCAGAATCATTAAATTGGAGATATAAATTCAATGGCTCTATGCTTAACCCGGTTTGTAGGCTAATAAGAAAAAAAATTAGCCACATCAAAAATCGTTTCTCCATTTAATTATTATCTTCAATTTTTTTATTTTTTATAGAAGTATTGTATTCGTCTAATTCTTTTTATAGTAAATTGAGCTTAGACTCATAAAATTCATTTTTAATCACTTACAACCCTTTCCTTTATTTTTCTATTTAAAATACCCAATTTTTTCAAATAAAACCCGATGACTAGGATCCAAGTAAGCAAGTTACCTAATTTAGCTTAAAATCTGATTTATTCTACTTTTCTGATTACAAAACTACCCCTATTTACAAGTTAATATGTTATGTGGGGGTGTAACTAATGACACACGTTGAATTTCGAAAGATTTTCAAATGGCTGTAATGGATGTATGAATTAATTTAGAAACTTATTTGAAATTAAATATTAAATTCAACATTAACGTATTAGTAATCTACATGTGATTAACGTTTTGGTTTATTTAATATAAAAAAATTATGATGTTTTCCTTTTATGAATTATACTACTAGTAATCTATTTTACTATAGTTTTATGAATAATAGCATACATTCTAACTATGTTGAAAAATATTTTAATAATCTATTTATTGTTTGTTTTATGAAAAAAAATATTTAATGAACCTATTTTTTCTCCAAATAATCTACCTAATTTTTTTAAATGAACCTATTTTTCCTCTCCAACTAACGTACCTATACACATTTATAGGTATATTGTAAAATAATTTACCTATGGGTAAATAATGTACCTATATTTTCTATAAATTATGTTGTACCTATTTTTAATTTATGAAAAATGTACGGAAATTTCAACTACGAAGTACCTGACTTAGTTTTTTTTTTATATATATATAAAATTTGGTAAATAATGTACTTATATTTTATTTAAATAATATATTTATATTTTTATACGTATATATTTATATTTATATTTTTCATAGGTACATTATTGGATATGTAATTTACAGAATTTTTTTTTTTTGGTTGCAATTTTAGGGGGTGATATGTGAGAGGGAATGACAACCAAAAGAAATGGGGTGATTGATATGCTATTAATAGTGAGTATTAATTACAATTATGATAGTTAATGAAATGCTTGAAATAAATTATAAATAAAATATGAAGTCTTGTGGCAACGATGTAAAAACATAAGAATACTACGACTACTTATATCATAGTTGGTCATTTAAATTTGAAATTGGGTTTTACACATAGATTTATAGAGTGATGGGTATATATCTAGAATATATAAAATGTAGGGATTTATATTGGACAAGCCCTTCTTTTTACCACAATTATCACTGATGAAATGTTTTCAAACTTGGTTAACTATTTGTAAGGATGATATTTGATTCACGACTTAAAACATAACGATTTAGATCATTTTAATGATATTGTTAAGTGGACCCCAACACTTTGTTAGCTGTGTATTAACTTTATTTTTTTATATCTAGTGTCATATTAACTTAATAATGGGTTGTGCTGTAATGTTTCTGATCTAAACAAACTTTCAAACAACTTCTGAAATACTAACATAATATCACGTAAGTTAGGCTTAGCACATTGAAGCATTACATATTTACATGAAGAAGAAAAAACTAATAGTACTGCAAGACTTTGTATCTCAAATGGTTAAGAAAAAACTAATAGTACTTACATACCCAAGTCGATCCCCCCCTTACCACATATTGCTCGTATTACATATAAAGATAATAAATATTGTATTCACTTTCATATCCTCAGCCACAATATTAATTAACCAAAACTTGGCCAAACCAAAATCAGAAACTTTTGGAGTGAAATCTTGGTCTAGCAATACATTATGTGGTCGCAATATCATGCAACTAAAGAATGAATTCTTATTATATATTGATGATAAGAAACTTTGCAATGGACCAATTGGAACACTAAAATTTCACATATTCATGTAACACTCATTTATGATCTAATAAGGGAAAACGAGCCTCCTCCTTCTTCTTCTTCTTATTATTTTTTTTGCCACAAACCTTTTCTCTTCTAAAATACTTTTTTATCAATATTTAGTACATAGATACTATGACTATGACTTTCAATTTAAGATTTTGAGGATGCCCAACCACCATTGAAACCTCATGAGAACCACATAACATGAGTATATGGTCAAAGTCTTCCCCAATAATCAAAGATGGTAAAAAAAGAAGTGAAATAATTAGCCAAGCAATGTCGGTGGACAAAAATTCAAGCATTCACACACTGAAGAAAGAAAAGGGCACATGGGAGTGGCAGCACAGTGACCCCCCTCTTAAACGCTTTACGTACAAAGTTCTATTGATTTTTGTTGAGTTCAATTCTAGTGGGAGTGAAAACACGTTACACAATAGGCCCCCCAATTTACTCGTTTTATGTACAAACTTGTGCTTTCTAGTTTCTTGTTGGGTCCATGTAGGAAGACCATGCATATGGCCCCAATTTACAAATTACAAGTTTCAACGGAAAGGGAATTTCCTTGGGTGTCTCAGAATGTGAACAAGTACCTCTCATAACAACTGTGTTTGAATATTAATCAATAGTTTTGAGCACTTACTTGGTATCTTCTGCCAAGGTCTAAAATATTGATGGTATTGGAAATATTGGTAGTCCAAAAACACGGAAATGTCAATGGAAATATGGGATATTATTCGATATGAATAAAAATTGAATAAAACCCATGGAAATGGTAAGAAAAACTTGGAATTAAAAATTTGGAGGATGTTTATTTAGTCAATTATCTATTAGTTTATCACAAAAAATTAGAAGGAAATACATTGCATGATGGGTTTAACTAATTTAAGTTAATTATATAGCGAGCTGACAAACACTATGAGTGTAGAAAATATGTAGTAAGTAATGAAAGAAGATTAAAGACCCCATAATTATTTATATACAATTATTTACTACAATATTTTAAACTTTATACATTACATGGTAAGATACATGAGTGACTTAGTACCATAGAGTTCCTCTTTGCGTATTATCACAAAAACATAAGCAACATGGTGGCTAAGGCGTTGGAGGAATGGAATGGTAAGGGTTCAAATCCCCTTTGTGTGTGTGCTTTGTGTTTTTTTTCCTTTTTTTCCATTACATTGATATTTTCAATATTATAGCGATATTTTGATAAAATATTGTTGAAGTGTAAGCGAAATTATCAACATTGATATTTTTCGATATTTACACGATATATGTATGGATACGTTCTGAAATATCCGTTACTTAAAAAAACGATAATATCCTTGATATTTCGTCGATATTATCGATATTTTAGACTACGTCTTCTGCACCTTTGAGTTTAGCGGGAATAATGATCTACTCCCTTGAAAACAATATATAAACTAATTTATTGTCATGTTGATAGGAGTGGACCAAGAAAGAGAAGCAGTTGCCTGCAGAGAGTACTTAAGCTAAATCAAATTTTAGTTTAGCAATTGTACTCGCTGACTTGCCTTGACTTGACATGCACAGAGCTAAAAACCGATCCACAAATATAATCATACAATGTAGAAATAATTAGCCAAGCAGTGTCGGTGGACAAAAATTCAAGCATTATTCACACACTGAAGAAAGAAAAGGGCAAATGGGAATGTCAGCACAATGGCCCCCCCTCTTAAACGCTTTACGTACAAAGTTCTGTTGATTTTTGTTGAGTTCCTTTCTAGGAGGAGTGACAGCACGTTACACAATAGGCCCCCCAATTTACACGTTTTACGTACAAACTTCTACTTTTCTATTTTCTTGTTGGGTCCATGTGGGAAGACCATGCATATGGCCCCAATTAATGCAGAAAAATTAAAATCGGAGATATATTTTCATGGTCTGGTTAGTTTTGCAGATCAAGATGAAGATATCAGAAAATGTAAGGGTTATAATTGAATTATGTTATGTCATGTCCAGGGACGGATCCAGGATTTCAAATTAGGGTGGGCTAGATTTACCTTACGTACAAGTCATGAAGGGAGGAACATAATCAATGGAATCGACGTATATAGATTTCCAATTTTAAAAAAAAACACAAAACCTATATTAATTAACCAAAACAAAAACTCACACTAACCAACAAAAGGAATAAACTCACACTAATTAAACAATTACTAATGTAGAAGCTATTTTTTTCTTTCCAAAAATGTAGAAATTATTAGGATTAAGGGTTTATGGCGTAAAACATGAATGATTATAATTAAAAATATATTGGAATTTTAGGGGACTATAAGGGGCTGACCTACTTTCATTTGTATATTTTTAATTACAAAACTTGTACAATCAAATGTTATGGCCAAGCCAAAAAAAAATATTACATAGAATTTTTTTAAATAAAAATTGTAAATCTCTAATTGATACTTCATAAACTCTAAAAAGTCCTAAATTTCAACATCAACAAATCAAGAGAATAAAAGAAGATTAATAATTGAAGATTAATTTGGTTTGCTTTAATTAAGCATTGAAGGGCGTGTAACAGGAGAATGAGTCCGTCCCTGGTCTTGTCATTTCGTATTCATGTCGAGTATTGATCAATTCATGTCGTGACAAAAGAATATTTTGCGACTAACGCGTGAGAGTATGTCAACTTTCTTTTGAGTTGAAGTACATATCTGATAAATTATAAACTTAAGATGACTATAGCTAGAATTAATCCTCATATCTAAAGCTGAAAATCAATAACAATTCTATTAACTTCTTCATTTCAGTTTGAAGTTGTGAACTTGTGTTCTAGTATCGTATCAACAGTTACCACCCCATCAAGCAAAGTTAAAAAGTAAAGAATAAATTATTACTAGCTCGTAAGACAATACTAGTCAACAGTTTTGAGCACAATACTAGCTTGGTGTGTTTTGCACTTTCGAGTTTAGCGGAAAGACTGGTCTATTCCCTTGAAAACAATACATAAACTAATTTATTGTCATGCTGATGGGAGTGGACCAAGAATCATTTATTTGGAGATATATATAAACTCAAGTGTTATATGCTTAACCTGGTTTGTGGGCTAATAAGAAAAAAAATTAGTCAAATTGAAAATCGTTCATTTAATTATTTTAAATCAAAATTAAAAAGTAATAGGTTTTATCATATGGTAATTAAATGTGGGACTCATATTTCTTCTTTGAAGTCGATATAACTCATTTCATCAAATTAATGCAGGAAAAATTGCTTCCTCACTTGAATATATGGGTTGGAAAAGCATTGTGGAGATTTCAGGCCAACTAAATGGTCCAAGTCTCTCGTTGTTTCAGCATGTGTACAACAATAAGTAGACAAGTACCCTCTCATGAAGTTTTGAGCACAATACGTGGACTCTTCTTTACTTTTTGGACTAGTTTATTGTCATGTTGATGGTAGTAGACCAGGAATCATTTATGTGGATATTTAAACTACACCACCATTCATATACTAAGGGGCTAAATATATAATTGGGTATACTTCACAATGTCATCGCATGATTCAAATTGTTCAATTTTTAGGTCATCATCGTTTATAAGAAGTATTGAGTTCATCCATTTATTTGAGTAACTTTTTGTAAGATGACGTTGTGGAGTGGGCATAAAGTAATGGCTTATGTTGTAATAACTTGATAATAATAGGTTAGAGCTTATGGATAAAAGCTTAAAAATAATAATTAAGTAGAGGGGTTCATAGGAAATATTGACATACTCTCATCTAAATATTACACTTACACATTGAAGAAAAATAAATATTACAAGGAGTTTGTAGTTCTAGTGATTAAGATCATTTATTTTTACCCCAGAAGATCAATATTCGATTCTTCTTCCTTCGTAAGTGTTTGTATGAAAAAAAAAAATATCATTACGAACAATTTTATTCACTTTGGTATATGCTCAACCACAATATGGCTTCATATCCTCAAATTAATTATAGCATGTATCATGGGTCACCCTTTTTTTTCCTTTCTATAATTTAAAATACACCGTTATATATGAATATATAGCAAAAGAGACACTATCTTAGTCTCAATTATAACATGTACTGCAAGTTTGATGAATTATTGCTATCTAATACTTTACATTGAAATTTATTGAACTCAAACCAATTTCTTAATTAACTAGTACTATCTACTTAACACACGACAATACCTTAACAATCTTATTATAAGAACACTCGAAGACTCATCTCATAAGTGAATGGTATAATCCATGCAGACACAGCTGCTTCTTAAGCGTAGAGGTCTGTTCATTATATTCTCCTTCAACTCGAAGTGCTAGCAAAAGGATTAGGAGGCATGGCTAGATTCTCACCCTCTCTTTCCAACATTTGAACTACAACTTTCATTGAAGGACGATCTATTGGATGCCATTGGATGCACCATAGACCCACAATTGCAAGTTTCCTAGCAATTGTGACATCTCCTTCGTCATCACCGATATGGATTCGTAGGTCGTTGCCTTGCTCTAAAAGGTTATAGATCCATTCTGGGAAGTAGACTTGGCTAGTGGAGTCCTCCATGACTTTAAAGTTTTTTCTTCCTCCAACCATTTCAAGCAACAATATTCCAAAACTATAGACATCCGACTTATAGGAGACATTGCCGAAGTTCCTTGAGAAGATTTCGGGTGCAATGTAGCCCATGGTCCCCCTGGCTGTAGTCATCGATATTGCACTTTGATCCTTAGCACAAAACTTGGCTAAACCGAAATCAGAAACTTTTGGAGTGAAATCTTGGTCTAGCAATACATTATGTGGTTTGATATCGAAGTGCAGGATTCGTTGGTCGCATCCTTGGTGAAGATATTCAATTCCCTTAGCTATTCCTAGAGCGATATCTCGCAATTTATCCCAACCAATGAATGACTTCTTATTATCTGTTGATGATAAGAAATTTTGCAAAGAACCATTCGGTAAGTATTCGTAAACAAGAGCACGAATGAATCCGTCAGCACAAACTCCAACCAAGCAAACCACATTGACATGATGGATTTGACACATTGTCCCCACTTCGTTTATGAAATCTTCCCCATTTTCATTTGAATTGTTGAGGATTTTCACAGCAACAAGTAACTCGGAGGAAAGCTTTCCTTTGAACACTGTTCCGTAGGCACCTTGACCCAACTTTTCCTTGAATTGACTTGTTATCCTCTTAATATCAGCATAGGAATATCTACTTGGCTTCATTGCTCTGTATTCATCCAAAAATCTTTCAATTCTAAGCCGATTTTCTTTTTCCTTTTTGTTTGAGTTGTAGACATAGTAGATTGTCATCCCCGTCACTATTAGAACTAAACAGAGTGCGGAAATACCTGCAAATATTTTCTTTTTGAGTCAAACGTTTTTTAAAGCATTATTTTTAGCCATTTTAAACTCTCTTCCAAACATACCGTTGATTAACTTCCTCCCCATTATATTCATAAAAGGAAGAAAAAGGAAGAAAAAAACTATGAAATGAAATGAAACGAAGGTCTGTGGATATAGCTCACCTAATATCTTCAGATTTGGCCTTCGAAGATTACGACCTGTAAATGTTGTTCATGAAATAAGGGCCGGTTTTCAAATCAATGAAATCCAAAATTATTGCATAGAATCTTCAATTAATCTTGAAATTATAGTTGGAAAGTAAACTTGGAGTGTAAAATACCTTTGCAATGTTCACATGATGGAATGGGCCAATGCAATATTCTTATCTCACCATGAGATATATATGCAGGATCTGGTGTGTAGTCATGCACCTTGATACAAGACACTAGGGGCATTACATCAATGGGACAACCAATGATAGCGTAAATATGGTTACCAGAATCGTTGCCATGGCAAGGGCTCAATCTCGCTAGACAAATATCATTGGAACAATATTCATCTCTTACTGTTGACGGTGGACAACTGAATAAGGTTGCGCGGCCTACGAATTCAAAGGGATAAGAACCATTACTGTAAAACAACTCCCTTGGAAAGCAACCATCATAAGCTCTTCCTCTAATTGCATGAGATGTGTAGTTAATCCTATCAACAAGGAGCTTAGCTGATGACGGTAACTCAAGTATAGTCTCGTTGTCGTCAGTGCATGAAAGATCAAATCCCCGGAAGCCACAATGGATTGGCTGCCTACCCTTAAGTCGAAATGGGTATCGGATGGCTGGGCCGTAGGGGGCACATCTTGTTTCTCTGCAATCTTCATGGCCTACTCCGTGACATCTTGTTTCTCTGCAATCTTCATGGCCTACTCCACCATTGACTGCATCTACTACTATTACGACTATCATGGGCAACCATCGTGAGAAATTCATAATGGCAAGAAATTATTTGCAGAGTACAAGTATCCTTGAAGATGATATGATATGATATGATATGGACTTGGGTTTCTTCTTTTTGTGTGTGTGGATTACTTCAGATGACATGGGCCCCACTCCTTCTGGATGTTTTAGTCAATGGCCGACGGGTACGGTGATCTCTTAAATTCTTAATTCTTATCTGATTATGCCAAAAAAAAAAAAAAAAAAAAGAAAAAAAAAAGAGACTATATATTATATCTTTAAAGAGTTAAACTGCACTAAATTGGAAATTTCCCTTGTGCTCTGACAGCATGTCTGGAGGAAGTCTCCTATTTGCTGCTTACACAGTGCTCCTTCTTCTTCTTCTTCTTCTTCCTTCCTCTTGTTTCCAAACAGCTTCCAATGATAACTCTGATTGTACTCGTTCTTGTGGAAATATTAACATAAGCTCTCCATTCCGATTGAAAGGAGACTCTAAACACTGCGGAAAGAAAAGCTTGGAGCTATCTTGTGAGGCCAAGGGAAATGGTACTACTCATCATGCAGTGCTATACTTGTTTTCAGGAAAGTATTATGTACAAGCAATCAATTACAATAACTTGACAATCCGACTTGTGGATGCTGGTGTTCACAAGATCAAGGACAACTACTTCTCCCACCCACTCTACTCCTTGACCCCCTTCAACTTTTCTTATTACTCAGGTCCTTATGATTACATCCTTTATATGGATTATTATTACCCAATAACATTATCGATGTCTATAATCTTCCTGAGCTGTGAAAATCCAATGAATCGTTCCGATCTCATAGTTGAAACAGCTCCATGCATCAGTGGGGTCAACAACTATTCTTCTTTCTCCAATTTAACAACATATTCTTATTTCCTACAATTTGGGATTTTGCAATACTATGCGAATGACGCAGAGCCATACAATTTGGGGGATTCCTGCAAAATAACACAAATGGTTATGGTGTCCCCTTCAACTGAGGAGCACATGACGTCTTGCAAAGGAATATATAATGAAATAGCGCATGGCTTTCAACTCACATGGGTTAGTCAAGCATGTGAACTAACGTGCAGACTAGAAGAGGAATATTGCGAGGGGAACAGCAACGGCACCCACATTGAATTTCAATGCTCACCCCGGGAAGAAGAAGGTTAGACAATTGCCAAACCTTTAAATTATAAATTATATATTAAAGAAGGCTTATTTATTGTAGTGTAATATCAGTTTTACCCCTGGAAGTCGAAGGCGCCCACTTTGATAGCATGTTGAACTGTAATTTCCAACAGTTACAGTTTTCTTTTCAATGTAGCGCCCTGGCTCATGAAGATAATAATGTTACAGTTTTCTTTTCATAATTTGTGTATAATTTATGTTGGTCTAACCAGAATTCTCTTGACGCTAATGTTACTGTCTTCTTTCGCAATGTAGTACGAGAAATCCCTTGGTACGACAAGATCATAAAGTCCATAGTCGAGAAAATAGGCGAGTGGATCCCTCAACTCTGTAAATAGACGTTTACTTTTCTTTGGCCTTTTCGGTTGACTAACCACCTTACTCATTCCATTGATCGATTGATTTCTCTACTTCTGTTGCAGGAGAACGTCTTTACCCCATATATAGGCTCTTCGGCTTTGATTGGCCTTGCCCTATGTATGATTCCAGATCATACTTTGCCCAGCTTCTGGGATGTGCAGTCGCTTCCCTCGGTAAGAGAATACTTGTGTGGATCACTGGAACATTAATATTCTTATTTTGATTGAGATGGATTTGCAAAGGAGTATATTATTATTATTATCATTATTATAATTCTTATTCATTATTTCCATTTTGTGAAACATGCAGCACCATACGTAGCAGCCAAATTTACATTTGGTTTTCCCTTTGTAACTGCACTGCTAATATATAAATGGCGAAGGAGGCACTTGTCAATGTATGAAAATATAGAAGACTTTCTACGCGGTACTAATAATTTCATGCCAATAAGGTACTCTTCTCGGACATCAAAAAGATGGCCAGAGGTTTCAAGGACAAATTGGGGGAAGGAGGCTATGGCTCTGTATACAAGGCAAAGCTCCGCAGTGGTCGCCTTGTAGCCATCAAGATGTTAGGCAAGTCCAAAACTAATAATGGCCAAGACTTTATCAATGAGGTTGCTACCATTGGAAGGATTCGCCATGTTAATGTTGTGCGACTTATTGGCTTCTGTGTTGAAGGTTCAAAACGTGCTCTTGTATATGATTTCATGTCTAATGGATCTCTTGAGAAATACATTTTTTCTCAACAAGGAGATGTGTCTTTAAGTTGCGAGAAAATATTTGAAATCGCACTTGGAATAGCTCGTGGTATTGAATATCTCCATCGAGGTTGCAACATGCAAATTTTGCACTTTGACATTAAGCCTCACAACATTCTTCTAGACGAGAACTTTATTCCCAAGGTCTCTGATTTTGGGTTAGCAAAGCTGTACCCATTGGATAATAGCATTGTATCTTTGACAGCAGCAAGAGGAACCATGGGATACATTGCTCCAGAACTGTTCTACAAAAACATTGGAGGTGTTTCGTACAAAGCTGATGTGTATAGTTTCGGAATGCTATTGATGGAAATGGCTGGTAGAAGGAAAAACTTGAATGCGGGTATAGAACAATCAAGCCAATTTAGTCAAATCTACTTTCCGACATGGGTTTCTACGAGTTGAAGGCAGGAAAAGACATAGAAATAGGAGATGATGCAACAGATGAGGAAAAGAAGATCATAAAGAAGATGATGATGGTGGCTTTATGGTGCATACAAATGAAGCCTATCGAACGCCCTTCAATGAATAAAGTAGTGGAGATGCTTGAAGGAGAAATTGAAAGCCTCCAAATGCCTCCAAGGCCTTTCTTATACCCACAACAAATTCCTGAGATGAAGTTGGTGTGGACAATCAAAGTCCCTGTGAATCAAGTGCTTCAGAAATCTGAAGAGATTACTTTGATTGCGGATGACAAATGAAGTGAATTAATATTAGTCACGGTGTGAATCTATGTAAGGGAAAGTTAGCAGCTCTACTCTGTATTTGATCATAGCACAAATACACATGCTGTAATTGATTTAAGCAAATAATCGGCCTCTGCCTTGGGTTATTGTTTGAGAAACTGCCTGCCAGAAATGCCATGACTTGAACTTTGATGACAATTAGGTTTACACAAATGAATTGCCCAAGAGAAACAATTCATTTGTATATGGATATGTTATCGTGTGGGCTTATTATGCTTGAACCAAGAGTTCAAAATTAAACAAGACCCTATACGTCAAATAATCTCCATATCTAAATTAGAATCCAGTTCTACCGAAAATGACTAAACCATATGTAAGAGTTAACAGACCCAGAGCAAAGCTACAGACTTGGATTTGGACCAAAGTGAAACTCAAACTCAAACTCAAAAACCTTAGTGCAAATCCCTAACCTCCTTAACTTCTAGGGCTGAAATCTGATGCAACTCTGATGTGGAAATACCATACCCCTTTTGTGAACTAGAGCTTAATGGAGTCAGCAATTTGGGCTAAAATATTGAAAAGTGCAAGCTACATGACTAAATCAGGCAGGACAGGAACGAAGAAAAAGCTTAAAAAACGTTAGCCTAAGCTGCACAATCCACGTGGGCCGACCTTGGAGACCTTCCAAAGGGAAGTGCCAGTTTCACTAAATTCTAAATTCTTAACATAGGAATATGGCAGACAAACTTGATTAACAAATAAATTAAAAGAAAAAACAGCAACTAAACCAATCTGATAAGTGGTAGAGTGGAATAATCTTCTCTTCTGACATAGATAACACACATCACACAAGTAGAAGACATTGCTGTTAAAACTAAAAGTTACACTCATTCCATAGACAGCTCTGTTATTATATCATTGATCCCATCCTCAACCCTAAAAAGAGCTCTTGATTTTTGAACATATATCCCATCCATTTTCAAATCCACTAGGATCAGCAAAGCCTATAGATGTTCTAAACAACCACTCGTAAGGCGGATTCATCGAGTTTAATAACCAAGGCCAAAACAAGCATGAGACAGATGTTCTAACCAACTACTCTGTTTCTTTGTAGTTTCTACTAAATAATGTTGCCTCCATCCATTCTTAAATCCTCGAAAAACACCAAGAGCCATTAAAGGCAAATGAGCTCTACTTGACCTCTATCAAACATCCTCCTCGCACAGCCGCACAGCTCACAATAACTTTCTTTAAGTCTCTAAAAGACAACAATAATCAACTGAGTAGAACAAGCAAACAAGCTCAGCTAAGATGTAGTATTTTGGGAGGAGAAAAAAATAAAACAAACTCAATTGCAACCATCACTAACCAGAAACAACAAAAGAATTGTAGCTAAAAATATATACAACAACTTAACCTAAATCCATAAACTCATCTTACTACTAATTATACAATAACACATTCCTCCTTCCTAACTTGTCACAATTTCAGAGACTTCAATTGAAAAGTGAGAGATTAAATAAAATTACCATTTGCACCACACGCATTGCCCCCATCTCAAACAACAACCTGGCAATCTCTTGACCCACCGGCCAAAGTACCCAACCTACCTTCGACGAAAGAGAAACCGCCACGCCACGGCACAAAACCCTCAAGAGCCGCCGCCTCAGCCTCCACCCACCTCTCCGAAACTCAACCCTAGCCAAAAGCCTCACGTTGAAGCTCACACTCCCATGCGCCCTGTCCGCGTCGATGCCGTGCGCCACCGGAGCGCCAACGAATCCGCCGCCGAGAAAGTCGCGATGACAGGACGTCCTGATCCCTAGTCCCCTGAGCGAACGGCGGAATTAGACGACCTTGTGCATTCCTAATAACAAGACTTGATGCCGAATCACCATTTGATAAAACATAACCATCAAAATTGATTTAATGTTATATTTCTAATATTCCTTTGTCATTCTCCTATAAACCTGAAAAATATAATTTTGTAATAATTTAAAATTTATCAAACCATGGTGGAGCCGCCATGGTTTTTATCTGTATTGTTTGGGGGTGTATTGTTTTGTTTTCGTGGTAAGATGATGATGAAAACCGCGCTATAAAGGTAAAGTTGGAATAGAAATTGTAAAATAATATAAATAAGAACCGGCTTACTACAACATGTAACCCAATTGGACCGGAACAAATTAGGTACTTTTTAGCATTTGAAGCTGTTTAGGGAGCTTTTTATTTATGGGTAATGCTAGGGAGAGTGGGCATCTAAACCGGAAAACCGAAGAACCGAGCCGAATCAAGTCGGAAAAAACCGAAAAAAAATCGTATTGACCAAAACCGGACTGAGTTGACCAGAAAACCGAACCGGACCGGTTCAACCCGGTTCCAATTTCAGTTTGCTATTTTAAAAAATCGGGCCAAACCGAGACCGGACCGGTTATTTATTAAATATATCATTTTTAAAAATTATTTAAATATGCTATATTATGATTGGTTGGTGCACCGATTCTACGCTGCACATAACCTCACCCCATTTATCCTTTTATTTCTAACCCTAACTCAGCTCTCTCCCCATCTCTCCTCCCCTTCATAATTTTCTCAGCCGCCCCTTCTCTATTATCTCTTTCTCCTCATCCTCTCTCTCTCCGACGAAGAAGGTGAAGGAGGTGATGATGGCGAGGGACACATCGACGACAACGACGATGAGAGTGAGCCCATACCTTCATCGATGATGATGACGACAACGATGAGAGGGTGAGTTCTTTCTTTTCCCTATTTTTTGTGGTTTTTAGTAGATTCCAAAGATTTTTCTCAAATCTGTTTTTCTGAATTTCTATTAATCAATATTGGTCATGTTGGTTGTCCATACCTTCATGACTTTCTCAACGCAGCCCAAGCAAGATAAACAGTGGTTGGTCTCCATATATAAAAAGGCAAATCCATGAAAACCCAGAACTAAGATTTGGAAGAGTAGAACACAGTGCTCTTCTACGCAGAGAACTGGACCAACTTGGCATCTCTTACGCATACCCAATTGCCAAAACTGGTATTGTTGCCCAAATTGTCTCGGTTTAAGCCCCTGTTGTCGTGCTTGCAGCTGACATGGACGCCCTCCCATTGCAAGTAAACCCCAACTTCTTTTTATTTTTTGTTTCTCATTTGAGAAAGTTCTTTTTTTTTTCATTTTCTTTTTGTGTTAATTTTATAAGCGTAGTAATTGATGGGTTGTGGGGTGGGGATTTTTAGGAGCTTGTTGAGTGGGAGCACAAGATTAAGGTTGATGGTAAAATGCACGGTTGTGGTCATGATGCTCACACACTTCTTGGCGCTGCTAAGTTGCTTAATCAACGGAAAGACAAACTTAAGGTCAGTTACGTTTTATGTTGTGCAGGTATGAGCATAAGTTTCAAATTTTCTGTGGATTCGAGCAAGGAAAAACGTCACTATATAATATTGATAGAATGGAATACAGGTTCAGCTTCTTCCCAAGAAAAACCAAAGCAAAACCCTTTCAAAGTAAGAAAAATTTTCGTAAAACTTCTCTTTCATATGGTGTTGAAGGGGACAGTGAGACTTCTATTTCAACCTGCGGAGGAGGGAGGAATAGAGAAATATGTATAATATTTGTGGTTAATTTGTAGTCTGTAGCTGTATGCTTTGGACAATTAATTTAATTTATTTGTGGGTTTCTTTTTCTTTTTCTTTCTGGAATAAGGATTTCTGTTCAATTTATTATTTGTTAATTTATTTTTCTAGAACAGTGGGTTGCTATTTCATGAGGGAGATGGCAAAGTTGCAGTCCACGTCATGTCTTCTTCCCTGATGCTTCTATCACATTCTTGTAAAATGGTTTTGAAGAGATTTGGTCCATCTTTGGAGGGATTTTTGCGTGAAATAACTGATAAAGTTTTTCGCTTTTGAGTTCTTTATTCTTTCGATTAATTGATAAAGTTTTGAATGCTTTGTAGGTTGGGAAAAATTATTTATACCTGGAGTGGAAGCAAGAAGTTACTACATTTTCTCAGTTTCTTGAGAGGATTTAAGGCTAATGGCTCTTCCTCTGCTGCCCCAACATATTTTGAGAGGATTTACATCTCATATTTCACCAAATGCAACTTTTGAAATTATTCTTATAAACTGGTATTTTTAAACTTTTATTAATTTGTTCTTTTGTGTTTTTGGTAGAAACAGAGATCATTGGAGCTTCTGAGATGCGGCAACAAAGAAAATGGAGCTGTAATTTAAAAGTTGGTTGTAATTTAGGGCCTGTTTGGGAGTGCTTGGAAGGGCCAAAAGCGCTTTTTGATAACTAAAAGTGCTTCTGACAACGTTTGGCAGAAAAGTTTAGAAGCACTTTTGGGTCATAGAAGCGCTTCTTGGAGAAGCACCTGCTATGTGCTTCTTCGGGAAGCACTCCCAAGTGCTTTTCCACGATGCACTTTAATTTTTTATGAAAATTTAAGATTTTTATAATAAAAGCGCTTTTGTTAGAAGCGCTTATGAGCAGAAGTACTTCCTAGAGAAGCAGTCCCAAACGAGTTCTTAGTTTGCTTCATTATAAATTTGGTTGTAATTTTAAATTTAATGTTGGATTATTTTATTATTTTATTATTTTTGCTAAAGAATAATTGCTTTATTCAATATGTTAAGTGGGCCAATTGTGATTTTTAAGCCCAAAAAGTTTAAAATTCGGTTGGGCTTGAAGCTAGAAATATCCACACAAAAAGCAAAAACAAAATTGGGCTTGAAGCTAAAAATGTAAAAAAAAAAACAAAAAAATTGATTGGGCTTTGGAGTCGGCCCAATTGGGAAAACCGGAAACCGAATCGGATCTAACTGGTCCGGTTTGGTTTGGGGTTTGTTATTAAAATGTCATAAAAATCAAACAGGGACCAGACTAAACAGGACCAGTTTCGGTTTTAATTTTATATGAAAATCGGGCCGAAATTGGGATTGTACCCAGCCCTAAGGGAGACCATTTATTTGTACTATATTTGTGTACCAACTGATGTGGCTGTTGAGTTGGCTATGCCACATCATTAAATGAGTTTTGAATATTTTTAATATTTTTTTATTTTTTTCACCCTTCACTTTACAGAAAACTAAGCGGCGTGGGAAGTTTTGTTTCACGTATATTCAACTAATTCTTCCCTACCTCCTCCCCTTCCTCATCCTTTATCTTCTCCCTAATCTGCCAACGACAATAAATCATACCACGGTTTTTCCCGACGCTAGTGACGACGGTAAGTTCATCTCTATTTTACTCTTACGTTTTCTCTTGTTGGGTGATGATTGAAATTTTTGGATTGATTCTTTGAATCATTGAGATATTTGTATTACGCTTAAGATCAGTATTGAATACTTTTATACTGCTTGTATGGATATGGGTCTTTGTAATTTATGTTGGTTGCTGTTTTGAAACCTCTTTTTCCATGCCTTCCACTACTATGCAGATTCTATTTTGTTTTGTAATCATGTCTTCGAGTAGCTTTATGAGTTCATATATTAATCAAGAAGATGATGGGGTTCAAATGGAAAAGAATGATGATGAAGCAGCAAGTAAGGAGCCTGAATTGGAGAATAGAGAGAATGTGCAAGAGCCTCGACTTGGGATGACTTTTAAGAACATTGATGAGATAGTTGTCTATTATAGAGAATATGGGAAGCAATTAGGGTTTCCCGTGAGGAAGAGAACATCACAAAAGGGAGATGAGGGAGAATTGAAATATGTGACTATTTCATGTGGTCGAGAAGGCAAATATAAAAGTAAATCAAGTAATGTCCTAAAGCCACATTCAAGTATTAAAACTGGTTGGAAAGCTAGTGTAACATCCCGGCCAGAAAAAGAAATAAAATAATTAAATTAAGAGAAAATAAATTGAAATCAACAATAAAAATAAAATGATTTGAATTAATTAAGGGTTTTGAGATTAATAATTATTTACTTAATTTTAAAAGGTGGCAAAAAGGTCATTTTAAGTTCGGGAAGGAATTTGGGACTTTTCGGTGGTACCGTTTCGTAGAGCACGTCGAAACAAGTTCGTAGACATGCGGTAGGCTTGAATCGGACTTTTAACGAGAGATACGAGGTAAAAACCTCGTAATAATTTTGAAGTTTAATTTGAATAAAAATCAGAAAATCCCTCATTTTCTCTCTCTCTCTCTCTCTCTCTCTCTCCGTGTCGCAGCCAAACCCCCCTCCCCTTCGCTGTTCCTCTTCACGGCGGCTTCTTTGAGCCGCCGCCGCCACGGTCCACCACCGGAGTTGAGACCAGTCCCAAACTGACCGGCTGCTCTTCCTCTTCCAATCCCAGCCAAGCCCAGCCGCCACCACCGCCGGAAGCCACCGGAAAATGCAGAAAACGCGGCTGGTTTTTGACAGATTTTCCCATCACTCGTTCTCCCTCAATTCTCCACCAAATCGGACGAATGAGGTATGGATTTTCGACTATTTTTCATGCTCTAGCTGCCTGTTGGATAGGATTCCAGAAATTTTGAGAGTTTGGAGTTCAATGTTCGAATGTAAAAATCTCCCGGTTTCGGGTTAAAATTCCGGCTACTTCCGTCGAGAATTTGGGGTATGTCCAAGAACAAAAGTGACTCCAAATTAGGGGTTTTACCTAGGGTAGGAGTTTGGGGACGTGATTTTGAGATTTTCCTGCGATGCGATATCGCTTTGGACACCCACGCTGCCAGCGCGTGTGGCGGCATGTGGGCACTGTATCATAAGGGCATTTTGTCCCAATGCGATCTCCTAGTTGTCACGAGCGTGTAGGAATTCGCGGATCTTGATCAATGCATATTTATGTATCATTTTGTAACACTCTACCCTATTGTTTGGTTATGTTTTTAAATAAAACTTGTGCTTTTAATCCATTTTGTGTTTGTTATTCAGTTCATTGAGCTCTAGGTACCACTTAAGGCATTTGAAGCAAAATGGTGCAAAAACGTGCAAAAACTGGAGACTGAGTTAGAAATTCATTTCGGACCTATCTTCTTCATCTCAACTTGGATTGGGCCAATACCTGTGTGGTTGGATCAATGACATTCTGAACTTCAAAATGGACATCTTAAAGTCGACATTGGATTCAGCCAAGCCCAATTCGTAAGCCCAAGAAGTTGTTCATCATGCTGACAGGAAGATGAGCTCATTGCATGCTTGGTCATGGTGAGCTAGGCATGAGCTATTGGTTTCTGAATGGAAGCTTGGTCATGCTGACATGAGGATGAGCTAGGGCTGCTGAATGGAAGCTTGGTCATGCTGACATGAGGATGAGCTAGGGCTGCTAGTGGGAGTTAGTGGTGAAGTGGAGCAACCATTTCTGATTATCTAATGCAAGTGTTGAGTCCATTAGCCATATTCAATTCAGATTTCTCACTTCCCTATCCCTATAAATACCACTTCCATTCCAAACATTTTCATCACAACAATTCCTGGGATTCACAACCCCACAATTCACTCCAGCCATCCTTAAACACTCCAGAAATCAACCCAACACTCCAAATTGCCTCAAATCACCAAAACAGCTCCAGCAAACCTTCCTTCCATTTCCCTACGAATTTCCTCTTTCTCTACCATCACAACTCACCCAAACTCATCCCAAATCATCTCCTTGGCTGTCATACATCCTTCTAGATATGGGGAAGCATTTGGAGAAGCATTAGACGTGGAGAAGCACTTGGAGAAGAACTTCAGAAAAGGGTTTTTCTACTCTTATTGCATTCATTATGTTTTCTCATTTCTGTCTTAGTTTATTTCCCATTATGAGCAGCTAATTTCCATAGCTAGGGTTTCAATGTAACCTAACAAGACAATTTCATGTTTCAAGTTAACTTTATCCTTTGTTGATTACTCCTAATTTTCTGGTTTCATTCACTTGTTCTTAGTTGAATCTTTATGCATGTTTAAATAACTGGCCACTATGAACACATGCATGTTGGTTATCTAGTTCAAGTTTACATAAACACCATATGACTCTTGAACCGATTAGTGAATGAGTGGGTAATGCATTTAGGACAAACACCATGTTTAAATGTTTACTTGGTTCTTTTGTGTTCTTCTTAAGCTTAATGGATTCAGATTCATAGCCTAGACTAAACACCATAGCTAAGTTGTGTTTCTGAGTACTTGATTAAAACCAAACACCATATGGATAATCATACATAAGAAAGAACGAACTCCAGAAATTGTAATCAACTTAGGTGATTGTTAACTTGTTGCTTGAAATTGGATTGTCATGGTGAAGTTGAAACCCTAGTGCTTGTCTCCTTTGTCTCTACATTTTCTAAACATCTACTTGCTGGTTACTTGCTATTTTGCATTCCCTTTTGAAGTTTTCAATCACTTGCTATATGCTTTTCCTTTTTGTAGTTGTTACTCAAAACAAACTCAACACAACCTCATTTAAATTCTGTTTAGTCTTAGGATTACTTGTGAGTCTAAGTAGTAGTAATAAGTGTCTTTCATCCAAGTCTCTGTGGAACGACCTCGTGCTTGCATTCCTATACTATAATTGGTCCGTGCACTTGCGAGAAATAGATAGAGTTAAATCTATCCAACAAGAAAATGGCGCCGTTGCCGGGGACTTGATTAAGAGTCTTATTTCTATTGCTTACTTTCTTTAGTTTTTCTTTGTTTTCAGGTATTTGCATGTCGAACAAACCATTTCTTGAACAAGTTGTATCAGCGGTCAAGAAACACTCTCAATCCGGAACCATTAGGATCCAACCAATCCGTGGTACACAACAACCATCACTGGCTGAATTTGAACGAAGACTTGATCAAGCAAGGGAGGCAGCCATTGAATCTATCCTCAATCCCTTAGAAGCCGAAACCTCCAATTCAACAAGCTCTGAAGAGTACTCTCTGTTCAACATCTTTAACTCAGATCAAGAAGAAGAAGAAGAAGAAGAAAAGATGGCAGCCCATGACCAACTTGCTTTGGAGGATCTTGCTCAACCAATCATACCAAATTCACCTTCATGCATCTTGCTGTCCAGAGAAGCTAGAAACTATGAGCTTAAATCTTCTCACTTTCAAATGCTTCCTTCTTTTTATGGTTTACCTAATGAAGATCCTTTGGCTCACATTAAAGAATTTTATACTGTTGTTTGTACTTTGCCTTTGAAGGATGTGTCTGAAGCAAATCTGAGGATGAGGGTCTTCCCTTACACTTTGAAAGATAGAGCAAAGACTTGGTTGATGTCGTTAGCCCCTGGATCACTAACCACTTGGGATGCTGTTGCTAAGAAGTTCTTGGAGAAGTTTTTCTCCGCCCAAAAGACAGCCACCTTAAGGTCCAAGATTTTCAACTTCTCACAACATGATGGCGAACCATTCAATGAATGCTGGGAGCGTTTCAAAGGAACTCTAATGCAATGTCCACATTACGGGTTACCTCTATACTTACAAATGCAAATTTTTTATGATGGACTAACCGAAACTTGTCAATCTACTGTCAATAATGCTGCAGGTGGAGCTTTAAAGAAAAAGAATGCTCAAGAGTCATATGACATATTTGAGATGTTGGGATCCAATGCTCAACACAAAGATACAAGAGGTAAAGCTGGTATTTATGAGATTAGTCCTAACAATGAGCTTGCTTCGCAGGTGGCTAGTTTACAAAGGAAGCTTGATGCTGTGCTCAATATGGGACCTAAAGCTCCTCAAGTTGAAGTTTGTGCTATTTGCAATGCTCAAGGACACTCAACTCACATGTGTTCAGCTAGTAATGCTTATCCTGAGTTTGTTCAAGAACAAGCCCACATGATGAATTCTTACAACCAAAGACCAAGAAATGATCCATTCTCAAACACTTATAATCCAGGTTGGAGGAATCACCCAAATTTCTCTTGGAGCAACAATCAAAATCAAAATCAAGCAAGTTCATCATTTCAGCCTAAACCAAGTTCATTGGAGGACACAAGTGAAGATGTTGGCCCAAAATACTTTGCAATTCCAGCAAACTGCTAATGGTGCTCTTCAACAACATTCTGCTGCCCTTACCAAGATGGAGATTCAATTGGGACAAATTGCGGATGCTTTGAACCAAAGAGAACCTGGAAAATTCCCTAGCCAACCAAATGTGAATCCCAATCATCATGAGCAAGCCAAAGCAATCTCAGTTCTCAGAAGTGGTAAGGTTATTGATAATAAAGTTGGCAAAGAAGTTACTAATCATGATGTTGTGAATGCAGGTGATGAACACAAAGAAGAGACGACACCAAAAGAAGCAATTCCCATTGGCAAGTCAACAATTTCACCTACATTGCACAAGGCGGAGACCCCTTATGTGCCACCAATTCCTTTTCCTGGACGTCTTGCTAAAAGCAAACAGGATAAGTCTTTTAATGAAATCTATGATATACTTAGTAAAGTCAATGTTAACTTGCCTTTGCTTGATGTGATCAGGAACATGCCAACTTATGCTAAGTTTTTTAAGGAGTTGAACTCACACAAGAGAAGGTATAGCCCTCATGAGAAGGTGTTGGTGTCTGAAAATGTGAGTGCTGTCCTTCAAAGAAAACTTCCTCCTAAGCTCAAGGATCCAGGTAGTTTTACCATCGGCATAACCATTGGAGATAAACGAGCTGAGAAAGCCATGTTGGATTTAGGTGCAAGTATCAATCTAATGCCTTATTCAGTGTACTTGCAACTTGGTTTGGGAAAATTAAAATCCACCACACTCAGCTTACAACTTGCTAATCGTTAGATGAAATATCCTAGAGGTATAGTTGAAGATATTTTGGTTCAAGTTGATAAGCTAATATTGCCTGCTGATTTTGTAGTGTTAGACATGGAAGATGCACCCATTCATGATCGTGAGCTGCCTATCTTGCTTGGAAGACCATTCATGGCCACAGCAAACACTCTTATTGATGTGAAAAATGGCATTCTGAAAATGACAGTCCTTGGCCAAACCATAGAATTCAAAGTGTTTGAATCCTTAACTCATCCTTCTAATTCACTTGATTGTTTTTCAATTGATTGTTTGGATTCCTTGGTTTTGTCTAAGTTTGTGCAGGCACAATCTGATGATGCTTTAGAAATTGTTTTGACACAACCTTTAGGTGACCTTGATGATGAGTCTGAGTTCATTGAAGTGGCAGCTGCTCTTGAGGTTTTGAAACCATTTGATTCTTTCATTTCACCTATTGTTGAACCTCTTACACCTGCCACCACTAAACTAGTTCCCTCCATTGTCAAGCCACCTAAACTTGAGCTAAAACCTCTTCCACAACACCTTAAATATGTTTATCTTGGTGAGACAGAAACCCTTCTCATCATTATAGCTTCTGACCTTTCACCATTAGAGGAGGACAAGTTGATTACAGTTTTGAGAGAGCACAAGAATGCCATCGGATGGACCATTGCAGATATCAAGGGAATAAGCCCTACAATGTGCATGCATCGAATTTTGATGGAGGATGCCAAGCCAACTCGTGAGCCCCAAAGGAGACTCAACCCACATATGAAGGATGTTGTAAGAACTGAAATACTCAAATTACTTGATGTAGGAATCATTTATCCTATTTCAGATAGCAAATGGGTGAGTCCTATCCAAGTTGTCCCAAAGAAGTCAGGCATCACAGTGGTCAAGAATGAGGACAATGAGCTGGTGCCAACAAGACCCATCACGGGATGGAGAGTTTGCATTGATTATCGGAAGCTAAACACTGCCACTAGAAAGGATCACTTCCCTTTGCCTTTTATTGATCAAATGCTTGAAAGGCTAGCTGGTCACTCACATTATTGTTTCCTTGATGGTTTTTCAGGTTACAATCAAATTGCAATAGCCCAGGGAGGATCAAGAGAAGACAACATTCACATGCCCCTTTGGAACCTTTGCGTATAGACGAATGCCATTTGGGTTATGCAATGCCCCAGCTACCTTCCAACGATGCATGATGGCTATCTTTTCAGACATGATAGAGAGGTTCATTGAGGTATTTATGGATGACTTTTCAGTTTTTGGATCCTCTTTTGATGATTGTCTTAACCATTTGTCATTAGTGCTAAAAAGATGCCAGGAAACTAACCTAATTCTGAATTGGGAGAAGTGTCACTTCATGGTGAAGCAAGGTATTGTGTTAGGCCATGCTATTTCCAGCAAAGGTATTGAGGTAGACAAAGCAAAGATTGATTTGATTTCTAATTTGCCAACCCCTACTTAAATGAAGGGTGTGAGGAGTTTTCTAGGACATGCAGGTTTTTATCGTCGTTTTATTAAAGATTTCTCCAAAATCACTCGTCCTCTATGCAATCTTTTGGCTAAAGATTCTGTTTTCAACTTTGATAAAGATTGTTTGAATGCATTTAACACTCTGAAGCTTGAACTAACATCGACTCCAATTATCAAGGCACCAGATTGGTCATTACCTTTTGAATTAATGTGTGATGCTTCTGATTATGCTCTTGGTGCAGTTCTAGGTCAAAGAGTGAATAAGCTCCCTCATGTAATCTATTATGCGAGCCGGACATTAAATGATGCTCAGCTCAATTACTCAACAACTGAGAAGGAGTTACTTGCTGTAATTTTTGCTTTAGAGAAGTTTCGTTCATATCTTGTTGGTTCTAAAGTGATTGTATATTCTGACCATGCAGCACTTAGGTACTTGTTAACCAAGAAGGATGCTAAGCCACGCTTGCTTCGATGGGTATTGTTGTTGCAAGAATTTGATTTAGAAATCCGGAGATAAGAAAGGGTGTGAGAATGTTGTTGCTGATCATCTATCTCGTCTCATTGATGGTAACCACAAGTTTGAGGATGTCTTGCCCCTCAATGAATCTTTTCCAGATGAACAACTCTTTGCCATTGACGACCAAGAACCATGGTATGCTGATCTTGTCAATTATCTTGCTAGTGGTGTTTTGAGAAATGATCTAACTTTTCAGGAAAGAAAGAAGTTCCTTGCCACAGCCAAACATTACTTTTGGGATGATCCATATCTGTTCAAACATGGCCCTGACCAAATCATAAGGAGGTGTATCCCAGAGAATGAGCAGCAAAGCATACTCAAGTTTAGTCATGAATTTGCATGTGGAGGTCATTTTGGTGCCAAGAAAACAGCAGCTAAGGTTCTTCAATCTGGTTTCTTTTGGCCCTCTCTTTTTAAAGATGCATTTTATTTCTGTTCTAAATGTGATAGGTGTCAAAGAATGGGAAACATAAGCCGGAGGAATATGATGCCACTGAACAACATTTTGGTGGTGGAGCTGTTTGACATATGGGGTATAGATTTCATGGGACCTTTTCCTTCCTCTTTGGGTTATACTTACATTCTTGTTGCTGTAGATTATGTATCCAAATGGGTGGAGGCGTTGGCTACAAGGACTAATGATCATAGAGTTGTTCTGAAATTCCTGAAAGATGTGATTTTCACTAGGTTTGGAACTCCTAGGGCTGTCATTAGTGATGGTGGCAGCCACTTCTGTAACAAACCATTTGAGGCCTTGATGAAAAAATACAATATCACACATCGAGTTTCAACTCCATATCATCCTCAAACTTCCGGACAAGTCGAGATCAGCAATAGAGAGATCAAGAATATTTTGGAGAAAACTGTCAATCCTACTCGAAAAGATTGGGCATTGCGACTCAATGATGCACTTTGGGCATATAGGACAGCTTATAAGACTTCCATTGGGATGAGCCCTTATAGACTTGTGTTTGGGAAGGCTTGTCACCTACCAATGGAGCTTGAGCACCGAGCATATTGGGCAATTAAAAAGTTCAATTTTGATCTCAAAGAAGCTGGGAATGTCAGAAAATTGCAGCTCAATGAATTGGAGGAGCTAAGGAACGAAGCTTATGAGAATGCAAAAATTTACAAAGAGAGGACCAAACGCTATCATGACAAGGCCATCCTCAGGAAAGAATTCAAGCCAGGTATGAAAGTTTTGTTGTATGACTCACGTTTGCGTCTCTTTCCAGGTAAATTGAGATCTAGATGGCTGGGGCCATTCAAAGTGCTTCAAGTTTTTCCTCATGGAGCTGTTGAGATTGAGAACCTAAGGGACATGACAACTTTCAAGGTGAATGGGCAGCGATTGAAACAATACTTGGATGATGAAGTGGAAACACGAGCTGTGGACTCTCTTGAGTTCACCACACCCTAACTATTGGAAACCCAACCAGGTTTTGTTGTTTTTGTTTTTGTTTTTGTTTAGAGTTGATTCTTTTCCTTCGTTTTATGTTTAGTTTGGTTTTTGCATTTTGTTTCCTTTCTTTTAAACATTGAGGACAATGTTTCATTCAGGTTTGGGGTGTGGGATGAAACTTGTTGAATTTTTGAGTCTGTTGTTGAATTTCTGAGTCTTAGTGAAAGATTTCTTTTTGCTTACTAATGAAGATGTATATGCAATGTCATTGTCACTAATTCTTTGCTAGTGTGTTGCCATGGAAGTGTTTGCATCTGAATTTCTACCATACACACTGTCATGCAATTGGAATTTCGGTCCAAAAGGTGCCATACTCAGATATCTTTAGAAGAATTGTGGAGACTACCCTAGTGAGCTAATTTGAGCCTATTCCATTCGTTGAGAGGGTTTTATTTGTTTCTACTCTTACAACTTCCCAGATTCCTTTTATGTTGATCTCATTATATTCATCGAATACTAAGAACTATTTGATCTTTTGCAGATGCTATGTTGCTTACTGACATTTGTGGAAAGGATGTACCCATTGATATGATGTAGGCTATGTGTGTTTAAGTCACTAAAAGGCTTTGATATCCCTCCCTGTTGTGTGCTTCCTTTACCAAATTTTGCATCCAAACACTTAAGCCTTTCTTTCATCACCCACATTACTCCTACCCTTGTATCTTAATCTAAGATGCCATCCCATGTTTAGCCATACCCTATAACTGGAGAACATGTCAAGATCTCAACAAAATGAAGAAGCAAGGATGGGCGTTATACCAAACAAATGGAGAGAATCAGTGTGCTAGTGCAATTCAAGGAGAAAAGCAAAAGAGGGCCAAATTCGTTTAGAAAAAAAAAAAAAAAAAAAACAAAAACAAAACAAAACATGTTCTTAGTTCAAATTCAGTTCAAAGAAGCACAAGTCATTGCCTTGAAGATTAACAAGTGTAGCCATTTACCTTGCAGCAAGAAGAAGCACTCTTGGCATGTTCTTGAGTTCTTAGTTTTCATTTCCCTTCTTTTCATAACCCCTACCCTCAGCCTGAAATTACAAGCTTGATTAAGACCTAACTGATCTTTGGGGAAGTCCGGTTCATGGGTGCTGGTATGCAATGTATTCTTTCTATGTTCTTAGCATTTGATTTCCATTCATGAGATCTTATTTCCAGAAATCGTGCTTTTGTTTTATGATTATTTCATATGTGAAATCTTGTTTCCCTTTACATAACGTCATTCACATATGCTTGTTGAGAAACTAAACCCTAGGTTCTTTGTGAAGATTTGAGCGATACCCGTGAGACCTAGAGTTGAGGCGATTTCTATCTAAGTATTTGAGTATGGTGACTTTAATGCTGGAATTCTTTTTGCAGTGGCAATACACTATACACCCTGGTGTGAAGATCTGAAGTGGCATACCATTAGTTTTGAAAGTGTGATTGTGCATTCATTGGTTTTCCTTAGTTTGTTTAAAAGTGATTCTTTAACTATTAGTTGTCTTGCAGAATTTGTAGATGTTTGTGGGAGTCATCACTGTAAACCCTCAGGAGACACAACTCCTCCTACTAGGGACACCTAGAGGTTTAAAGGCTTATTGCATATGCTCAATGCAATCGTGTCATCTACGAAAATGGTGTAATAAGTTTTGTTTTGTGTGTTTTGTTGTGGAGTTTAAGTTTAAGTTTTGCTTGAGGACCAGCAAAATATAGGTTTGGGGTATTGATCAATGCATATTTATGTATCATTTTGTTACACTCTACCCTATTGTTTGGTTATGTTTTTAAATAAAACTTGTGCTTTTAATCCATTTTGTGTTTGTTATTCAGTTCATTGAGCTCTAGGTACCACTTAAGGCATTTGAAGCAAAATGGTGCAAAAACGTGCAAAAGCTAGAACTGAGTTAGAAATTCATTTCGGACCTATCTTCTTCATCTCAACTTGGATTGGGCCAATACCTGTGTGGTTGGATCAATGACATTCTGAACTTCAAAATGGACATCTTAAAGTCGACATTGGATTCAGCCAAGCCCAATTCGTAAGCCCAAGAAGTTGTTCATCATGCTGACAGGAAGATGAGCTCATTGCATGCTTGGTCATGGTGAGCTAGGCATGAGCTATTGGTTTCTGAATGGAAGCTTGGTCATGCTGACATGAGGATGAGCTAGGGCTGCTGAATGGAAGCTTGGTCATGCTGACATGAGGATGAGCTAGGGCTGCTAGTGGGAGTTAGTGGTGAAGTGGAGCAACCATTTCTGATTATCTAATGCAAGTGTTGAGTCCATTAGCCATATTCAATTCAGATTTCTCACTTCCCTATCCCTATAAATACCACTTCCATTCCAAACATTTTCATCACAACAATTCCTGGGATTCACAACCCCACAATTCACTCCAGCCATCCTTAAACACTCCAGAAATCAACCCAACACTCCAAATTGCCTCAAATCACCAAAACAGCTCCAGCAAACCTTCCTTCCATTTCCCTACGAATTTCCTCTTTCTCTACCATCACAACTCACCCAAACTCATCCCAAATCATCTCCTTGGCTGTCATACATCCTTCTAGATATGGGGAAGCATTTGGAGAAGCATTAGACGTGGAGAAGCACTTGGAGAAGAACTTCCAGAAAAAGGGTTTTTCTACTCTTATTGCATTCATTATGTTTTCTCATTTCTGTCTTAGTTTATTTCCCATTATGAGCAGCTAATTTCCATAGCTAGGGTTTCAATGTAACCTAACAAGACAATTTCATGTTTCAAGTTAACTTTATCCTTTGTTGATTACTCCTAATTTTCTGGTTTCATTCACTTGTTCTTAGTTGAATCTTTATGCATGTTTAAATAACTGGCCACTATGAACACATGCATGTTGGTTATCTAGTTCAAGTTTACATAAACACCATATGACTCTTGAACCGATTAGTGAATGAGTGGGTAATGCATTTAGGACAAACACCATGTTTAAATGTTTACTTGGTTCTTTTGTGTTCTTCTTAAGCTTAATGGATTCAGATTCATAGCCTAGACTAAACACCATAGCTAAGTTGTGTTTCTGAGTACTTGATTAAAACCAAACACCATATGGATAATCATACATAAGAAAGAACGAACTCCAGAAATTGTAATCAACTTAGGTGATTGTTAACTTGTTGCTTGAAATTGGATTGTCATGGTGAAGTTGAAACCCTAGTGCTTGTCTCCTTTGTCTCTACATTTTCTAAACATCTACTTGCTGGTTACTTGCTATTTTGCATTCCCTTTTGAAGTTTTCAATCACTTGCTATATGCTTTTCCTTTTTGTAGTTGTTACTCAAAACAAACTCAACACAACCTCATTTAAATTCTGTTTAGTCTTAGGATTACTTGTGAGTCTAAGTAGTAGTAATAAGTGTCTTTCATCCAAGTCTCTGTGGAACGACCTCGTGCTTGCATTCCTATACTATAATTGGTCCGTGCACTTGCGAGAAATAGATAGAGTTAAATCTATCCAACAGATCTCAATTCGGATAACGTTTGAACCCGAACGGATTTTACTTATTGTGTGATTTCCGGGTTCGATAGGTTAGGACCGTTGGATCACTTCCAAATTAATATATGTTGATCTAGGTATTCCTAGGATCGTGTAGGATTCAACGGATCGTGAATTGGAGACCCAGATGTTCCGATTCAATAACTTAAAGTTTGTGTTTTACGATAACCGTCTGATCATGCGATTGTGAGCGATTCGACCGTTCCGACCGTCCGATCCGAACCAAACATGTAGGACATGTTTCTTAAACCTTGAGGAATCCATAGGAACGTTTGGATCGTAAAACGAAGGTCGTGGGCCCGCGGGCCCGGTTGACCAAGTTTGGACAGTTTGACCCTTGATTGACCGTGAGTCTTCCGAGGTAGTTTTACCCTTCGTAAAGTACTAGCATGACTGTGGGAACGAGTCTTGACCATTATTTGAGTTATTTTGATTATATCAGGAGTATGAGCTTGTTTGTAATACCTTATCGAATTCTTAGATTTTATTGCGTTAATTGAAATATTGGAATTGATGAGTTATGAAAGTGAGTCGTGGTCTTGGTTATGATTATTTTGGAAGTGAGTAGACATTGTTTTCATTAAATGGCCTGGTTTTGTGATGAAATTTTATGCATATTGTTTTAATGGTTTATTGAAATATATTGTGTATTTGATTAATGGATTTAATGTGTTATGAAGTATTTGTGATATACATTCGGGTTTTGACATATTCGAGCATCTTGAATCATTTATATATTATTTGAGAAAATGCTATCTTTGTTGATCTTGTGTGGGGTACTTAGAAGGTTAATTTGAGGGTTTTTATCACTACCTTAGGTACCTCCCCGGTTATGGGTTTTATGTTTGAGAGATTTATTTTGCCCAGGCCGTCGGAGTTTGTCCAGGGCCCTTCGGAGATTTATTTCGGATTATTTATTTTGCCCAGGCTCGTCGGAGTTTCTCCAAGCCTTTTGGATTATTTATTTTGCCCAGGCCCGTCAGAGTTTGTCCAGGCCCTCGGAGATTGATTTATTTTGCCCAGGCCGTAGAAGTTTGTCCAAGCCTTTCGGATGATTTATTTTGCCCAGTGTAATACCCTCAAAAATAATATTTGGTTTTATTATTTTTGTGGAAAATCTTATTAAGTTGTGTGACTATTTTGGGTGTTGTATGAATTTGGTTTGATGTAAAAATATTGGAATTAAGTGACTTAATCTCAAATTGGGACAAAAATACCTTTATGATTAAGTTTTTGATTTTACAAAGGAAGTACAAGAAATTGAAGCGAGAAAATTATGAATTTTGATTTGGAAAATCGAGATTGATCTCACGAACGCGTAGGTGCAAACGGTTCGTGAATCCGAGTTGAAACGAAGAAGTTATACTCGTTTGAAGTTTCAGGGACTCAATTGCAAACTGAAACTTTGCCTATAAATATCCGAGGGGCACTGTTTGGATTCATATTTTGCAATTGAATCCGGAAGTTTGAGAGCTCGTCGGAGAGGAGATTTCCGGCGGCTTCTGCGGCGGCGTACGGTGGAGGTGATCGACACCACCAACCCAGATCGAAAGCCTGCTATCGGGTGAACATAACCCAAGAAGAATCGGAGTCATCGGAGGTACGGTGAAGGCGGGGGCGACGCCGTGAATTTGGCTCGTCAATAGTGAAATCACCAACTTCAACCGGCGGTTTGAGCCACTTACACTTCGAATTGGACCTTGGGGTAAGACTTAAAGTTGTTCTACTCAGTCTTATGAACATTGTGGCATAGGTCTTGACTGGCAATTCTAGGTTTGGTCCGTAGGAATAGTACCCAAACCACCACCGGCGGTGGCGGCGCAGGGTGGCGATTATGAGTTAGGGCTTTAGAGACAGAATGTAGTCCTGGAGTTGTTGAACATGTTTGTATGTTTAAAATTGTTGAGATTCTGTCATTTAATCGACGATCGGAGCCTCACAAATGTGGACCATTGATTGGAGATGATCGGACTGTTGGATCGTGTCCAATTTTAATTATGTTGTAGCTGGTATTGTGATGAGTCTGTAGGTTCAGACGGATTGATTGATGATCGGACGTCCCGATCTTAAGTTATTAAATTTCAAAGTTAAGGCGAGCGATCCCCATTCGATCGCGTAATGTAGAATAATCCGAACCGTTGGATTGGGCCCAAATTGTTGCAGGGTGATGTCGGGACTATTTAGAGTCCATTGGTGCAATCGGATTTGAAATCTGAGGTTGTGGGCCCAAGGCGGATTTTTGGAGTGTCGGTTAGACATGTGGGACCCACGGGACCCAAATAGTGACCTTTTGGACAATGGGTGTCATTGGTCATGATTCGACGTCGACAGCACGTACGTCACAGTTTTGGAGTTGGTTGGATGAGATTTGATCACTTTGGACCCCGGTTGGTCCAAAGGGCATTTTCGTCATTAGTTGCAAAATCTTGGATTTTGGAGTTTTGTGCTAAGTTGAGCTATGTACTTTGCTTAGGTACTATTGGGGATTGAGTTGCTCGTTGAGGTTTGAGATTGAGGATTCGTTAAGTTGTTGAAGACGCAAGCTTGGACGAGAGGTGAGTAAAACCATCATAATCATGAGTAAAATCACGAATTATTATATTTATTATGATGTGACCTTGGATAATGTTAATGGCTATAATTAACATGTTGGTTGTGATTTTATAAAATGTTTTAATTGATTTAAAACACATGAACTTGTTCTTCAATGGTTCATGAGGCAATTGAATTCTATTTTGTTTTGAATTAATTATTATTATTGGAGTTTTGGTGTTTAACCATATAACATATGTTGTGGATGTATGGTGGAAATTCATTCGTGAATAACCACATAAATATATATAATAAATATATATTGCTGTGATTGGTGTATTTGGCTATAAAACAATGTTTAATGTGAAATTACATTTTATATTGTTTTGGCGTTGGTGTTTTGGTGTTGGTGTTGATGGATTTAGGTGAGAATACCTTGAATCCCTTCTGAGTTTGTCAGGTGGGCATTCTCGTGGCAAATAATGAGGGATAAATTACCCTAGGGAGCAAGACCCAAGAACAGTTAGAGCTCTAGTCTGGCGCTATCTAGTACTCATGACTGGCGTGTAATCATGAGTGAACACTACTATGGTGTTTTGTAGTGTTATAGATTAGAGGTTCATAGTATTCTCTCTTCTATCTGTCAAACAATTGAAGTGTGAAAACTACTTTGAAATAAAGAGTTTTGGTGTGGTCACAGGTGGTGATCAAACTTTTGACGTGTGAAAACTACTTTGAAACAAAGAGTTTTGGTGTGGTCACAGGTGGTGATCAAACTTTTGACGTGTTAAAACTACTTTGAAATAAAGAGTTTTGGTGTGGTCACAGGTGGTGATTGAAACAGTTCTTTAAATAAAATAAAAGAATTGTGATTGTGATGATATTGATGATTATGATTAACTTGGTTATACAAGGATTGTGGTGTGCTAATGAAAGTGCATGTGTTTGTATATTATGTGCAATTGACATATTATATTGTGGACGTGGTTTACTCATACGAGCTTTAAAAAGCTTACCGGGTTGTTTTGGTGAACCCGGTGCACTATTCAATGGTGTAGGGGAAAATCCTGCAGGTGGTAGAGACGGTGAGCAGGAGAATTAAGGTGAGGAGCAGGAGGCTCATTGGTGGTTCCACAGAGTGTAAAGTGTGGTGTGAGAGTGTTGGTGAGTGTTAGACTTCCGCTGTGTGAAATAAGCTCTGAGGAGCATATTATGTAAAATGATGATTGTTCATTTACTATGTGAGTTTGTATTGTAATATTTGACTAGAAGAGTTGAGTCATTATTGACATTGTGGTTCGGAACAGTGGTGTTGTATCAAGAAAGAAAAATTTAAATTTCTAGGTATTTTTGTTGAAGGTTCGGAGCTTCGCGTCCCGGATTGTTGGTTGTTCTGTTTAATTTTGCAGATTAATTGTTGTTGAAAATTCGGGGAGTGACACCCAGGCCGTCGGAGTTTGTCCAGGCCCTCGGAGATTGATTTATTTTGCCCAGGCCCGTCAGAGTTTGTCCAAGCCTTTCAGATGATTTATTTTGCCCAGGCCGTCGGAGTTTGTCCAAGCCTTTTGGATGATTTATTTTGCCCAGGCTCGTCGGAGTTTGTCCAAGCCTTTCGGATGATTTATTTTGCCCAGGCCGTCGGAGTTTGTCCAAGCCCTTCGGATTATTTATTTTGCCCAGGCCCGTCGGAGTTTGTCCAAGCCCTTCGGATGATTTATTTTGCCCAGGCCCGTCGGAGTTAGTCCAAGCCTGTGATGTCTTCTTAATACGATGCAATGGGAAGGAAGTGATAATGTTTCAATGTGTTTTTATCGGATTTAGAATTATAATAGATTTGAAATGTATAGTTGGTTCGTTGTAAATAATAGTCTATTATCGGAGTTGTGACTGTTGATGATGAGAACTACGTGTGGCTTGATCCCTTGTCCAAGGGTACGTAGGCAGCCTGGGGTCTCACCAGGGTTCAGCCGAAATATTATTGTGTTTTAAAAGGTTTGATCGATTCTGTGTATGTGATTGGATTCTGAGGAAATTGTTGGATTTGAATCTGGTTGAACGAATTCTGTGGTATTGGTAAAGTTGTTTGAGGTCATTAATTACATGGGTTATGTATTAATTGACTTGAGAACATTGTTGGTTCGTTTCGAAAACTATTGAAGGCCGGAGGCCTATTATGTGATTTGCATGAGATTATATTGTGCATGCTGCCGGTTGGTATTGTTAAATGTGTTTTATGCAGGTTGGAATTTTTGGGGAATGTTCAATTTATAGGGGAGACTCTGCCGAAATTTCGGTAGAAAGTCTAATGCTCTTTTCCCTAAATTTGGAAAAGATGCTAAATTTTGAGTTAGTGGGCCCGACATCGGTGTGATGTCAGAATTTCCACAGGATTCGTCTCAAGTTTCGAAGAATTAGAGGGCGGGTCTTGTCAGCTAGAGTAAGAGCAAGTAAACTCTTAGATGGAAGGTGGCAGATCAACTCTGTCAAGCTTGATCATAACCATGATATGAGTCCAACCAAGGCTCGTTATTTTCGATGTCATTGGACAATGAGTTCATATATGAAAAGGAGGATTGAGTTAAATGATATAGCTGGAATAAGGTTAAACAAGAGCTATAATTCATTAGTGGTTGAAGCTGGGGGCCATGAGAATATCTCCTTTTTGGAAAAGGATTGTAGGAATTATATTGAAAATGTGAGACGATTACGGCTCGGGGAAGGCGATGCTACTGCAATCCAAACTTATTTTCTGAATATGCAAGCTCAAAATTCAAAATTCTTCTATGCAATTGATTTAGATCAAGATGGTCGGTTAAGAAATGTATTTTGGGCAGATGCAAGAAGTAGGGCAGCATATGAGGAATTTGGAGATGTTGTTACATTTGATACAACCTACTTGACAAATAACTATGACATGCCATTTGCTCCATTTGTAGGGGTAAATCATCATGGGCAATCAATTTTACTTGGATGTGGGCTGATTTCAAGTGAAGATACTGATGCTTTTATTTGGTTATTTAAGTCTTGGCTTACATCTATGCATGGGCACGCTCCTAGGGGAATAATTACTGATCAAGATAAAGCCATGAAAAATTCCATTGAGATTATTTTTCCTAATACTAGACATCGTTGGTGCTTGTGGCACATAATGAACAAGTTTCCTAGTAAGTTGAACCGTTACAAGCAATATGAATCTATTATGTATGCCTTGCAAAGTATTGTGTATGGCTCATTGGAGAAGGTTGAGTTTGAAGAAGGCAGGGATGAAATAATTGAGAAATATGAGTTACAAGACAATAAATGGTTGACTGGACTATATAATGAGAGACAACGTTGGGTGCCATGTTTTGTGAAAGATAGTTTTTGGGCAGGAATGTCAACCACACAATGAAGTGAAAGTATGAATGCATTTTTTGATGGCCATGTAAATTCCAAGACTACTTTAAAACAGTTTGTGGAGCAATATGAAAATGCATTGAAAGTTAAGGTGCAAAAGGAGAAGCAAGAAGATTTTAAGTCTTCATCCATTGGTTTTGATTGCGGAACTCATTATAACATGGAGAAACAAGCTCAAGAAGTTTACACTATTTCCAAATATAAAGAATTCCATGATGAGTTAATAGGCAAAATGTATTGCGACTATGTTTCACACAAAGTGAATGGTGCAAATTTTGAGTACCAAATATCTGAGGATTTTATGATAGAGGGGAAAAAAAAAGAGGCTTTATTTCAAGGTTTGGCTTAATGAAGATGACAATGAAGTCCGGTGCAATTGTCGCTTGTTTGAGTTTAGAGGCATATTATGCCGTCATACAATATATGTTTTTCTTCGCCATAACATTGACTTGATTCCAGAAAAATATATAATGCGAAGATGGAGGAAGGATGTGAAAAGATGTCACACAAGGATTGAAATCAATTATGAAGGTTGTAGTCTCACACCTGAGGCACAACGATGTCATAAGATGCAAAAGGCTTTTGATGAGATTAAGGAATTGGCAAATGATTCTGACAATAAGTGCATGATTGTGATGACTTGGATGGATAATGTAAAGGAGGAACTCTCCAAACATAATGTTGTTTGTGGTAGTGATCAACCAACTCCTTAGTCACCTATTGGTAGGAACATTGAGAATGATGTTAGTTCAATTTCGAATCCAAATCAACATATTCTTACTCCCTTAGCAGCTAGAAAGTAAGGCCGTCCACCATTTAAAAGGAGGAAATCTCAGTTGGAGCAAGCAGTCAGGAAGAAACAAGATAGTAAAAAGAAGAAACAAGAGAGTAACAAGAAGATCAAATCTTGTGGAAACAACACTAATGGAGAGAAACAATTGAATGTATGCAAGTAAAATGGATACAGTTTTTTAATTTTCTAATGTATTATTCAATCAATAAAGTATTTAATTGTAACTGTCCTTAACTTTTATGTAGGATTTGCAGCCAATAGAATTTGATGATACTGGCCATATTGTTGGTTCATCCACTTCTAAAGGTGATGGTGTAGTTGGAACACAAGAGAGCATTGCTATGCAGGTATGACATGAATGTTTTGTTTTGATTGATTGTTTTTGTTTGTTAAACTTCATTATTAGTCATTCGCTCTAGTCCTGATGATTCTCTAGTTGTAATGACTAATATTATGGATACATTGCAGGAAAATATGGCCACATTTGTGGGTTTTACTCAAAATAGTCAATTAAATCAATTGTATAGAGGGTATGAGATAGGACATATGGCTCATCCAATCCTTCATGAGAATCATTTTCTGGTAGTAGAAAAGAAGTTTAATTTCAAAACTTTCAGTACTTTTCATTTATTTTATATTAAAATGTTGAATTTATCTATTGTTTCCTCCTTTTTTTTTTTCATATTTAGGATCATCAATATCAATATTGGAATGCAGACTACAATATATACATGCCTGGCTTTAGTTCTGGAGGAAGTGGTGGCCAACGAAACTGATCATTGGAAGCAAAAGAACTGCACTTGCAGAAGTTCTTAACACTTTGAACTTGAAAATTTATCCATTTTTTGTTAAATGTAGACATTTTTCTGTTTAATGCTGTAATTGAAAAGACCATATTGCTTTAATGTAGACCATATTGCACTTGAGATTGAATGGTTGTAGTTTGAGATTGGTATTAGTCAAAAAGCAAGAAACCTCATTTGAAATCAAATACACTTTAGATATCATGGAAGTGAAAAATACAGCGGCGCCATTCCTCCTGGCCCGTAAGTCTGAACTTGTCGCAGGATGACAACTTGATTACCTGGGCTGGAAAAAATTTACACAACTACACCTTAATGGGTTACGGGGTTGTGTGGTCTACTCTGTTTGCTTTCACATGCTGGTTCCTTTGGAAATGGAGGAACAAGAAGATTTTCGATCCTGGGTTTGTCTTCCCTCCTAATCCCAACCACATAATTCTTTTGGCTGCTGCAGATTGGCAATATGCCAACACTGATCTTGCTCATAAACCCATCCGCTCCATAGCCACTCTTTCCTGGCAGTTCCCTCCTGCAGGAGTGACTAAAATTAAATCCTGATGGTTGCCGAAATGGAGAGACTGGTCGCATTGCTGCTGGTGGTGTACTTAGATCAAGCTCTGGGATGTGGGTTAAAGGGTTTGCTGCTAATATTGGTTATGGTCAAGTATTAGATGCTGAGTTATGGGGTATCTACCATGGTCTCAAATCTGCTAGGGATATGGGCTGTAGTGATGTTGTGCTGGAATCCAACTTGCCGTTCCAAGTGAATCTTCTCAATAAAGCTGTGGATGCCCTCCACCCTCTTGCTACTCTGTTCCTTTCAAGTGCCCCCAGCACGGTTAGGTCCTCGTTTGTTGATGACCTGCGTGGTCTTTGTAGGCCTCGGGCCGTAGTTTAGTGTGTTCTTTTGGGCTTGGCCCCGTCTTTTCACCAAAAAAAAAAAAAAAAAAGAAAAATACAGCGGCAACAAATCCCCAGTTTGCAATAGGTCCCCAAAAGTGAGTTGTTTTTGGACCAACTGGACTGTTCTTTTTGGTAACTGAATAATTCCATTAGGCACTCGCAAGCAAAAAAGGAATACAGAAAACAAGCATCAATTGCTTCACTAAAAAGTTGCTAGCTAACATGCCCAAGACAAAGCCACAGAAACAGAATTAGATCATAGCCACATCAAGAATACAAATGATGGATAGAGTTCCCAAGGCTCCCTTGGCAATTTTCCCCAAACAGCAATTGATGAGGGGTTTGGAATCAGACTCAACACAAATGTGAGAATAGCCTTGGTTAGTAGCAAATTTTACCACTCAAGAATGCTCAGAATAATGTCATATCACAGCTGCTTAGAATCTTTGTAAAGTCAAAGGAAGAAAAAAACCATTCAACAATGGCCTCGTTTGCCATGAAAACTTTCATTTGCACAACAGCAAGAATTCAACTTTCATGTGTCGGAAACGTAAACAACAAATGCACTAAAGCATCAAATGCATAATTAAGATAATGATTTTAATTGCTTAAATGAACATCAGAAATCATTGAAGCACTTCTTCAAACAATATACCCAATTGCAATAACAAACATTTAAACACTGCAAAGAAAGACCCATGATTTATCCAAACCAATTGCAATCTCAAATATTGTTAGAGAATTCAACCGATTGATGATCTGAAGTTGCAGGAAGGTCACAAAGGGCGCACGGTTTACCCTGTCTTTTAGGTTTCTGTAAAGTGAAGGGTGAAAAAAATAATAAAATATTAAAAATATTAAAAACTCATTTAATGACGTGGAACTCAATAGCCAAGCAAACAATAATCAACTGAGTAGAACAAGCAAACAAGCTCAGCTAAGATGTAGTATTTTGGGAGGAGAAAAAAATAAAACAAACTCAATTGCAACCATCACTAACCAGAAACAACAAAAGAATTGTAGCTAAAAATATATACAACAACTTAACCTAAATCCATAAACTCATCTTACTACTAATTATACAATAACACATTCCTCCTTCCTAACTTGTCACAATTTCAGAGACTTCAATTGAAAAGTGAGAGATTAAATAAAATTACCATTTGTACCACACGCATTGCCCCCATCTCAAACAACAACCTGGCAATCTCTTTACCCACCGGCCAAAGTACCCAACATGCCTTTCGACGAAAGAGAAACCGCCACGCCACGCCACAAAACCCTCAAGAGGCGTTGCCCCCATCTCAAACAACAACCTGGCAATCTCTTTACCCACCGGCCAAAGTACCCAACATGCCTTTCGACGAAGAGAAACCGCCACGCCACGGCACAAAACCCTCAAGAGCCGCCGCCTCAGCCTCCACCCACCTCTCCAAAACTCAACCCTAGCCAAAAGCCTCACGTTGAAGCTCACACTCCCACGCGCCCTGTCCGCGTCGATGCCGTGCGCCACCGGAGCGCCAACGAATCCGCCGCCGAGAAGTCGCGATGACAGGACGTCCGATCCTTAGTCCCCTAGCGAACGCGGAATTAGACGACCTTGTGCATTCCTAATAACAAGATTTGATGCCCGAATCACCATTTGATAAAACATAACCGTCAAAATTGATTTAATGTTATATTGCTAATATTCCTTTGTCATTCTCCTATAAATCTGAAAAATATAATTTTGTAATAATTAAAAATTTATCAAACCATGGTGGAGCCGCCATGGTTTTTATCTGTATTGTTTGGGGGTGTATTGTTTTGTTTTCATGGTAAGATGATGATGAAAACCGCGCTATAAGGGTAAAGTTGGAATAGAAATTGTAAAATAATATAAATAAGAACCGGCTTACTACAACATGTAACCCGACTGGACCGGAACAAATTAGGTACTTTTTAGCAGTTGAAGCTGTTTAGGGAGCTTTTTATTTTATATATATATATTTTTTTAAAAAGCTAATGATTAGATTATTGTTTGAGTTTAAAAAAAGATATTTTAAAAATTTGCTATTAGAAGGGGTTAAATTTTAAGATATATATAATAATAATATTATGTAACATTTTTTCTCCAAAAACAAATATAATGTAGTAAATGGAATAGAAATGGGTTGGCCTCCTGGGTCTCGGTTAGCATGGGCTATGACAATGAGCTCGCGACGACCGGATTACCTTGATCCGACTAGCCCAAAAATATAAGATGTGTCGGGCCCAACTTTAATTATGCTCTTTTTATTCCGGGTTTGACTTAATAAGCTAATGAGTCAGATCAAGATCGGCCCACAAGGTGATCAAACTGGAGCGCCCGCACATGGCACCTAAAACAATGGGACCTCTACTAAGTATACTATCAAAACAACGCCTTTTATGTGTTGAAACTAATGCTTTTTGGGCGCTTTATCTTTTATATAATGGGCCTTTAAAAAAAACTTAAATTAACCTACTTACCACCTAAGTTTGAAACTTTTTCTTATAATTTTTGTTCAAAATGAGATAAGTGTTAAACCAAAAAGATTTCATTTTTCATATTTGCTTAGGACCTCCAAAATCAATGAACCGACTCTCAGTTAGATTTCTACTTGTGAGCTGCATCACATTTATCCCTATTAGTGCATTAGTATTTATTACTTCATTATTTGAATTTCATGTAACTTATGCACTAAATATTTGCAATTCTTGTAATTTATAAGTAGGGTTAATTGCATTTCTGGTCAATGAGTTTTGGCTCAAAATCAAATTTGGTCACTGTGATTTCAATTTTTCCAAATTTTCACTGTATTTGCAGTAGTTAACAAATTCAGTCTAATGCCTTATTCCGTGAATTTGCTTTGTTAAAAAAGATTTAATATTATGTTAAAAACAATTAATTTCAATATAAATAATTGAAAATAAATAAAAACAAAAAATCAAATAAAAATCAAACAACCCAACAACCATCTCACAACCCGACAACTGTTGTGTAGATACAGCTGCACCAAAATAGATTCAGCTGCATCCTCAACTTGTGATACTCGCAAGTGCGAGGTCGATCCCACGAGGATTGGTGATTGAATGATCCAATTTAGTTTCCCTACACAAAATAGAAACAAAAACAAAGAACATAAAACAAGGAAGAAAGAAATAAGTAACTCAAGCAAATAAGTTCCCAAGTTCAATTTAGATTAATGGATTGATTCTAGCTAAAGTATGATTAAGCCATGGTGTGTGGTCATAACCTTGTGTTACTAATTCCCTAATTTGATCATTTGTTGTCTAACCTAAAATTAAGCATTAGGAACCCATTAAGCATAGAAGAACAATTTAAACAACCAAGCATGTATCTAATCCCTGTTGTCGAATGTCCATACATACTCTTCCTATTCATAGTTCAATTCGAATTAAAGCATGGTGTATACTCTTAATTCAAACCAAGATAGCTAACATGCAAGCCTAAATGGTGATCAATCATTCAAACTAGCATATTAACTTATAAGCATAATGAATAAGAACAAAAACCATAATTGAAACTTGGAAACTAATTAAACTTGAATACTTAAGAAAGAATTTACATAATGAAAAGTAAAGTGGAACTAAGAAAAACTTAAGGAGAATTTCAGCACAAAGATTGCATTACAACAATTGAAAACTAGAAAATGAAACTAAGAGAATTTGAGGGAGAGAAGGGAAGGGAGCTCTAGAGAAGTGTTTGAGAGCTCCCCCCTTGGGGGTGTTATTACAAGCTTAGAGAACTTCCCTATTTATAGGCCTAGGGGAAGTGAAAATCTGAATTATACAATTGAATTTTCTAAACACACTAACTTCACCTAACACACAACACTTAATTCATCAACTTAACCTAACACACAATTGCATTTGAAAACAATTCCTCTTGTCTTTAGGCTTAGTGTTCAGCTCCCACTTCATCATCTTTTGGCTGCTGCAAAATTCCACTCAAAAATAGGAATTGAATATGCTTCACCAAACTTTCCCACAATCAACAACAATTCATCATGCATATGTCATGCATGACAATGCATTGCAGCCAGCTTGTGGGCTCGTTTTGGGCTTGTTCATCCATTCTGAAAAATCTGAAAAAATATGTATCTTCAAGCTATGTGTCTTATCTTTCCAAGCATATGCAGCCCAGCTCAAGGGAAAATGGAAAGGCCTTCAAATGTGATTTTTGGCCCAGTAACGCAGATGCTGCCGAATTTGACCTTAAGTTGCCAAAACATGTATAACTTTCTCTACAAGACTCGGAATCATGAACCGTAAAATTAGACTGATGTATGGCTCATCATCTGCTTCTTCTTGAGCAAGTACAGTCCAATCTGTGAAGTTGACTGATCTGCAGACACTGTTTTGAACTAATTTGTCTCCAAAATGCATTTATTGAGTCTCAAACTTAAAACACTGAAACAAACACAAAACAAATTAAAAGCACAAGTTTAACTCAAAAACATAACCAAATCATAAGCTAAAAGGGTACAAAATGATATGTAATTTATGCACCGATCAAATACCCCCAAACCTAGATTTTGCTAGTCCTCGAGCAAAACAAAAGGAAAACACGGATAAAAACAAAACAAGAAGTTAACTAGACCACTTTCGTAGGTAACTCGATTGCATTTAGCATATGCAACAAGCCTTTAAACCTCTAGGCATCCCTAGTAGGAGGAGTTGTGTCTCCTGAGGGTTTAACAATACGAATACCCACAAACGTTTTACTTACTCTGTAAAACAAAGTAATTAGAAAACGTAAAAGATTGTTAGTCGATAAGCAAAACCAAAAACAAAAACAAACATAAATAGATTAACAAAAATAAAACAAACGAAAAACAAAAACAAAAAACAATTACAAAAATAAAAAGAACTCAAAACAATCTTTCCGAACATTTTCTGAAGAGAAATGACTCATGCACGTGACTTAAACGTTTTAACAATGAAAGCTCAATTTTGGACATTATTTACAAGGTGGCAAAGTTCAAAACATAATATGCTCAAAGTGTAGTAGTGTGATAGCCAAATGCAACAAATTTCCCAATCTTAGTTTTCACACAATTTCGAAAATCATACAAAGCACAAGTTCAACTTCAAATTCTCACCAAGTTGTCCTCTCACAAATAAATCACTCAGAAGAGGGCTATAATGCAACACTCAGTTATAAACATGAGATTAGAGTTAAACCATAAGGACTTAACTCAAAATAGAAAGATGAAGAACTTGCATTAATATGATCTCAAGAAGGGTGCCAAACACTTAAAAGTAGAAAAATGAATGCAATTCAACCACATGACATTTAAGATCAATTTAGGTCTTTAACATAGGTTGTAATTGGGCCAAGGGTGTAAGGTGAGTAAGAAATGAAAGGTATGGATAATACAAAGTCCAAGGAACTCGCAATGTAAGAGCATAAAATAATTGTTTACAAGACTTCGAATCATCACGATTAGATTTTTTTCTTTTACATGATCAAAACTCCTTATACCTTCATCTACAATGATTCATACTCATTTCCTTTAATTGAACAAACACCAATATATTTGGAAGGCCCAAAAATGAAATTTCATTCAACCACCACTTTTCTCTTTTCTTTCACCAATTGTGTGATTTTTTTATTTATTTATTTTTTTCTTCGAAATGTAACACCCGTTCCCAAACTTAGTATGAAAAACACATCCCAATTAAAGCTCATGAGTTCCTTAGAAAGGTAAATATTTGTTTTTCAGGCTAAGGCGAGGAAATAAAGTTGGTAAATGAAAGAAAAGGTTTACATGTAGGCTCAAAATGGTTAACAATGGAAAATCATGCTTAAGCATGCATAAGGTTAGCTTGAAAGGCACAAACGATCCAAAGAAAGCCTTAATATCATTTCTTAAAATGTCATGAAGTCAAATTGCACAAGAATGAATGACTTTTAAGTGTTCAACCAGATCAATGAATAATGAGATCAAACAACAACTTAGATGACAAGAAAATAAGAGTATGTATATAACACTCATGAATTGAAGTACAAGGCTCAAAAGCTCACTTTATATGGTTGGTTATATAAGTCTAATTTATGCTTCATACAATTCTTTAGATCATGCAAATCTTTTAATTGGAAAATTATGAAACAAATGGCAAGTGTAAAGAATGTTTCAAGCATATCATGATAGAACAATGCCAATTTTTTAAAAAAATTAAATTTTTTTTTAAATTTTAAATTTTAAATTTAATTTTTTAATAAAATAAAATAAATAAAATCCAATTTTTATTTAAGTCATGCAAACATTTATCACAATCTCATCATATATGTTCGGAAAATGACTCAAAAACAAAACAAGACTCAAATAGAAGAAAAACAAGCAAATTTTTTTTTTTTAAAATTAAGAAAAAACAAATACATGCTAAATTCCAATACCCCCAAACCTAGAAATGAACATTGTCCTCAATGTTTAAAAATTAGCCACAAACAATGTCATAACAACAAATGAAAGGTATTAAAGCAAATAAAAATTACAAAACACACAAAAATAAAATAAAATAATTACAAAATGAAAATTACAAAACAAACAAAAAAAATAAAACAGTAAACCATAATCACACAATTCTGAAACCCAAAAACATTTTTGAAGCCCAAAGCCCACAATGAAATTAACCCACCTTGAAACCCAAACAAGGTGAAACCCGACCCACAATTTGTTTTTATTTCCAGCTTTTTTTATTTATTATTAATTAGTTTTGTAAAAACAAACTCTCGAACTGTGATTAGCAACACAAAGAGCGGGATTTTTTTCATGATGTCTCGGTTCAGTGTAAGGGACCAACAGCAGGGCGAGACACGTGTCGACGCATAGAGGCGCCGCAGACTCCACAAGCAGAAATTACGGGGCCATGGAAAGGCGCGACGACTTTGCTGAACGCGTCCGTTCAGACAAAACAAGTCGTGACAAATGAGTTGGAAACGGTTGGAAAGTGAGAAGGTTGTGGGACTCGAGGAACGCTGGGGATTCAGAAAATGCTTTAGACGCTGCAATGGTTAGGGTTTGTCAAAGACTACATCTATAAGAAAGAAAAAGAAGGGGAAAAACACAAACGCAAAAACACACAAAAGAGAAAACAAGCAAGAAAAAGAAAAAAAGTGAGAAATCAAATGGCTTCTTCCTACCCCTTTTCATTGGATCTCAACCTAGCTCCACCGACTCAAACACGAGGCCAAGCAGGTAGCAACAGTATGGATGCCCTACTTTGCCTCCGCACGGGGCCTGTGACCTGTCAATGACTCAATACTCCTGGACAACGATGTTGCCATTGGAGTTGGCAGAAATTTGGTGACTCCTAAATATATACGTGTGTTCGGGACAAGGGATGACAATCGGGTCATGAGTGATGCCCTGGCACTGAGCATGCAGAGTCCAGCATGTGTCGCAAGTTTGGTTCATCGCCTACTTGCGAAGTCCCATGAGGTAGAGGTGCTGAAAGGTCAGTTAGCGGCAGAGCACAGGTATGGTTGAAGAGTGTCAAAGTGCTATAAAAAGCTTGAAAAGGGAGCGGTCAAGGATAGTGGAGGTGAATCGACACCAGCTAGACGTATTGCGGGACGAGAATAAAAACCTATCAAAGATGGTAGAGTTGTACTCTCGCGACATGCGAAAACAGCTGGAGGACCTAAACCGACCGGGTAAACGCAAGAAACCAGATCGCGAGATAAGTTATGCTGAAGCGAAGATTGCGATCTTTGGGAGCTCAAGTGATGAGCCCCAAGAGGCTGTGCGTGAAGCCCCAGGAAGAGGACAGCCAGAGGGCCAAACTAAAAGCTCCTATGGTCGAGACATCGAAGGCCAAGAAGAAATGATTTCAGTTTTTATTTATTTAATTTTAAAGTGTATGTGTTTTTTTTTTCTTTAATTTGGGAAATAAAAACGTTATGCTATCTCAAAGACACGAATGAACCTAAATTTAAAGAACGACGATCAAACAAAAACATGAAAACCCAAACATGCATTTTTATTTTTAGTTAAGTAAACACACAAGTAACTGCTTTTTCTTTTAAGAGAAAAACTTAAGGATGACCAGTTAAGGGCCTCAGAAAACACAGCCAGGGGATCCGGGAAGGTTGGAGGGGTCACAATGGTCCCGCTTAAAACCCTAACTTCTTAGACACCGAAGGTGTCGCCCTAAAGAACTCCTAGACACTGTATAGACTGCGGTTGCTCACTGGAGTTACCAAAAGTTTAGCTCCTTCAAAGAATATCCTATGCGTTTTAAATTATACTACCTAATTAAATAAAAACAAAATAAATAAATAAATAAAAACTGAAATAAACACGCAATTCAAACAGGAATTTAAAAGAAGGGTTGGGATTCTTGCACCAGGTGTCCAAGACGCATCTTTAATTTTGTCTCTTCTTCCAACTACATTATTAAGAAACCTGTCAAACAAGAAGAAAACAATTGAAAATAAAATAAAATAAAATAAAAACTGAAAAAGCAAAAACACAAACATCAGAAAACAGGGAGGCAAAAGTAAGTGAAAGTGTAGACATTCTCCCTTTTAAAAAACGCGCTCGCAATTTGCGCCGGAAATGAACGGATCCAAGAGAAAAGAGCACAGGATAGCACCCTCGAGATCCGAAGTGCTTTCGGCTCCCTCGTTTGTATAAGTCTATTTAAACTCGTTTTGGTGAAGTAGAAGAGCACCTCGCATTTCTTCCTGCAAATTTAGAAGAAAAACATCAAAAGATCCAGAAACAAAACAATGGCATCTTCATGCACTCACCTTGATGATCTAAACCTTGAATTGTCCCTTGCGCCACCGAATGCGCGGAGAAGGGCTCCTACAAACCATGTCTTCCCAAACTTCACATATCATCACGGTACGGCCTCAAACTTTGCTGAGGTAATACCGAACTTTTTCTGAGGCAATGCCGAATAGAGGCAGCGCTCCTGGGAGGCATGATTGGCAGCAAGCTCACACGACGGGATCATCTGCATGTGGCACAGAGGTCCTGAGAAAGCAACGGTGGAGGAGTCCAATAATTTAACTGTGCTCCACGCGGTCTCGGCTACCAATTTGGGTATGCGATTGTTGGCGAGAACACGGGAGTGTGCCGCGCTGAGCGATAAAGTAGCTTCCTTGAAGGCTATGGTGGCGGACTCCAGAAGCGGCTTTCCCGTGCCAATCAGCACGTGGAAGCATTGTAGAGAAAGAATGAGGACCATGTGGAGCTGCTGCAAATTCTGCAAGTAAGAGAGAATAGAGGCATGCCATGAAGATGAAGATGAAGAAGTTGTTTTTATTTTTAATTTACTTGAATGTTTTTTTTTTGTTTTTTTTTAAATTTTTTTACCCCCATTTTTTTTTCTTTGTTTGTAATGCAGTGTTTGAGTGAAATGAAAATTGCGTTTTAACACTTAGAAATAAACTAACTAACCACACCACGTAAATAAATACATAAACTAACTTAACAAAACAAACAAAAAGAAAACAAAGAAGTTCCAACTTGAAGTTTTTAAAAAAAATTTATTATTATTTACAACTAACTGACCACACAAAGAAAAAAAACAGAGAAGTTCCAAATTGCAATTTACAAGGAAAAATAAATAAAAACTCAAATTTCAATTTTTTTAAAAAAATTATTTTTTTAAATTTTTGTTTTGTTCTTTTTTTATATTTTTAAAACACACAAATATACAAGCAACTCATGGATGACCAAAATTCAGTTTATATGAAATTTTTTTTTTTTTTAAATTTTTAAATTTTTTATAATTTTTTTTAAAATGTTTTATAAAAAGAAACAGAAATTTAAAATAATAACAAGTAAAGAGAAAGGATTGAAATGCTCCCCCTTGAAGCGATTAGGTCGAGCATGGATGCATTTGGAGGTCGCGACTTCTCCCACTACTCCACACTCCCCATTCTTATGATTGAGGTTGTCATCTCTCTCCATTTTTATTAAGCTGTCATTACTTGCGAAAACAAACACAGAAAACTTGAAACAGAATTAAAGGATTAGGAAATAAAAACTAAAATGGAAAGGAAAATCAACACACGTCCAATTTCGTGCTTCAAAGTAACAAGCAACAAAGTAAATCAAATTAGCTTATGAAGTTCGTTCTTTTTCAAATATGATTATCCATATGGTGTGTGGTTTTAATCAAGTATTCAGAAAAAGCATTTAGCTATGGTGTTTAGTCTAAACACAAATTCCGAACCCATTAAGAACAAGAAGAACAATAAAGAACCAAGTAGAATTTAAACATGGTGTTTGTCTTCAATATCTACCCATTCATTCACTAATCAGTCCAAGAGTCATATGGTGTTTATGTAAATTTGAACAAGATATTTAATTAAGAACAAGTGAATGAAACCATAAACTAGAAATAATCAACATGCTACTTGAACCTTTTTTGTTTTTGGGTGTTGTGTAAGCTGGGACTCAAACCCAGTTCTCTTGCTTGTCAGGCAATTGTCCTTGTCCGTTGGACTACAAACACAACTTGTCAATTAACGCCATTAACTTTAAAACATGAAACTGTCTAGTTATAAGAAAGATAAAAATAAATAAATAAGTAGGAAAACCAAATAGAATCAAACAATGTTACCGATCCTCGGCAACGGCGCCAAAAACTTGTTGTGTAGATACAGCTGCACCAAAATAGATTCAGCTGCATCCTCAACTTGTGATACTCGCAAGTGCACGAGCCGTTCGGTAGTATAGCATATGTAAGTGCGAGGTCGATCCCACGAGGATTGGTGATTGAATGATCCAATTTAGTTTCCCTACACAAAATAGAAACAAAAACAAAGAACATAAAACAAGGAAGAAAGAAATAAGTAACTCAAGCAAATAAGTTCCCAAGTTCAATTTAGATTAATGGATTGATTCTAGCTAAAGTATGATTAAGCCATGGTGTGTGGTCATAACCTTGTGTTCCTAATTCCCTAATTTGATCATTTGTTGTCTAACCTAAAATTAAGCATTAGGAACCCATTAAGCATAGAAGAACAATTTAAACAACCAAGCATGTATCTAATCCCTGTTGTCGAATGTCCATACATACTCTTCCTATTCATAGTTCAATTTGAATTAAAGCATGGTGTATACTTTTAATTCAAACCAAGATAGCTAACATGCAAGCCTAAATGGTGATCAATCATTCAAACTAGCATATTAACTTATAAGCATAATGAATAAGAACAAAAACCATAATTGAAACTTGGAAACTAATTAAACTTGAATACTTAAGAAAGAATTTACATAATGAAAAGTAAAGTGGAACTAAGAAAAACTTAAGGAGAATTTCAGCACAAAGATTGCATTACAACAATTGAAAACTAGAAAATGAAACTAAGAGAATTTGAGGGAGAGAAGGGAAGGGAGCTCTAGAGAAGTGTTTGAGAGCTCCCCCCCTTGAGGGTGTTATTACAAGTTTAGAGAACTTCCCTATTTATAGGCCTAGGGGAAGTGAAAATCTGAATTATACAATTGAATTTTCTAAACACACTAACTTCACCTAACACACAACACTTAATTCATCAACTTAACCTAACACACAATTGCATTTGAAAATAATTCCTCTTGTCTTTAGGCTTAGTGTTCAGCTCCCACTTCATCATCTTTTGGCTGCTGCAAAATGCCACTCAAAAATAGGAATTGAATATGCTTCACCAAACTTTGCCACAATCAACAACAATTCATCGTGCATATGTCATGCATGACAATGCATTGCAGCCAGCTTGTGGGCTCGTTTTGGGCTTGTTCATCCATTCTGAAAAATCTTCAAAAATATGTATCTTCAAGCTATGTGTCTTATCTTTCCAAGCATATGCAGCCCAGCTCAAGGGAAAATCGGAAAGTCCTTCAAATGTGATTTTTGGCCCAGTAACGCAGATGCTGCCGAATTTGACCTTAAGTTTCCAAAACATGTATAACTTTCTCTACAAGACTCGGAATCATGAACCGTAAAATTATACAGAAACTAGACTTCCGTATCTTTCCAATGATGTATGGCTCATCATCTGGTTCTTCTTGAGCATGTACAGTCCAATCCGTGAAGTTGACTGATCTGCAGACACTGTTTTGAGCTAATTTGTCTCCAAAATGCATTTATTGAGTCTCAAACTTAAAACACTGAAACAAACACAAAACAAATTAAAAGCACAAGTTTAACTCAAAAACATAACCAAATCATAAGCTAAAAGGGTACAAAATGATATGTAATTTATGCACCGATCAACAACAACACGCATCTTACCGGCTTGACGGCAAAACCCCCCTCCGCTCCTCTTTGCCAGCAATACCACCCATGGTCAAATGAATCCAGTTCTACCAACTCAACATATAATTTTTTTTTAATAAATAAATATTGAAATGTTCTTATTGGACCCAAATAAAGTGCGTGTTTCCATTTTGAGTACCTATTGTCCCCATTGCATTGGAGGAACCCAAGAAACATGCAAGACCCATGTTCCCAACATCTTTCTTAACAACGAAAAAAATAAATAAATGTATAAAATAAAGAAATAATTTCTTCTTACAGAAAAATAAAAAAAACTCATAATATTCTGTATTTTTAAAGTTGATAAAATGTCCTTGTAGGTATTAAAAAGAAAAAGGAAGCAGCGGAGGGTGTGTAGCAACTCTTCTATCCCACTCTTTCAAGCCAAAACCAATTAGCAATGGGGAGTAGCCCATCTCCTTATAAATCCATACTAGGTTTCTTAATTTTTCAATGTGGGATAAACACTCTCAACACCCGCCATCAACCTTTCAATTCAACAATTATTCTGAAGTGAACCCTAAGGGTTGGTGAATCCAATTTTTATTAGGAATAAGATTGGGGAGATTTATTCCTAATCCAATTTTTATTAGGAATCAACCCCAAGGCTCAAATAATGTAGATCCTAATCCAATGGTCGCTGAATTTAATCTAAGTAATGTAAATCATATATATCCTACCAAATAGAAACAAGAACACAAAAAATGAAAAAGCAAGAGGATTTAATTAAAAGAGAAATCAAATGAATTACGAAGCAGTCGATTTTTATTGTTAAGAAGCAATCTCCTCTTTCCCAGAACAAAAAAATTAAGAAGCAATCTCCAAATCGCAATGATGTATATATGTAGCGATTTTTATTGTTATTTTTTTAAATAACTTGACGCATTCTTCATGGAACAAATCAGGAATGATTATTTTTTCCAAGCAAGGATTGAAGAAGAAGCAATACCTTAATAAAGGTTTGACTTTATAATGGGGCTAGTGTTTGAGTTTAAAATCGAAGCAAAACATAATGACCAGAAGTGCGTTTTTTTTTTTCTTCTTGTATTTAAAGCCAATATAGTGCCAGTCCATGAATTTAAGTCCGATGATCAGAAGCCTTAGAGAACCCTAGATTTGGGGATCATAAGCTCACCTAACCTTTTATCTGCTTTTCCCTGTGAACCCGGAAGACATGACAAAGGAGGAGAGCAGCTGGATCTTTATGTTTTAGATTTGGTCTTAATACATGTATGCCAGACTTGTATGGGATTTTCTAACTTCTTTTAAGCAGGAGAAGGCACACTGAGTCATAGAGTCGGGGGCGTATAGGAATTGGAATTTACTTGTTTTTCTTGTGTTTTAATGTTTTTTGGGGATCAGAAGCTCACCCTGGACTGGACGAGGGACACAAAAACAAAAACAATGAAATTTCTTAGCCAAACTATTACTTACAATATATGAACACAAACATATTCAAAATTCAGGATGGACGAGGTTTAATAATAAATAGATGTAGATTGTATGCCCATATTCAAAATATTATTTACAATATATGAACACAAACATATTCAAAATTCAGGTGAAATTTAATATGAAAGTTGATAGATATGCAAAAGGATATCCCTTCAGACCAGTTGGCTTGCTTATTATGTATACCTGTTTGTAAATTTGTTAAAGCACATCACCTTAAAATCGTATTGCATGCGTATAAAGACGCAGCAAGATCTTCTTCGATCCTTGATCGTCTTTTGTTTATTTTATCTTTTTCATAATTTCATGCTTAAAACTAGATGATATCTTTTATAGGAAATATTTTAAATCAGAAAATAAAGGGACAAACTAGAAAAGTGGGGGTTAAATAATCAACAAATAACCGACACTACTACATGTTTCTACTTGCGTGACGACAGTTTGCGCGACGAATAATAAACGTCGCACGAAACAACCATGCGCGACGGAAATATAAAAGCGTACCGCCAAACTGCGCGGCCAAATTTTCGTCCCGCAAAGCTTCTTTGCGCGACAAAAGATAATATTGTCGCATATGGTAACGAAAATTGGCACATAACCGTGGATTTGGCGGCAAAAATTGCACGATGTAATTTTTCGTCGCGCTAAGTTATAATGCGCGACAAATAATCTTGATCGTCGCGCACAAAACAGGCGGGAAAAAAAAACACGGGTTGATCGCATTTAGCGCCAAATGTTTGCGTAACAAAATATATCGTCGCGCAAAGTGATTGTGTTCTTGCGTGACGACGTGTTGAATTTGGGCAAGGGATTATTGTGGGACGAACGACCTAGACCACGTCGCGCAAAATGGATGTCGGCACGACCATGCGCGCCGGTAAAAAAATTTTGCGGGACGACAAAGGCGTTTGCGCGACAAAAATCTGCAACGCATTTATGTTTTTGTCGCGCAAGGACTTCAGAACTCTGCGCGACGAAACACTTTTATCTGTCGCGCAAAACCGTCGTTATTACTTTAGCCAGTTTCAGCCATGGCAGAGGCAAACTGCAAAAAAAAATTGCAGTTTGCCTCAGTCTCTCTCTCCCTCTGTCTCGAAGGTTATAGGGCACAAACGCATCAATTTCATTTCGTTTATGAGTTAAACTATCTCCGCCTCTGGTACGTTCATTGGGTATATATTTTTTGTCGTTAGTGTGAAAATATTACTATAAATTCATACTAACGCATTAATTTCGTTGTATATAAGGATATTTGTAGGAATTTCAAAACATTTTTCCGAAGTTCATTTGAATATTAAACATGCATTTAATCAAATTAATCGCAGCGGAAGTCTAAGGTGGTTGTTTAAATTCAAAAACAAAACTTCCTCCAAGTAACTTAAGCCATGAACATTGATATGTTTTTCATAAATGAAAATTCAAGAGAAAGGATAAGATCTAATTACCCTTGAAGCAATTATATGAACCAATTTGTGTTTGGTCTTCTCTTGATGATTTCCTCTTTGTTGATCTCCTCTTTGATCTTTGATCTTTGCTCCTTGATCTTTCTCCTCCATGTGAGCCAGAAAAGTATATGGCCTCTAAGTCTCCACACCAATGGAACCTTGAGATGAGAAGAAGTATCTTGAGAATACTTGGATGCTAGTGTAAGATTCTCAAGATTGGTTTCAATCTAAACCACTTTGAAAGATTAAAGTGTTTCACTCTTGAAAACCTTCTTTAATCTATCTTTGATCTCCCAAACTCATTTGTTTGATGTTGGATTGTGTTTTGTGTGTTAATTAGCTTATGGAAACAATTCCCATACACATTCACTTAAGCATTTTCGGCCAAACCCCATTGGGCTTCCAAAATTGGGCCTTATGACATTTAAACCATAATATTTAGTTGTCTTAAGTCCTTGGGCTTGATACCCAACCATTTGGGCTTCCCGTTAACTATTACCGAGGCCCAAATACGTTTTTACACGTAGTAAATCATCCACATCAAATCAATCAAATTGATTTCCTCATTCTCATTTGTATTACTCAAAGTTAACCATTTAAGGTGTGCGATCCATTAGGTTCTTGTTAAGCTCATAATTTCATACATATACATATGCCCTATTTACTTACTTCTTTTGCTTAGTTTCCTAGATTTCTAAGTTATTTGCCTCCCTTTGTGTGTTTTGTAGGCAAATAGAGCAAGAGAGAATAATTCATGCAATTCAAGCATGTGAATGCCTAATTTGGATGAAGGGAAGAAGAGCTTAAAGACAAACTCATTTTTGCTACAGCCCCTTGCCAGTCCAGTTTCCGTAGGTCACATTGCAATATTTGTTTCAGCCACCTACACAGCTCGGATGAGGCCGCATTCTTCATAAAGTTGTTCTCATGGGTGTGTACTATAACATATCCAAAAGTCAGCCCCACTGGATAAATATGGAGTCTGTTACCTAGCAAACACAGAGCCATGCTCATGATGGATTTTATCAGCACGCAAAATGAGTTAGCAATTTGTTTTGGCCTTAACTCATTCATCCGAGCTTGGATTGGGCCAATACTTGTGTGGTTGGATCATACACATTCTGAACTTCAAAATGGACATCTTAAAGTCATCATTTGATTCATCCTAGCCCAATTCGTAAGCCCTTGAAGTTGCTGGTCATGCTGACCTCAAGATGAGCTATTGTAGCTGGTTGGAAGCTTGGTCATGGTGAGCTAGGCATGAGCTATTGTAGCTGGTTGGAAGCTTGGTCATGGTGACATGAAGATGAGCTAGGGCTGCTGATGGGATTTATTGGACAAGTGCATCAACCATTTCAGATTTTCTAATTCAAGTGCATCAACCATTTCAGATTTTATAATTCAAGTGTTGTATGCATTAGTCTTTTTGAATTCAGATTTTCACTTCCCCTAGGCCTATAAATAGGGAGGTTCTCTAAGCTTGTAAACACACCCCAAGGGGGGGGAGCTCTCAAACACTTCTCTAGAGCTCCCTTCCCTTCTCTCCCTCAAATTCTCTTAGTTTCCTTTCAAGTTCTCAATTGTTGTAGCAATATGATTTTGCTAAATTTTCCTTCAAGTTTTAGTTTAATTTTATTTGTCATGTACATTCTTTTCTTTAGTTTCAATTATGGTTTTTGATCTTATTCATTATGCTTATAAGTTAATATGCTAGTTTGAATGATTGATCACCATTTAGGCATGCATGTTAGCTATCTTGGTTTGAATTAAGAGTATACACCATGCTTTAATTCAAATTGAACTATGAATAGGAAGAGTATGTATGGACATTCGACAATAGGGATTAGATACATGCTTGGTTGTTTAAATTGTTCTTCTATGCTTAATGGGTTCCTAATGCTTAATTTTAGGTTAGACAACAAATGATCAAATTAGGGAATTAGGAACGCAAGGTTATGACCAAACACCATGGCTTAATCATACATTAGCTAGAATCAATCCATTAATCTAATTGAACTTGGGAACTTATCTACTTGAGTTAGTTATTTTCTTGCTTTCTTGTTTTATTTATTTCCTTTCTTTTTCATTTATGTTTTGTGTAGGGAAATGAATTGGATCATTCAATCACCAATCCTCGTGGGATCGACCTCGCACTTACATATGCTATACTACCGAACGGCTCGTGCACTTGCGAGTATCACAAGTTGAGGATGCAGCTTAATCCATTTTGGTGCAGCTGTATCTACACAACAGTTCTAATTAGCAAGGCAGTGGGAAAATATTAGAACTCTTTCTAACCAACTGGAATTAAAACCCCTTTTTAATTCTTCCTTTATTTGGATCGATCACAATCAATCCTAGGACTTCCACAAGCCAAGAGTGACATCTAGCAATATATCGAGGCTACCCAAGCTAACCAGAATAGATGAAGAACCTATTCAGTTGGAATTACAATGCAATACGGTCCTTCTCTTATACAATGTTTCAAATCATATTATTAGGGTACGGATTTTTTATGTCAAACCCCTAATATGATTTATAACCTCATGTGATTCAAAAGAACATGATTAAGAACAACTTTCTAAATCAAGCTAAAAATACTTTGGCCAAAGATTTACTGAATCACATCTTGAAACATTCTTCTTCTTTATCGAAAGTAGAGATTCCTTATTTTACATTCACATGCCCCTATGATGAATTAAGAGATCCCAACAACACTTAAGACAAATCTTTTACGGCTTGCCTTTAAGAGCTATCAAAGATCAATAACGCATCACAGGACAACCATGATGCCTCAGGTCTAACGACTAATTTGCATTATTGCAACTATGAGTTCTCATTTGACATGTAGATAAATACTCCATATGAGAACTACGGTTGATCGCGTTCAGTGTACTCATTCACTAATGAGCACCCACATACTTGTATTAGTGTCAACTACACAAATGGTTTGAGACTAACCATCCTCCCAACTGAGCATACATAAATGTGCTAATCTTGACGGTTTATCAATGCCCATTTGATAACCTATGATTAGGAACATTTTGGGATACTACAGTTAGAGATTAAAGGTCTCCGAATCTAATCTTCTTTAGATTACTTTATCTCTTATTTAGCATACCCTAGACATTTGTTTCTTTAGACGATGTAAAAGATAACAAATAAGTTTGCCCTTTATATATCATATACGAAATGTATTCTAAGGAGATTACATCAAATGTATTGGCTCTTAGGGCACATTTCTAACAATCTCCCACTTGCACTAGAGCCACATAGCCATGTATCTCATACCCATTATCTCTGTATGTCTATCCAGTTGTGACTGTGACATAGGCTTAGTGCGTGGATCTGTTACGTTGTTTGCAGATGCCCCATCTAATGGTAACATTTTTCTATGTGTTTGGATCTCTGATGAGACCTAGGTTCCTTGGCTTGAGCTATCGCCCCATTGTCATCACACAGTAAAGGTACTTGTGACATTATGGTTAGAACCACATTTAGTTCGGTAATGAACCTTTTTTATCCAAACAAATTTTATTGTAGCTTCTAAAGCGACAATGCAATCAACTTCAGTTGTTCTCTAACTAACTGCGTGTCCATTCAAAATGAAGACGTACCCTTAGGTGGATTTGCAATCATTGATATTAGATACATTACCCGAATCAGTAAATGCTTCCACTTGCTACTCTGATTTTCCTCCCAAATGAGGAACATGTCCTTAGTCATTCTTAAGTATTTAAGAACATATATGTCTTGTCCAATCATGGGCTTGATTTATATCTTTTAGTTATACTCGTATAACCGATATTATGTCTTGTACATGCTATGACATATATGAGAATCCCTATTGTATATGCATAAGAGATTTTTCTCATATGCTGTATATCATTATGAGTTTCTAGACACATGTTCTTAGAAAAGTGAAGTCCATGTCATCCTGGAAGTAAACTTTTCTTAGACTGTTCCATATGAAACCTCCTTAGCACCTTATCAGCATACAAGGATTGAGATAATCCCATTATTCTCTTAGATCTATCATGATAAATCTTTATCTCAAGTATGTAAGATGCTTCTTTAAAATCTTTCATTAAGAATGATTTTAATGAGTCACTGCTTCACTGAAGATATCATTCCTATATCGTTTCCGATAAGTAGTATGTCATATACATACATTACTAGGAATACTACCAAACTCCCACTGACCTTTTTGTACACTCATTGGTCATCCATGTTTTGTTTGAAGTCAAACGATTTGACAACTTCATCAAATAGGATGTTTCAACTCCAAGAACCTTGAATCAACCCATAAATGGATCAATGTGGTTTGCATACCTTATGCTTATCAACTTCAGAAATGAAGCCTTCAAGTTGATCTATATATAGTTCTTCCTGAAGGTGGCCATTCAGAAAAGCCGTCTTCACATCCATTTTGACAAATCTCATAATCATGGTATGCATCTATTGCAAGAAAAATCCGAATAAACTTTGTCATAGTGACATGAGAAAAGGTTTCTTCATAGTCAATCATTTCTCTCTGCTTGTAGCACTTTGCTATTAGCCTTGCTTTGTAGGTTTCTACTATCCCATATGAGCCTATCTTCCTCTTAAAGATCCATTTATTGCCTATTGGTACAATACCAGGAGGAGGATCACTAGAGTCCAGACTTGGTTGGTATTCATAGAATCCATTTCGAATGTCATGGCTCCAAGCCATTTCTATGAGTCAATGTCTGACATTGCCTCATTGTAGTTCGAAGGGTCTTCGATATCCTTACAATCACTTAGGAGATTCAACTCTCCTTTGTTGTCAAAGGAAACCATAATACCTTTTAGGTATTCTGCTAACCCTACTTGAACTACGTGGAGTCTGTGTTACAACAGGTTGTGGATCTGGGACTGCATTTAGTTTATCCGCGCCTTTTGACATATGCTGGACAACCCCAAATCTTGATCTAATCAAGACTTGGTTTCTTCCCAAATCACATTTCAAATGGAGTTTGTGGAATGGATTTGGAAGGCACTCTTATTTAGCAAATGAATTGCAGTTTCAAGTGCGTATCCCTAAAAGGATATAGGTAAATTAGTACAGCTCATGAAACTCATTTTTGTACAGCTCGGTACGTTCTTCGGGTGGTATGTAGGTATTTTATATCTACGGTACACCTCAAGAACTGTATCGAGATGCTGCCGAAATTCATCCACGTCGAAATCTAATGTCATGTAGTTGTAAATTACGTGGCATGACTATGCATTTCCGAATGGGATAGGGCCCTTACCGGAGGCATAAGGTGACGTTATGATTTTGTAAGAATACAACATGATTGTTGTATTGTGATTGTGGTTCCAGGAATTATGAGCAGAAGGTGGATACAGAACCCTCACAGGTGTGCAGACGAATACTTGGATGGAATCGAGGACTTTTTTCACTTTGCACGGTCACACAACCCGGGTGCAACTAGAATCCGGTGTCCTTGTAGGAGGTGTAACAACATGTTATGGGAGACAATTGAAACTGTTCGATTTCATTTAGTAAGGAATGGAATGATTGAGACATACAGCACTTGGAACCATCACGGGGAACAATTAGACATTGGTTCGTCTTCAAGGGGCACTAGAGTGGACAATGTTGAACCTCCTGTAGATCCTGATTAACAAGTGATGGATATTATAAATAATGCTTTTAAATTTGCATCGACGAGCAGCAATCAGCAAGGGGAAGATGATGTGCCTACACCAACGGTTAGTGCAGAGTTCAAACAGTATGAAAAACTGTTAAGAAATGCCAACCAAGAGTTATATCCGGGTGCGAGAGCTTTTCCGTTCTGACGGCGATTGTGGAGCTAATGCATAGAAAAATAAAGTATCGTATGTCGAACCTGTGTTTCGATTACTTTTTGGGGGTTTTCAAGAGAATGCTTCCAACGGACAATTGTTTGCCGAAGACAGGGCAGGCGCAGAAGATGTTGAGTGGTATTGGATTGGGTTATGAAAAAATCCACTCTTGCAAAAACAATTGCATGTTATTCTACAAAGAGATGAAACATTGGATACATGCCCTATATGCAATGAGTCGAGGTTCAAACAGACGTCTCAAAATAGAATGACTAAGGTTCCACAAAAATTCATGTGCTATTTGCCCCTGAAACCAAGATTGCAGCGATTGTATATGTCGATGCATATTGCCACAGACATGAGATGGCATAAGGAAAAACGGGTAGACGACGATGTGATGCGGCATCTTGCAGAAGGGGAGGCATGGAAAGAGTTTGATCGAACGTTCCCCGAGTTTGTTGCTGATCCCTGAAATGTTAGGTTGGGACTTGCCACTGACGGATTCAATCCGTGCGGGGTTCTAAACCAACACCACAGCACTTGGCTGATTTTCGTATTCCTATATAATTTGCCACCGTGGAAATGCATGAAAAAAGAGTACATGATGATGACTGTTTTGATAATACTGAGGATCCTAGAGGTCAATCGATGTGTACTTAAGGCCGTTGGTTGATGAGCTCAAGGATTTATGGACAAATGGTATGCGCACGTATGATAAATCCACTGGGAAGATGTTCACTTTGCGGGCGGCAGTTATGTGGACTGTGAATGATTTTCCCGCATATGCAATGGTGTCGGGGTGGAGCACAGAGGGTTATATGGCATGCCCTGTATGCAAGGAAGATGTAACTTCTGGTTAGCAGGCTGGAAAAGTGTGTTACCTTGAGCATCGAAGATGGTTGCCATGGGACCACGAGTGGCGGGAAAAAGATAAAGAGTTTGACAGGAACAAAGAGCGTCGCGCAAGACCTAGAGAATCGTCCGTGATCAGATCTTGGAACAGCTTAACCGTTTAGATTTTGCTCAGTTTCGGAAAACAGTTAGTCGGACAAGACCTGCTACACATATGAACTGGACGCACAAGTCTATGTTTTTTGAGCTCTCATATTGGTCGAAACTAAAATTGAGGCACAATCTCAACGTTATGCATGTTGAGAAAAATGTGTTTGACACATTGATGGGAACAATTCTAGATATCAAGGAGAAGACAAAGGACACGATAAAAGCTCGTCTTGATTTGGAAAGAATGGGCATACGAAATGGTTTATGGCTTAAAAGGGGCAGTGATAAAGCTATAAGAGATCTTACATTTTTTTCCATGAAACCGAATGACAGAAAAGAGTTTCTCCAGTTTGTATCGTCTGTAAAGTTTCCTGACGGATTAGCTTCTAATATCGCACGTTGCGAAAAATGTTGACGGGGGTAAATTTACTGGACTCAAGAGCCATGACTGTCATGTATTTATGCAATGCCTACTTCCTGTGGGGATTCGACACCTATTGCCGGAAGATGTAGTGAAGCCAATCATATTGTTGTCCAGATTTTTTTCCCAACTGACGGCAAAAACGTTGCGAAAAGACGGACATTGATCAGTTGCGCCATGACATTGTCCAAGTCTTATGCAAGTTTGAGATGATATTCCCTCCGGTTTTCTTCACGAGTATGATTCACGTGATGGTTCACTTGCCAGAAGAGGCATTGCTTGCTGGTCCAGTCAACTATCGCTGGATGTATCCAATAGAAAGGTATATAATCATCATCATTTCTGTATGCATCTTTATCCCATGCTTGGTACTTGCTAATTTGCATTTTTTTCGCTTTAATTTGGCAGGTTTCTCGGAGAGCTTAAAAAAGCGTACGCAATAGAGTGAAGCCCGAAGGATCAATTGTAGAGGCTTGGGTTCAATATGAGGCGCTTACTTTCTGTGGAATGTATTTAAAGGATGTGGACATGGCTTTCAATCGACCTCAGCGCAATAATGACGGTGGTGTGAGAAATGAGCAACTTTCTGTTTTTGCCCAAAGCGCACGACCCTTTGGAGATCCCTCTGCGAGGAGAGTCATTTTCCAAAAATGACATGGAGGTAGCTCATTGGTTCATATTGAACAATTGTGATGAGATAATGACATACTTAGATGAGCATGAAGATATGATGAAGCGAGAATATCCATCGCATTTGTATTCCAAGAAACACCGTGAATTGTTTCCAAAATGGTTTTTGGAATATGTAAGTTATAAGTGTTTTGTAATTCATATATATATATATATATATATATATATTGTAGTATTTAATTTTTATAACCTAACATGTGAATGTTTTTGTATAATATTAGGTCAATAAGTTGAAATCAGAGAATTCCCCCAGGTCCAGTGAATAGTTATATAACTTGGCATTCGGTCCAATTCGGGGTGAATTATTCTCGGGTTGCCATGTTAACGGGGTAAGTTTTTAGGGACTGCACGAGATGACAAGTTGTGTACGCAAAACAGTGGTGTCCAAGTTCCAGGTGGAGGCGAAACTACGGACATTGATTTCTATGGCAAACTCAGAACTGTCGTGCAATTGCTATACAAAGACCGATACCAAGTGATTATGTTTAAGTGTCGATGGTTTGATACAAACCCGAATAGGCAAGGAAGTGTTAAAATCGATCAAGGGTTACTATCTGTGAACATGAACAGAACTTGGTATGATGACGACCTATACATTTTGGCAAACATAGCAAAACAAATTGTCTATCTAGATGACCTTAAAGCAGGGAGCGGGTGGAAAGTTGTTCAGGAGATGGATCACAGGAACGTATATGCTATACCAGAACTAGACCCATCTGACGTCCACGTCGCTGACCAACGGTTAGAATCTTACATGGAAAATGATGCAGAAACGCTTCGCGATACAAATCTTGTTCAGGAACCGTTTCAGCTTGAAGGAGTGTCTTCAAGAGAAATACCGATTCAGTCAATTACAATTGACCTCGGTGATCTTCCTAGATATGATGCTGCAGTGGGCCCAAACAACGACGATGATGTAGTTATGGAGGAGGAGGAGGAGGAGGCGGATGATTGGGAGACTGAAAGTGATGATAGCGATAATAACGAAGGTTATTATAGTTCAGATGATACATAATGCAATTTATTTGTGACTTACTATGTTTTAGTAAATGTAATTTTTTGTAATGTAATTATGTTAGTGTAAATATATTGGCAACTCTGCTTTTTTTGAATATATGTACTTGTTACATCTAATTTCCAATTATATATGTACGTGGAGAAATGCAATGAAATCAAGTCATTCATACTTTTTTAATTAAATTCTTTTACATTTAAATATGGCATAAATGCAAAATGCATATCCAAATGAAAAAAGAATTCAAACATCCTTGCATACGTACAATCCGTCAACTAAGTTGATTTGTCCATTCATTTTTGCACATCTTCCCAATTTCATCATATACATCCCAAATTGAGAAAGAATCTCAATGCTCTTGCCAATGGTTTACTTCAAAAGGCCTCTCAATGCTCATGTACTTGAATTGTACTACAAAAATAGAGAAGTATTCTTGTCTTAATACACATAAATAAGATTCTAAATTATCACCTCGGGTGAAAGAGAATATAACCAAATTTGTCTCCTTCCTATTGCAATTGCTTTGTACATTTGAGCTTCCATTTATTTAATTTTAGTTATTTATCCTAAAAACATTTGAGCTTCCTTAAATCTCCATTCCCCAAAAAAATGTTGAAATAATACAAAATTACCTTTGCGCGACGAATCAAATAATGGCGTTGCAAGAGGAATATTTGCGGGACGGAAGTCTTCGTCGCGCAGGGTAACAAAATATGCAAAAAATTGAAGTCACAGAAATGACCCTTGCATGACGAATAACGTAGGCGTCAAACGAGGAATATTTGCGGGACAGAGGCCTTCGTCGCGTAGGGTAACAAATATGCAAAAAATTTAAATCACAGAAATGACCCTTGCGCGACGAGCATAACATTCGTCTCGCAAGAAACTTTCGATAAATTTTGATAAGCTCATCATAAGCTCCATTTAAGATGGCGCGACGAATGAGATACCCTGGTCGCGCAAAAAAATCTTCAGTATCTTACGCGACGAATTAGCTAGCCTCATCGCGACGAATAAGATTTTGTATGAAAAAATCCGCAATTATTGCGAAATAATCAGAATCATCCTTGCGCGACGAAGACACATTATGTCGTCGCGATAATAGTATTGGCGTGACAAATAATACTTCCTCGTAGCGCAACGTCGTTTACAAATTAATCAATATAAATTATTTATTATTTTCTGTTCACTTTGCGCGACAATATATATTGTTCGTCGCGCAAAGACTTCAAAAAATAAAATTGTCGGAATTACATGATAAATATTTTTAAATGAACATAAAATTCAATTATTGTATTCATATGAGGTCAAGGTGTGCAGAGCTCAAATAATCATCAAATTTGGAGTTAAATGAACCGTTAAATTGTGATTTTTCGTTTATAACCGTCGAAAATTTTGGTCTCGTTACAACATGTATGATTGTATATTTTTTCCAATTTTTGGCGTGTACGATCTCTAAGTATAAACGAACAAGTCTCCCGGTTGGATCGTTGACACTACTTTTGTAGATTGCAACACCACATCAAAACAATATATCCAAAAAAATGAAGAGTTTTTGTATATGTTTGTTAAATAGAACATACGTGTTTGTTGTATGCACTAGTGTAAATATTTTTAAATGACGACCAATTCAATAATTATATTCATATACAGTAAAGGAGTGCACCCGTAAAAAATTATCAAAATTCGGAGTTAAAAAAAAACCGTTAAATCGTGATTTTTTGTTTATAACCGTCGAAAATTTTGGTCCCGTTACACCATCTATAAACGTATATTTTTTTCAATTTTTGGCGTGTACGATGTCACATCCCAGGATCGGCTCCGCCGTAGCACGATATTATCCGCTTTGGGCCCCCCCTCTGACCCTCACGGTTTTGTTTATGGGAGCTCATTACCAACTTCCCAGTGGGTCACCCATCCTGGGATTGCTCTGGCCCCCAACTTGCTTAACTTCAGAGTTCTTATGACTCCGAAGCCAGTGAGCTCCCAAAAGGCCTAGTGCTAGATGGATGCGGGTGTGCACATATAAGGCACATCACCCCCCTCTCCGTTGGTCAATGTGGGATCTTACAATCCACCCCTCTTAGGGGCCCGACGTCCTCGTCAGCACACTGGCACCACACGGCAGATTGGTTCTGATACCAAATTGTCACATCCCGGATCGGGTCCGCCGTAGCGCGCGATATTGTCCGCTTTGGGCCCACCCTCTCTGGCCCTCATGGTTTTTTTTTCTGAACTACCAACTTCTTAGTGGGTCACCCATCCTGGGATTGCTCCGGCCCCCAACTCGCTTAACTTCGGAGTTCTTATGACTCAGAAGCCAGTGAGCTCCCAAAAGGCCTCGTACTAGATGGATGCGGGTGTGCACATATGAGGCACATCACCCCCCTCTCTGTTGGTCAATGTGGGATCTTACATACGATCTCTAAGTATAAACAAACAAGTTTGACGGTTGGATTGGTGAAATTAGTATTGTAGAATACGTAGCCCCATTAAAAAACACTTCCATGGTTTTCTGTTGTTAAGTTTTTATAAAATTAAACAGAATATGCGCAACGAATAAATCACTGTTTCGTTGCGCAATAATGGTAAAAACGAAGTAACCAAATATTTTCGCTACGCGCTGTAATTCAGGGTTTCTGGCTCAAGGTTTAGGGTTTAGGGTTTATTTTGCGCAACGACTTTATATTTTTCGTCGCGCAAGTCCCCAAATTTTGGGCGGTTCGTATCCCACCTATTAAAACGTATTTGCGCGACGACATTTTTCTTTGTCGTTGCGCAAAGTGCGATATTTTAACTTGCGCGACCAATGTTCTGTTCGTCGCGCAAGAGCACGACCATTTTGGGAAAAAATCGCGCAGTTTTCAGTTGTCTTCAACCACTCGAAACCTAAACCTCTGAGCCCCCCTCTCTCTCTCTCGGATCAGACCTTCGAACCCTTGCGTGCCCTCCGCTCTCTCTCCTTCATCCCCTCTCGCCCCTCTCTGTCCCCTCTCCCCCGAACCCACTCATCCTACTCAGTCCCTCTCACCTCCGTCCCCTCTCATCCCTCTCAGTCCCTCGCTCCTCCGTGCGGCTCTCTCTCCTTCATCCCCTCTCATCCCTCTTTTCTCCGTCCCCACTCATCCCTCTCAGTCCCTCTCTCCTGCGTCCCCTCTCATCCCTCTCAGTTCCTCGCTCCTCCGTCCCCTCCGTCCCCTCAGTCCAGCGCTCCTCCGGCTCCGGTCATCCCTGCCAGACGACGGCCCCAGCTCTCTCTCGCTCGCCACCGCCGGACTTGCGTGCCCTCCCGGTCTCCCTCGAAACCCACTCGGTAAAATTGCCAACTCTAGCCCGATTAATAATTTCAATTCTGATTTTGTATTTCTGAAATTTGTGGATGCCGTTTGGAATTTGTATGTCGAATTTGTATATTTGTTTTGCTGTTTCAATTTCCAGATTGTCTATTTTGTGAATGTTTAAATTGTTTAGTTTGATGCTTGGTTAGGAAGCCTATGTTTCAATTTTGTTTTGGTATTGGATTTTGATTGTTGATTTCAGATTTTATTGGAGGTTTTGAACTTGCATTGTGGTGTTGGATTTGTGAATTTTTAGGTGTATTGCTGTTAGATTTCAGATTTGATTAGGGCACAAAATTGCTTAGTCTGATGGTTGGTTAGGAAGCATATGTTTCCAATTTTTTTTTGTATTGGATTTTGATTGTTGATTTCAGATTTTATTGGAGGTTTTGAACTTGCATTGTGGTGTTGGATTTGTGAATTTTTAGGTGTATTGCTGTTAGATTTCAGATTTGATTGGGGCACAAAATTGCTTAGTCTGATGGTTGGTTAGGAAGCATATGTTTCAATTTTTTTATTGGTATTGGATTTTTGATTGTGCAGATGTTAGACCTTATTAGACGTCGTAAAACGGTGATGAGTCTTCATAGTTTGCCTCCTCCAATTGCGACGTCTCGCTGTCACTGCTCCAGGCACAGGTGCACGAGATCCCAGCTTTTCCCAATGTCTCCCATGCACCGGTGTCATCAGAGTCCTCAGGTAGCACAACCTGTTAGTGCCAGGCGCCGTCATCGCCCTCCCCACTTGATCGACACAGCTTCGACATCCACTGCTGGTGCGTCGGGTTCTCAACCAAGTAAAGATTTCCTTCAACTACAAATGTTTCGTACCATTACTTTTTTATGATTTGTTAATTAACGTTAATTTTATATTTCTTTGCAGCCAAGTGTTGTGTCGGATTCACTGCACCAAAATGGATTCAGCTGCATCCTCAACTTGTGATGCTCGCAAGTGCACGAGCCGTTCGGTAGTATAGCATATGTAAGTGCGAGGTCGATCCCACGAGGATTGGTGATTGAATGATCCAATTCATTTCCCCTACACAAAACAGAAATGAAAAAGAAAATAAATAAAACAAGAAAAAAAAGGAAATAACTCAAGCAAATAAGTTCCCAAGTTCAATTAGATTAACGGATTGATTCTAGCTAAAGTATGATTAAGCCATGGTGTTTGGTCCTAACCTTGTGTTCCTAATTCCTTAATTTGATCATTTGTTGTCTAACCTAAAATTAAGCATTAGGAACCCATTAAGCATAGAAGAACAATTTAAACAACCAAGCATGTATCTAATCCCCGTTGTCGAATGTCCACACATACTCTTCCTATTCATAGTTCAATTTGAATTAAAGCATGGTGTCTACTCTTAATTCAAACCAAGATAGCTAACATGCAAGCCTAAATGGTGATCAATCATTCAAACTAGCATATTAACTTATAAGCATAATGAATAAGAACAAAAACCATAATTGAAACTTGGAAACTAATTAAACTTGAATACTTAAGAAAGAATGTACATTACAAATAAAATTAAAGTAGAACTTGAAGGAAAATTTAGTAAAATCATTTTGTTACAACAATTGACAACTTGAAAGGAAACTAAGAGAATTTGAGGGAGAGAAGGGAAGGGAGCTCTAGAGAAGTGTTTGAGAGCCTATGTTGCACCGACACGCCAAACTCCTGGAGTGTCGGAGTGTCGAGTGTGTCGACATGCCGACACGCCGACACGCCTCCGACACGCCTCCGACACGGTCAACGGCCGGGACACGGTCAAGACCCGCCGCCGACACGGTCAAGACACGGCTCCGACACGGTCAAGACACGGCCGGGACCATATTGAAATTTTGAAAATAAAAGTTGGGGTCTAAACATGATTTTTGAAACTTTGGTGGACTGATTTGAAATAGTTTCAAAAATATGGGTTAAAAATGGAAAAGGTTTTTAACCTAAATGAATCTCATCTCACTCAAATTTTCAGCCTTCAGTTCATATACGCAGCAGCTCTTCTCCTACGAAGCTCCTCCTCTTCTCCAGCTTTTGCAAAGGTAAGTATTTTTTCAAATTTTTTTTCCCTTTGTTTTCAAATTCTTTTATTTATGTTCTCTATCTCTATTTTCTTTTCTTATGTTTTAATTTTTAATTTAGTTGTTGAGTATATTTGAATTCGGTTTGTTAATTGGGTATTAGACATAATGAATGTGAAGTTGAACCATGCTGAATTTTTTTAGGGAAAGATGAGTTACTCTAATGCTAACTCTAGTGGGAATTCCTCTCATGCTCAATCAATTGATGATAGTGCTCCACTATGGAAGTATGTTACAAAGGTTGAATCAAGTAATAAAGCTGGAGGACATATAATTTTGTACATTCCTTTAGTAGGAACAAGATAGCACCACAAAGAGCCGAAGATTTGGTGTTCCTGCATAATAATCTCCGTCTTCTATCAAGAAGGTGAGAGTAAGATGTGGGGTGTTGGTGGGGATGGATTTGATACTATGAACTTGGAGAATGCGGGTGTGCTTGAAATTGCAAACCTTTCACTTGATGAACCGGAATTAGAGGGCGTGTTGTTTTCTAATAACAACAATGAAGACATAGATGATTGAAGAAGATTGAGAGTTAGATCATTTATGTTTTATTTTGTGGTGTATTAATTATTATGTATGGACGATGAACATGAGTTATTTATTTTGTTTTATGGAATTATGTGACATTGAAATATTGAGAATTAATTATTATTTTAAGATTTTCGGTGTCGCCGTGTTGCCGTGTCCTACTTTTTTGAGATTTTCCGTGTCGCCGTGTCGGGTTCCCGTGTCGCCGTACCCGTGTCCGTGCAACATAGTTGAGAGCTCCCCCTCTTGGGGGTGTGTTTTGAAGCTTGAAAGCTTCTCTATTTATAGGGCTAAGAGGGAGGAACATCATGATGAATTCCCACACCATCCTTCATCTTTTGCTGCTGCACCTCAAGCTTTCTCCACATGGGTTCAAAGGTGATCAGTTGTGGCTGCCTTTTGCTGCCAACTCATGTGGTTGCCTTTTGCTTGCTGAAAAAAATGATTCTTCTGAACCAGACTTGGTGTAGGAATGCCTGAGGTTTTAAAACGTATCCAATGGGGCTCAAATTTGGAGATGTTATACGAGACACCCATTGGAACAACTTCTGTGAAGAAAGTATTCCGATCGGAGTAGTACAAGTGTGCGTTTTGGGCCTTGCAAGTTGGCTGCCGAGCAGAGACTGGAATTGACTTCATTTCATTTCATTTCTTTCTTTTTGCTTTACATGCATGCACATGCTTCTCTTCAATAGTTCAAAACCTGATCTTCAGCTCCAAAGTGATTTGCCAATTCAATTCCCATGTTCAAAGGTTGAAGCAAAATGCCTCTCATCATTCCTCCTTCTTCTCTCTCTCCTTTCCACCATGGCACTTTAACCTTTGTCTCTTCCTTGTCCCCTTTGTCATGATGTATTTTTGTCTTCACAAATATGCTCTTTTAGACTTTCATAGCTGGAATGCCTCCCTACTTCACTCATTATGTTGGGTGCAAAGTCAGTTATAGCTGGGGTAAGGCATATGGCTAAAAGGAGGCACATGGCAAAAGCTGGCAGCTGCAAATCCTCCTGTATTTTTGTCTTCACAAATATGCTCTTTTAGACTTTCATAGCTGGAATGCCTCCCTACTTCACTCATTATGTTGGGTGCAAAGTCAGTTATAGCTGGGGTAAGGCATATGGCTAAAAGGAGGCACATGGCAAAAAGCTGGCAGCTGCAAATCCTCCTAAGCAGGGTTGAGTGTTGGACGGACTAAGACCTCCACATATGTTCAATTGGGCTGAAATTTGGATATGTTGTACTAGACACCCATTGGAACAAGTTTCATGAAGATTTTCACCTCATCCAAGCCCCATAGCATGTTGATCCAAGGCCAAGAAGTTGACCTACGAAACTGGGCTCGCAAGGGGCTGTAGCCAAAATTAGTTTGTCTTTAAGCTCTTCTTCCATTCACCCAAATCAGGCCTTAACATACATGGATTGCATCATTTCCTATCCAAAGCCATCATTGTTACCTAAAGCTCAATGAACTGAAAGATAAACACAAAAAGGATTAAAAGCACAAGTTTAACTCAAAAACATAACCAAATCATAAGCTAGAAGGGTACAAAATGATATACAATTATGAACCGATCACCAAGAAGAACACCCGGGGACCTTGTCACCAGTTGAATACGGCGAAAGTCACTAGGGTGACCAACACTCGTATCAACATCAGATACGATGAGCGTCATCGAGCTGCACCTACGGCGGACCAACATAGCTCATTGGCTCACGATGTTGGTTCAGTCATTCGGACCTATTGTCCGATGAAATGGAAGTCTTGGAAGGCCATGCCTGACGAGGTGCATAACGAGATGCGTGGACAGCTGTCGGTATGTATCCTACCTTTTAATTGTTTTCCCTTCCAATTTTATATATTTCTAATACTTAATGCATGTAATTAATTTATTGCAGATCAACTACAATTTACAGAATCTCAACGACGATTCGTTGGGGTACATCAACAGGCTGTTTGCGGATAGGTATAGCGGGTGGAAGAGCGACCTGCACCACCATTTTCAGGCATATGATGATCCGCAGGTCGCTCTTCAGGAGGGTTGCCCGAAGGAGCTTGAGGGGCGGGAGGATAGTTGGGAGTGGCTCTGTGGTCATTTTCAGGGGGCTGATTATGTGGTATTTTTTTTTTATACTAAGTTCAGAATTATTACACGTTTCTTACTAATGTTTTGTAATTTTTTATATTTCATTTCAATTTCAACTAATACGTTTTATTTTTTGTTTAACAGAAGATGGCCAAAGCAAATAAGGGCAATAGGGCGAAGAAGACTCTTCTCCACCATTCAGGTGCTAGGCCCTTCTCCTATAGGATGGAGGCGCGGTGGCAGGTAATAATAATATCATTTTTATTTAATTTTTAATATGTCTTTAATATTAGTTTGTTTTTTTCGTACTAACATTTTTTTTTCTCTTGTTCAATTTACGAGGGGTACAAATTCCCAGAGATTGACGTCTTTGGTGACGTTTATGTTCGACCTGGGAATGAGTTGGCGGAGTCCCTTCATGTAAGTAGTCTTTAATTATAATTATTATCTTACGCGTTCAAGTTTCATGGTTATTATATGAATGTTTTAATTAATATTTTATGTTATGTTAAACAGACGACCATGATTGAGAAGAGCCAGTTGGTTCTTCAGGAGTCCGCCTTCCAGCTTCCTCCTAATACGCCGCTCGAGTTCGTGACTCCTCCACAGGATGCGGGATTTCAGATCTTGACGGAAGCCTTGGATCAGACTCTCGGGAGGCGGCTAGGGACATACTATCGAGGGATGGGGAATGCTCGCGGCGGGAACCTAGAGCCCGTTCATCGTCCCGGTCAAACAGTGCTATGACAGCAATGATGGCCCAATTTGAAGCCCGGATGTCCCATATGGACTAGCTTCAAGCCCGGGTGGCCCATATGGACCAGCTTCAAGCCAAGGTGGCCCAGATGGGCAAGCTTCAAGCCAAGGTGGCCCAGATGGGCGTGCTGAAGCCCGGATGTCCCAGATGGATTCGTTCTTACACTCCCTCGCCCAGTCGGACGTTCCCGTACCGTCTTTTGTTCCCCCGTCCACCTCTGAGCCCATCCAACCCGAGCATGGCCACCAAACCTCTCCCCCTGTCCACAATGTCCAGATTCGGAGACCAAGTAGATTTTCAAACAATGTTTGATTAGTTTTCTACTTTCTTAATTACATTTTAAACATTTCTCTTGTATTTTACTCTATATTATGTTATAACAAATATTTTCTCTTCATTACATTTTTTTTATTGTCATTTCATTTAATTATAAAAATAAAAAAACCAAAAAACATTTTCCCAAAAAAAAAAAAAATTAATTACTATTTTGCGCGACGAACACAATAGTCGTCCGCAAAATCATTTACAGGAAAATACAAACCCGTATAATTAAATTCTGAAACAATATATTTTACGTTTGCGCGACGAAATATGTCATCCCCTAAAGGAAACGCGACGAGCACAATTTTGTCACACCGTGTTTCAGCGACAACTATTTTTTTCGTCGCGCCAAATATTTGCGCGACGATACTTATATCGTCGTTGAAATGTTTGTGCGACGAATCTAAATTGTCGCACTTTTTTGCGACGCATATGAATTCGTCGCGCAAACAATTTGTGCGACGAATTGCAGCCGTCCCTGAATTGTTGGTGCAACGGAGTTTGATGCGTGACGAAATTACTAAAAGTCTGTCGCGCAAACGCTTTCTTTACAATCTTTGCGAGATTGAGTTTGCGCGACGCTATTACCGTCGCACTGTTATTTGTGCAACTGCTTCGTTCTTTGCGCGACAAATTAGTATTCGTCGCGCAAACTGTAAAATGTGGTAGTGAGAAACTCATACTATACAACTCATTTTCAAATACCATTGCCCCTGTCCACTTCTCGGCCGATCTCTTTGCCTCTCTCCACTCCTTCACCTGCATTAACATCCTCCGTAGGCTCACTGGCGTCTGGCTCGCGCGCCTCCAAAACCTCACTGATTTCACTATCTCCAATGTCCAAGTCAATGCCTCTGGACCCTTTGTCATTCTTAGTATCATGAAGAAGCTCAGGTCTGTGACAATCTCTCCTCATGCCAGTCTAACTGTTAGTGTTCCAAGACACTTGAATTTGAACCTTACCCACATCGATTTTTTGGGTAATAAGCTACAGGGGAAGACACCCTCTTCAATCACACTCCTTGAAAACCTTGGAAAACTTGACCTTTCCCCTAATTCCCTCAATGGAGAAATACCCATTTCTTTTGGGGATCTGATTGCACTAAAGAACACGTCTTTAGCTTCAAATTCGTTGTCTGTAGCCATACTAGAGTTAATGTATGCAATTCCAGGGTTATTTCATGTTGATATGAAGAGATTGAAACACTTGAATCTTGCAAACAATGACTTCCATGGAGTTTTGCTTTATTAGCAAATTGTCAGTTTTTTTGTTTTTGTTTTTCTCTTTTTCTATAGTTGTAGGCTGGGGTGGAGGGTGGGGGGCGTTGGGGTTCTGGGTTTGTCGGGACAATGGTTGTGGGATGGATTTGAGGGTTGGAGATTGCGGGTGGTGTTCATGGGGAATGGGGGACGAAAGAAATCGATGGGGTAGAGGGAGAGCGCAGAGTGGAGAGAGAGAGAGTTTAATTTTAATATTTTATTCATATTTTAATTAATTTATAATTTTAAAAAAGAGTAACTATGGAACCCATAATTTCACATAAATAACGGAATCACATTGTAATAAATTAAAAAAATCAAAGTATGTGATTATAAAAATTAAAAAATCCAAAGGATCTTAAATTGTGATTAACTCTTACTACAATTATACAAATAAAAAAGAACCCCCACATTTACACACAATACCATTGTTTCCATATTTTAGGAAATTCATTTAAAGTCAATAAATGTTGCCAGCTGTCCCGCGACCACTTCTGGCTGGCCGGTCGGACCCTTTCCAGCAATAAATTCTGGACGGAGATATACAATTTGCGTAAAGCTTGGGATTGAGAGGTAGGAAGAGTGGGTGGATTGGCTGGCGAAGGAGGGTTGGTTACAAATCTGGGGTGAGATGTTGGGAAAGGGAGAGACGAAGAGATTGGCTGGGTTGCGTAGGGGAGCCTGGTTTCAAATCTAAGGAGCAATGGGTTGGGGCGGGAGAGTGGTTGTTTTTTATTTTTTGGGCTAATTTTTATATTTGATTTAAAAAAAGAATGTTTTATTAATTTGCTTTTCTCCGTGGAGTCCACTACTGCAGCAAAAACAATTCTGAGTCTGCTCTATCTTTTCTCATTCGATGGTGGGTGGGAGACAATATTTCCTTATGCTACATTTCAGCGTTGGGGGGACAGTTTATATAAAAATTGCTTATTATTTTTGTTTTGGGCCCCTACATGATTAGGCTAAGTTTACTACTAAACTAATCTTTTTGTGTGGGCTTGGGCATCGACATAAACAATAAATATTATTATCAAGAACATCTGAACATTGTGACAAGATGATAACAATATAAAGGATTGAATGTAAACAAAAATGTAAACAAGCATTGAATTTAAAGGATGATTACTTTCTGGACAAGTATTGATGAGAACAACGGAGAGGGAGAGGGGATGGGAGAGTGGATGCAAGGCCTCTTCCTCTTCGCATTGAATTCATTGGAAACTTAGCTTTAACTAGGCTAACATCACCCATATCCCCAAAGCTAGTCTCCATTATCAACCATTCTTTTAGCAACATCAACCTTTCTACCTTCAATTTATTATTCTTATCCAAGTACTTGACAGCTCTCTTGAAAACCCCTCTACAACGCTGAATGCATACACATTGTTCCTCTCTTCCTTGTGTAACAAGAGAATCCTTGGATTGATGACCTTGTGCCTCAAACTTTGCATAGCTGAGCCACACCTTTAGGTGCTGTGTCCGGTCTAAGAGTCTCTCGTAAATCTGTCTAGCTCTCTCAACCTCACCCTCCCATCTCTCAAAGTCAATGTAAGCCTTCCACAACAATCCAGGCTTGTCAAGTTGCGGCTGCCCAATGGCAAGTTCGAAAATCCCCCTTGCTCGTTCTTCCTCGCCCAGAGTCTTCTCTAGCTCTGCGTACTTGACCCAATTATTGCTATTACGTGGTGACCAATCCAGATAATTTTCATACAGTTTCCGACATCGATCTACATTCCCAAGTCTCAGCTCCATCTCTATGTACTTGTCAAATATGAAAGAGCTTGAAAAGTATTATAATGAATAATTGTTATTGAATGATTGTTGTTTACAATGATACATCGCATAGGATATATAGACAAAACAAAAGTATAAAGTTGCATTGGATGCACTAGGAATAGAATATTGAAACTGTCAGTGGATGTTTCCACGCCTGGTTCTAAGGAAAACAATGTTTGCTAGTTTAATTTACTATTATATGTTAACTAGTGGTATTCACTGAGTGTGTCTTCTGTCATGTCTTCTGTCATCATTATGTCTTCTATCATCCTCCCGCACACTCAGAAGCGGAGAGCGAATGAGCTTGGATTTTAAGAAAGTAAAGCGAGCAAAAGAGAGGCATTTCGTAAAAATGTCTGCAAGTTGGTGACTAGTGGAGACATAACGAACATCCAAGTCCCGAGCAATCACTAATTCACGAACATAATGATAATCAATGGCCACGTGCTTAGTCCGAGCATGAAACACAGGGTTGGAGGCCAAAGCAATAGAACTGGTATTGTCACACCATAACAAAGGTGGACAATGTTGAGAAACCGAAAGTTCAAGAAGCAGTTGCTGCACCCAAACTATCTCGGTTGCGGTGATAGCCATTTGTCGATATTCGGACTAAGTGCTAGATCGAGCAACAGTGCGTTGCTTCTTAGAACTCCAAGAAATCAAGTTGGGACCCAAGAACATACAAAAACCTCCTGAGACCGACGAGTATCCGGATTGCCAGCATAGTCAGAGTCAAAATATGCTACTAAGGTAGTATTGCCTCGTGTGAAAAACAGCCCCTCGGGTTGGTGCTCAGCCAAGGGTGAGAGTGGTTGAGGGAGTGCAACAATAGCAAGAGGAAAACGAGTCTCATCAAATACAACATGGCGAGATAGGTAAACACGCCCGGAAAAAGGATCATAACAACGATACCCTTGATGATTTAATGAGTATCCTAGAAAAACACACTTTTTTAGACCGAAATTCTAGTTTATTTTTGTTATATGGACGTAAATAAGAAAAACACACGCAACCAAACACACGAAAAACAGAATAAGATGGAGCACGACCAAACAACTTTTCATAAGGTGATAGAAAATGCAATTGTCGAGCATGAAGACGATTAATGAGATAAACTGAGGTATTGAAAGCATCTACCCAGAAAGATTGGGGCATTTGAGCAGTAGCAAGGAGAGTAAGTCCCATATCCACTATATGACGTTGTTTACGTTCAGCTACCCCATTTTGTTCCGGTGTGTGTGGGCAAGTGACACGATGAAAAATTCCATTTTTAGACAAAAAAGTTTGAAAACTATGACTCATAAACTCACCACCATCATCAGTTTGCAATGCCTTAATTGTATATACATTATTAATGGAGAGGAGATTTTCAACCAATAATTTAAACTTCTGAAAATAATGTAAGGCCTCAGATTTATATTGCAAAGGATATATCCATGTATATCGAGAGAAATCATCCACAAATAAGATAAAATACTTGGAGCATTTATTTGAAGATACTGGCGAAGACCAAATATCAAAATGGACTAATTGAAGTGGAGAAACGGAAATGGATGAAGATAAAGGAAAAGGGAGCTTAGTGCTCTTTCCCAAAGGACATGTATGACACATAAGACTTGACTTAGAAGAACTAGCAGGAATAAGCAGAGCTGAGCTTATGAAAAATATCGTTAGAAGGATGACCCAAGCGTTGGTGCCACACAGAAGGAGTTGTTCGTTCACCAATGAGAGCTACAAATTTGCATGACTCCACCCGAAACGGATACAAACCGTTCTCACTCTTGCCTTGGAAAAGCGTCCTCCCCGTGGATAGATCCTTCACATAAAAGGAAGAAGGTGTGAAAATAAAATAACAATGATTATCAGAAGAAAATTTTTGAACACTCAACAAATTGTGGGACACAGAAGGACAATGAAGAAGAGTATTGAGCTTAAAGGAAGACAAAGAACCAGAGCCAATATGCTCGATAGGTAAACCTGCACCATTGCCAACCGACACTTGATCTTGACCCGTATATGCAGTTGGAAGACGAAGATTAGCAAAATCGTGAGTGATATGTGAAGATGCCCCACTGTCTGTATACCAAGTATCATTAGAACCTCAGCGAGAATGAGTTGCTACCAAAGCTCGAGAAGGAACACGTGGGGAGCGAGATTCATAAAACTGCTTAGGCTTCGAGCAATTATTAGCAAGATGGCGAGGATCACCACAATTGTAACAAAAACGGTTAGGACGGAGGAAAGCCACCAGAAAGGGAATTCTCATGAGCAAAGGAATGACCACGGCCAACAGAATTTGTGAACCCTCCAGAAATTTCATTCCCACGACTTGATCCATGAAAAGCACCAGAATAAGAACCCCTTTGTCCACGTGAAAAGCCACGATCACCAAACTGATTGGAACCACCATAACTGCGACCACCAAATTGATTGGAACTATCATAAGAGTCAAATGCACGACTATTGTTGCCACGACCACTGTTGCTACGGCCAAAACCTGAGCCACCAAAACTCCGACCATGAGAACCAGAACCATCACTGCGTCCTTGAGAAGTCGTAGTATAGAGAGCCGTGGAGGTAGAATCTGAAAGGAGAGAGTTGGAGTCCTCAAGTCGAGACTAGCGCTCAAAAGGAGAGCAAGAACATCATCCAGCAGCATAGAAGTTTCACGAGCTTTAATAGAGTTTACAGCACTCTCATAAGCAGGACCAACACCATTAAGAATAATCTCAATAAAATCCTCATCATCGAGAGGTTTACCAGCAAGAGAAAGTTGGTCCGCAATACCGGTCAACTTATCAATATACGCAGTAATAGACATACTACCACGCCGAGTAGATTGGAGCTGAAATTTAAGCTGAAGTATACGAGAGCGAGACTGCGAAGCATAACGAGTGGCCAAGGATTTCCACACCTCAGGAGAAGTAGTACATCGAGCCACAGGAGAAAGAACAATGGAAGTTAACGTACAGTTGATCCAACTCATAATTTGCTTATCTTGTCGATGCCAAGTCGCATATTCGGGACTTGGAGTGGACTTATCATCAAGGAGTTTTGCAGGACAAGTTTGAGAACCATCAACATAACCATAGAGATCATTGGCTTGTAACAGAGGAGTGAATTGCGCAAGCCATAGCAGATAATTGGTGCGATCAAGTTTGATCGAAACCAAGTATGAGACGTTGGGAAGAGAACTGGCCAGAGAGGTAGAAGATGAAGCCATCTCAACCAGAACAGGAAACAACCAAGAACAAACAATCAAACAAGAACAGAGTTAAAAAAAAATTGGATCGAGAGTCTCAAGACAAGAGCTCTGATACCATGAAAGAGCTTGAAAAGTATTATAATGAATAATTGTTATTGAATGATTGTTGTTTACAATGATACATCCGCGCATAGGAAATATAGACAAAACAAAAGTATAAAGTTGCATTGGATGCACTAGGAATAGAATATTGAAACTGTCAGTGGATGTTTCCACGCCTGGTTCTAAGGAAAACAATGTTTGCTAGTTTAATTTACTATTATATGTTAATTAGTGGTATTCACTGACTGTGTCTTCTGTCATGTCTTCTGTCATCATTATGTCTTCTATCAAAATATTGCAGCTTTAGGTGCACAGCCTATTGACGCGCCAAGGATCTTGCGCGCCCCCTCGAGATTCAGCTGTCGAATCTCAAACTGGGCGGCATGAAGCCATGCTTTCACAAACGAAAACTTGGTATGAGGAATCAATTCAAGGCACTGCCTATACGCTTGTCTGGTTCGTTCCACGGCATCTCCTCCAGCAGCAACAAATTCCTCATACCGTACAAAGTCAATCCACAAATCAACATAGCGCTTCCAAAGCAGCTTGCAAAGCGGAGGAACAATAGCTAAAGCTCTGGCATAGAGCTCTCTAATTCTGTGCTTATTGGCTGGAGCTGGAGCACTATCTTCTTCTAGCCGTATGTAAGCAGTCCAGGAATCATAATTTAGAGGATTGTTCCCAATCTCATGCTCGTACTGAAGCCTCCTCCAATCCCTATTCTGCCTCTCAACATCATAAACCATTGGCCTACGCCCACCTGAGAATCAACTCCCAATTTGTAAATACACTTGTGAGAATCAACAACTGCTGCTCCTGCTTCTGGCAACTGGGTTTTTGGGACAAGAGAGAATCGTGTTCTGAGACGGGAGGTTTAGAGAGAGGCGAGGGACCCGGTGCACTTCTTTGATTTTCTAGACGGAAAAGGAGGTGGAATCGAATATCAAACTACCAAACCAATTGGGATTAAGAAACCTAATAGAAACCTAATGAGAAGCGTAAGGGATTCGATAATGGTTACGGTTGAATGCCGAGCCGAGCCGAGGGAATTGGTGATGATAAAACGGGGCCGTCCGAGGAGGGTTTAGGGACCAGACTCCAGACAGAGGGTGGGGAAAAAAAGCGGGTCCGGGTCGGATTGTGAACGATGAGGTTTAGGCTTGCAAGTTGCAGGCTGAGATTAGAAAAGAAAGAGGAAAGCTTTCAAGAGAGAGTCATATGAGATTGGGAAATAGGTATATCGGGACGGAATAAGGACTCTGTTTCCCGTCCTTTCTTGTCTTCCTTTGTGTATAAGAAATAGGCAGCACTTTAGTGGGTCCAATGCGCTTGACACGTCAGCAAATATAGTCAAACTAACGGAAGGGCTAACTTGTCGTATTTCAGTATAGGGTAATTGCTTACCACATAAATCTACCGCATTTTAATACCATCTTACATGCCAGCTGATGTGGACAATCACCTCATTAAAATTTTATTAGTTTTTTTTTAAGGAGATAATATTTTCTATATTTTTCTTTAGTTAAAAATTAAAAAAAAAACTAAACTAAACCCTACGACCACTTTTCACACGTCTATGCCTCCTTCCTCTCCTCCCCATCGCAGTGCTTCGCCGGAACTCCTGCCACCACTCCTCCCCATCGCAGGTGCTTCACCGGACTTCTGTCACCGCTCCGCCAGGACTTCTGACGTTGTTCCGCCAGGACTTCTGACTCTTCCACCGCTCTACTCCTTCCTCCACAGTTAAGATTCTTTTTTTGTTTAGCTTACCCTTTTCTTTATTTTTTTGGATGACTGCTTTCTTCTCATAAGCGATTGTTGAATCCTTTATTTATTTGTTTCCAATCAGTATTCAAATTAAGTTTTCTTAAGATTCTTTTTCTATTTAGCTTACCTTTTTTTTTTTTTGGATGAATGCTTTCTTCTCATAAGAGATTGTTGAATCCTCTTGGTGTTTGGTTTAGTACACCTATATCTGTACATCATATTCTTCACCCCTCTCCCTTCTTGATCAAACTCCTTCTTACAAGCCAAATCGCACAAAGCAATTTATCGAAAGAAAATCAGGACTGGAAGATGAATGAGTTTTACTTTTTTAATTTTCTGGATGGGTATGAATTTGTTTAATTTTCTGATGGGTTTCTTTACTGTGTTTGCATCTACATCTGATTGAGTTTTTTTTTTTGGGTGTTTTTTAATTAAGGATTCGATGGTCATATGAGAATAGTTTTTTCATGAACAGTACACGTACTTGCGAAAAAAAAAAGAGCCACATGAGTTCCTTGCAGTGATGACTCTCAAGGTTAAGGAAGTTATTTTGAAGATATTCACCTTAGGGTGGATGCACGCTGATAATAGATTGTATCTGTTTCATGTACTGGATTTCATTTGTATCTCAGTTATATCTATTTCATTTGTATCTCATTTATAATAGATTGTATCTATTTCATGTTGCAGTTTGTATTGTTCATGATGAACCATTTCCTTTTATGAAATTCATGAGCAGGGTGTAACAGACAAGTGCATAGCTTAATACAATTTGCACGCTTATTAAATTCATGATGAACCATTTGCCTCCATGAAATTCATGAGTGGGAATATGTACACAACAGCTGTCCAAACTCATTAGCTTAATATATATGATAACTCTCTTCAAAGTCGATTTCCATATGTGTAACCCAGCTGCCTATTTCAAGGATATGGCTTTATACTTGGATATGGCTTTAGGGTATTACTTGAATTACTTTTGCAGGTCCCTGAACGAGCACATGCAAGAGTAATATATCTCAACTCCCCATCATATTTAACCACATATTAGTGCAGTGACAAATATACCTTATCCAACAAATTCTTTGAAGAACCTGCAAAGAAGAAGAGACAAAAAAAAAAAGGAAATGAAACTCTGAAAAACAGAGTGAAACTAGAGAAAAAGAAAGGTTTTTTACCCAAAGAAGTAGGAAAATTTGCAGATTAAATACTTTATCCAACAAAAAATTTTGAACGACCTAAAAAGAGACAAAGGGTAAATGAAACCCATAAAAAAAAACCAAGTGAAAACTACAAAAAAAAATATAGAGAAAAGAAAGCTTTTTTACCCAAAATGAGAGAGACAACGATTTAATGGTGTGGTTAGGATTACCAATTCTAGGTGATGGCCTTGGTGCTGGAAAAACAGAGAATGAGTGGGTATTTGGTGTCTCTTCGTGCTACAAGAGAGGATGGGAAGTTGAGATTAGAAAAGATATTTGAAATTAAAAATTAAACAAAAAACTGAGAAATCAAGACCATATCTTCCGACGAACCTATGTGGGTGGGGTGGCCTTTAGTTTTTCTCTATGATTGAGAGAAAGTAAGAGGGTTAAATGGGGTTAGAAAGGAGATGAAGGAGGAGCTGGGATAAGCACAGAAGGTCTAAGTCAAAAAGGAGATTATAGAATTTTGAGATAGAGTTGAGTGCCTTGGAAATATCTCTTTTTTTTTTTTTTTCTTTCTAGGTTTTGTGCGTAAAAATGAATAGGCAACAATACCAATTGTTACTTATTTTAATTAGATTCCTTGGTTTTATTAAAACACAAGGAAACCAATTCCTTGCCTTATGTATGTGACACGTTGTTGTGCTTTCTCTCTAAGTCCTCTCCTTATAATTTAAGCAATGATAAACACTTGTTGCCCACAGCTATATGCAAGCACACATGTAGTCGTTGCCTATTACATTTTCATTCTGGCGGCAAATTTCTCCCTCCATGAAATTGGCAACAAAATGAAATTAATAAGCAAGGATCTAGGTTTCCCGCGTTCACACATGTCAGATTGCGCAAGGACTTTCAAAAGTTGTGGCCTATTGTTGTTATAGGCAAGGAGATTTTAGTCGTTGCCTAATGTTTTGTTGCCGAATCCATGTTTTCTTGTAGTGGGTATTACCATAATAAGTTGGAAGAAGATGAATCATACCACTTTTAAGCTCAAACCTGTCAATTGTGAGTTGAGGATAGACAATGCACGAAGGTTGATCAGTGACTTTGGGGATGGAAAATTCACGCAGGGGTTTCCGAGGTTGGACAACAACTGCACCACCTCCTTCATCATTATTGTTGTTGTTTGGAATCTCTGCCATCTTGCTTGAACCTTCAGATTCGTAGCTCTTCGAATAAGAGCTTGAAGAACTATAATTCCTCCTCAAACCAACACGTACAGCAAAACTTCTTGGTGAAAGTGGCTCAGAATCAGATTCGGACATACATGCACACACAAGAACCGAATTAGTGGCTTCAAATGGAAATAACAACTAAAACAAAAACAAAAATACTCAAAGTAATCTAACTATAGCAACATCGTTACCGGTTCCCGGCAACGGCGCCAAAAACTTGTTGAGCCTACTTCTAACAACTAAAATGAGTTATTAAAAATAGCAACTTTAATTCTCGCAAGTGCACGAACCATTTATAGTATAGCTTATGTAAATACGAGGTCGATCCCACGGAGAATGGTAACTTGGTTGCAAGTTAAATTACTTAGAATGATGGAAAAACAGAAAACAAAGAAACAAACTAACTAACAAATGGCAAGGTCTAGGACAAAATCCTAGCACCACACACGCACTCAAAATTGAGGGTTTTGTTGTTGAAATGAAAACAAGAGAATGAAATGGAAGTGCTGGAAAGTAAACAATGGCAGCAATGAACAAGTTGTGAAACAATGATTGAGAAGTGTTAGAGCCTTGGAATCCACCTCTAGTCTTCCTATCCAAGTTATGAATGCATAGAAATTGACTCAAGCTTCATTAACAATAGATTATCGCATACAAGCCTATGGTATCTAGGTGCAGGATGCATGATTCTCCTAAGGCATGTGATTGTGCATGGTATCTACACAACACGTGATCCCTTATATGCAACCTAAGCATGGTATCTACTTAGAATAAAGCATACAAGAGTCATTAAGTTCCTTGAGAATATGATAATCACACAAGTCCTAGAACATGGTATCTCTCCTAGTCAACCTATGGTTATTAACCCCTTGAATGATTCTTAGGCCATTCATGTGTTGCTTGTGAAAGGAGAGTAGAGTTGGTGAATCTAAACCCCTTCCCAACCTGTGCTAGATGCATAAAATCCTAGTTAGCTACTCCAAGAAAACATACATCAAGCACATAATCAGCTGGAGATTAACGTGCTAAAAGCTGGAAACTGAGTTAGAAGTTCATTTCGGACTTTTCTTCTTCATCCGAACTTGGATTGGGCCAATACTTGTGTGGTTGGATCAATAACATTCTGAACTTGAAAATGGACATCTTAAAGTCATCATTTGATTTAGCCCAACCCAATTCGTGAGCCCATGGAAATACACATCATGCTGACATATGGATGAGCTGATGGATGCTTGGTCATGGTGAGCTAGGCATGAGCTATTGATTTCTGAATGGAAGCTTGGTCATGCTGACATGAGGATGAGCTAGGGCTGCTAGTGGGATTTAGTGGAGTAACCATTTCTGATTATCTAATGCAAGTGTGTTAGGTCATTGCCATATTCAATTCAGATTTCTCACTCCCATCTCCCTATAAATACCACTTCCATTCCACATTCAATACATTCACATTCAGAAACACACACATTCACTCATCCATTACTCCCATACACACATTCACCACAAAGAGAGAAGAGAGCTAGTTGCAAAGGAGGAAGAGCTAGGAGCTGTCCTGGAAACTACCTTGCTGCCACCAGCTAGTTCTTCTATGAATATTCAATGTTATGGATGATTTCATAGTTAATTGATTTCCTTGCTTTCATTGCCAAGTTGTTAATCTCCAGCTTAATATGTGCTTGATGTATGTTTTCTTGGAGTAGCTAACTAGGATTTTATGCATCTAGCACAGGTTGGGAAGGGGTTTAGTTTCACCAATTCTACTCTCCTTTCACAAGCAACACATGAATGGCCTAAGAATCATTCAAGGGGTTAATGACCATAGGTTGACTAGGACAGATACCATGTTCTAGGACTTGTGTGATTATCATATTCTCAAGGAACTTAATGACTCTTGTATGCTTTATTCTAAGTAGATACCATGCTTAGGTTGCATATTAGAGATCACGTGTTGTGTAGATACCATGCACAATCACATGCCTTAGGAGAATCATGCATCCTGCACCTAGATACCATAGGCTTGTATGCGATAATCTATTGTTAATGAAGCTTGAGTCAATTTCTATGCATTCATAACTTGGATAGGAAGACTAGAGGTGGATTCCAAGGCTCTAACACTTCTCAATCATTGTTTCACAACTTGTTCATTGCTGCCATTGTTTACTTTCCAGCACTTCCATTTCATTCTCTTGTTTTCATTTCAACAACAAAACCCTCCATTTTGAGTGCGTGTGTGGTGCTAGGATTTTGTCCTAGACCTTGCCATTTGTTAGTTAGTTTGTTTCTTTGTTTTCTGTTTTTCCATCATTCTAAGTAATTTAACTTGCAACCAAGTTACCATTCTCCGGTGGGATCGACCTCGTATTTACATAAGCTATACTATAAATGGTTTGTGCACTTGCGAGAATTAAAGTTGCTATTTTTAATAACTCATTTTAGTTGTTAGGAATAGGCTCCACAAGTTTTTGGCGCCATTGCCGGGGAACGGGTAACGATGGTGCTATAGTTAGATTACTTTGAGTGTTTTTGTTTTTGTTAGTTTTATTTGTTATTTTCGTTGGTTTTTCTTCCAGGTATTCAGTTTTTTTTTTCTTTTTAGTTGTTATCTCCATTTGAAGTCACTAATTTGGTTCTTGTGTGTGCATATATGTCCGAATCTGATTCTGAGCCACTTTCACCAAGAAGTTTTGCTATACGTACTGGTTTGAGGAGGAATTATAGTTTTTCAAGCACTGAATCTAAGAGCTACGAATCTGAAGGTTCAAGCGAGATGGCTGAGATTCCAAACAACAACAATAATGATGAAGGAGGTGGTGCACTTGTTGTCCAACCTGGAAAACCCTGCGTGAATTTTCCATCCCCAAAGTCACTGATCAACCTTCTTGCATCGTCTATCCTCAACTCACAATTAACAGGTTTGAGCTTAGAAGTGGTATGATTCATCTTCTTCCAAATTATTATGGTAATACCACTGAGGATGCTTACATGCATGTTAAGCAATTCTTTGAAATATGTGCTACAATCAAAATTCAAGGACTTGATGATGAGCAGATTAAGATGAGGCTATTCCCATTCAGTTTAAAAGATAAGGCTAAGTCTTGGTTATACTCTTTGCCTAATGCTTCAATTCATACTTGGGATGAGCTTTCTAATAAGTTTTTGCAGAAATTCTTTCCAGCTCAAAAGACTAACAAGATTAGAAAGGAAATTCTTGGTTTCAAGCAAGGAGAAGGAGAAGCTTTTCATGAATGCTGGGAGAGGTACAAGGAGATGATGAGATCTTGCCCACACCACAATATAGAGAGTTGGATGCAAATGCAATCTTTCTATGAAGGTTTGCTTGATTCCGAAAGGATAATGGTAGATGCAACAAGTGGAGAAGGATTGATGAACAAAACAGCAGATGAGGCTTTTACTCTCTTTGAATCTTTGAGTGCTAACTCTCAACAATGGTGCTACAATAAAGGAAGAGGAGCTCCTATGAAAGCTGTGGTTTCTGAGGTAAGTACTAATAATGAGATTAATGCAAAACTTGATGTTATGTGTTCTTTGCTTCAACAGGCAGTGACTGGTCCTCTTGGAAACAAAGTGGAAGTTCAAGGCCAATCTTTTGCGGACCACATGCTAGAACAAGCAAATGCCCTTCAAGGAAGGAATCCTTAGAATGATCCTTACTCAAATACATATAATCTGGGGTGGAGAAATCATCCTAATTTCAGGTGGAGTAATAATTCAAATGTGCAACAATCTCAAGGACCTCCCCCAGGATTCCAAATACAACAAAGGCAATTCCAGCGAGCTCCCCAACAAGTTCAAGAGCAAAGGGGTGATCAAATGGGAGAATTGCAAGACATGTTCAAGAAGTTCATGGGGCAACAAATGCAAACCAATCAGAATCTTCAAAATGCAGTGAACAAACTAGAAGTGCAAGTTGGGCAGATTGCATCCTCCTTGAGCAATAGGGCATCTGGAACTTTTCCGGAGCCAAACGGAGGTGAATCCAAGGCATCATGAGCAAGTTAAAGCAGTGCACATCTTGAGAAGTGGGAAACAAGTTGATAATAAGGTTGGAGATGCCAATGAAGAGCAAGAAGATGGAGAAAACGTAGAGATCATTCAGCCACCACAAGGGCAGCCCCAGACTCCACCAAACAGCCCCTCAACACCCTTGGAAAGAGCACAGGCCCTAAGGTATCATCTAATGCTAATCAAGTTCCAATTTCAACTAATGCTTTTAGGCCTATTGCACCCTTTCCCAGCAGGTTATCAAAGTCAAAGAAAGATCAAGGCTTGGATGAGGTAATGGAAATATTCAAGAAGGTGCAAATCAACATTCCACTGCTAAGTGCCATTGCTCAGATTCCAAAGTATGCAAAAATTTTGAAGAATCTATGCACTAACAAGAGGAGATTCAAAGAGCATGAACATGTTGCATTAAGTGAAGAGGTAAGTGCAGTGTTACAAAGAAAGCTACCTCCAAAGCTAAAGGATCCAGGTTCGTTTTCTATACCTTGCATTGTTGGTGATTTCAAGATTCCAAAAGCTTTGCTTGATCTTGGTGCATCCATTAACCTTATGCCATATCATGTTTATGAGAAACTTAACCTTGGTGAGTTGCAAGCCACATCTGTGAGCATTCAATTGGCAGATAGGACTATTAGGTACCCCAAGGGCATTCTAGAAGATGTTTTGGTGAGAGTAGAAGGCTTAATCTTGCCAGCTGATTTCTTAGTCTTGGAGATGGAAGAAGCACCAATTCCTGACAATGAATTGCCCCTCATCTTTGGCCGACCCTTCATGGCTACTGCTAAGACCACGATTGATGTAGCGCAAGGCACTCTTACCATGACCGTTAATGGAGAAACTGTGGCTTTCAAAGTGTTTGATGCCACGAATCTGCCAAATGATGTTCAAGATTGTTTTCAAATTGAAGTATTGGACAATCCAGGGAAGGAGAGATTTGATGGTCTTCCACATTCACTAGAAGCATGCTTGCTGCAAGGAGTAGACAAGGAGGAACAGGGGGCTGCCCACATGTTTAATGCTACAATTCTTACACACAAGAAGGGGCTGCCCAAATTTGGAGATACTCCAATCATTCCTCCAGTTCTTTGTGATTCTGTTCATAATCAAAAAAGGAAAAGGAAAGCAGCAAGGAAACGATGGAAAAATAAAACAAGCTTGGTGAATAATCTTGGATTACATGAGGTGTCGATTCAGCCCAAACCCCCCATTCACTATAGCAAGTTTGGATGTCTGGCTGAAGACATGAAACTTAGCGCTTCTTGGGAGGCAACCCAAGGTGATGAGGAGAAGATAGAACGTGCAAGAAGCTGCTTGCGTCCTAATCACTTCAAAGGGGAGTTGTTTTCTAAACTCTAACATTTGGTTTTGTCTTTTCCTTATCTTCTTTCCTTTCATTTATGAGGCATTGCTTGTTCTTATACTCTAAACATTGAGGACAATGTTTCATTTAAGTTTGGGGGGAAGGATTTAGTTATGTTGTTTCAAATTGTCAAAATTTTAAATTTTTAAGTGTGTCTAGTGTCTTAAACGCAGGATTTTGTGAGTTGCTTTGCTATCCTTTCAAACACCTATGATAAGACTTGGATTTAACTTTAATATGGTTTTTCAGAAATTGATAGTCATTGTTTAAGGCCTTTATGTGGTTCTGAGTTAACTTTGTCTTGCATGTCATCCTTGGACTTATTGAGCACTTTGCCAAGTTAGTCCAATTTCTTGCTACTTGGAGATGTTATGCAATTCTACTTATCTCATGATCTGGTTTCGTACTCTAGAACTTATTTGAATATCTTGAGACATCTTGTTGCCATATAATGCTTAGGAAGTGATTTAGGCCATGTTTGAACCGTTTGAGCCTTTCTAACCATCCCTCTACATGTATTCATCACTAGTTAACCCATTTGAGCCTATGTTAAGCCTTTCTTTGTGTAAACCATTCCTACCATAATAAATCTCTGTTTCTTATCTTTACCTATTCTTTGAGCAATTAAAGCTATCTTCAAAAGAGAGTCATAAAGATGCAAGGTTTTTAGGAGCAAAAGTGATTCATTGAGTGCCATAACCCAAGTGTTGAAAAGAAATAAGTTTGGGGGTATTGGTAACTAATCAAAAGAGGTAATGAAGTGTGACCAATGTAGTCACGGCCCTAGGGTGTTATAAAAAGAAGATCATGGCGATCTAGGGTAAAGAACCACAAAATTAGGCCAAATTAACACATTTGAAGGTGCTGAAATTATGTTGAAAATCTGCTCATGTTTGTGTTCCTTGCTTGTTACAAAGTTCAGTAATCTCTCATGCTTTTACCTATGCTTTAGTTATGCTCAAAATGTTGTTATATCTCCATATCTCCTCTTTCATTCAACCACTACCCTAAACCTCATTACAACCCTTGTAAAGTCCTTTTGATCCTTGGTAATGTATGGTATTATTGTGGAGAGCTGATTTGATAATAAGCTTATGGGGTTCGAAATTCTTGATTGTGCTCTAAGTGTGTGCGCATGTACTTATTTGAGTTGCAGGTGTTGTTCTGATTTGGCATTCACACACTACACGTAAGGGTGTCATTGTAAGCTTTACACACTCTTGAATCATGTGTGGAACTTAGATTGTGATTGTTGTGTTTCTTTGGAACCATATACTTTGGTGATTCTTTGAGGATATTGTTTGGAAGGCTAGCTGCTTATTTTCTGTTTTCTAAGTTGTGGTTTTATTTTGTTTGCTCAAGGACTAGCAAAGTCTAAGTTTGGGGGTATTTGATAAGTTCATAATTTCACACATTTGTTTGCCTTCATTGCTTAGTAATTTTGTCTAGTTTCTCTTTATTTCGAGTCACTTATTTATGTTTGTGTGTTCTGTACGTTATGGGAGCATGAGATCACATTTGATGCAATCCATGCATATTAAGGGCTGATTGGGATGAGAGGAATACCACTTGAGGCATTTGAAGCAAAATGGTGCAAAAACTGGAAACTGAGTTAGAAGTTCATTTCTGACTTTTCTTCTTCATCCGAACTTGGATTGGGCCAATACTTGTGTGATTGGATCAATGACATTCTGAACTTGAAAATGGACATCTTAAAGTCATCATTTGATTCAGCCCAACCCAATTCGTGAGCCCATGGAAATACACATCATGCTGACATATGGATGAGCTGATGGATGCTTGGTCATGGTGAGCTAGGCATGAGCTATTGATTTCTGAATGGAAGCTTGGTCATGCTGACATGAGGATGAGCTAGGGCTGCTAGTGGGATTTAGTGGAGTAACCATTTCTGAATATCTAATGCAAGTGTGTTAGGTCATTGCCATATTCAATTCAGATTTCTCACTCCCATCTCCCTATAAATACCACTTCCATTCCACATTCAATACATTCACATTCACATTCACATTCAGAAACACACACATTCACTCATCCATTACTCCCATACACACATTCACCACAATGAGAGAAGAGAGCTAGTTGCAAAGGAGGAAGAGCTAGGAGCTGTCCTGGAAACTACCTTGCCTGCCACCAGCTAGTTCTTCTATTCTCTTTACTCTATCTATGTATTTCTTAATTTCTGTATTCATAATTATGTTTAACTAATCCATCTAGTTAGGGCTTAGGATGAAGCCCTAGTCATGAATATTCAATGTTATGGATGATTTCATAGTTAATTGATTTCCTTGCTTTCATTATCAAGTTGTTAACCTCCAGCTTATTATGTGCTTGATGTATGTTTTCTTGGAGTAGCTAACTAGGATTTTATGCATCCAGCACAGGTTGGGAAGGGATTTAGATTCACCAATTCTACTCTCCTTTCACAAGCAACACATGAATGGCCTAAGAATCATTCAAGGGGTTAATAACCATAGGTTGACTAGGACAGATACCATGTTCTAGGACTTGTGTGATTATCATATTCTCAAGGAACTTAATGACTCTTGTATGCTTTATTCTAAGTAGATACCATGCTTAGGTTGCATATTAGAGATCACGTGTTGTGTAGATACCATGCACAATCACATGCCTTAGGAGAATCATGCATCCTGCACCTAGATACCATAGGCTTGTATGCGATAATCTATTGTTAATGAAGCTTGAGTCAATTTCTATGCATTCATAACTTGGATAGGAAGACTAGAGGTGGATTCCAAGGCTCTAACACTTCTCAATCATTGTTTCACAACTTGTTGATTTCTGCCATTGTTTACTTCCAGCACTTCTATTTCATTCTCTTGTTTTCATTTAAACAACAAAAACCCCCCATTCGAGTGCGTGTGTGGTGCTAGGATTCTGTCCTAGACCTTGCCATTTGTTAGTTAGTTTGTTTCTTTGTTTTCTGTTTTTCCATCATTCTAAGTAATTTAACTTGCAACCAAGTTACCATTCTCCGGTGGGATCAACCTCGTATTTACATAAGCTATACTGTAAATGGTTCGTGCACTTGCGAGAATTAAAGTTGCTATTTTTAATAACTCATTTTAGTTGTTAGGAATAGGCTCAACAAAGCAAATGTGTGAAATTATGAACTTATCATAACTCAGTCTGCTCGTTTTTGCACCATTGTGCAACTTTTCTTATCCAAAGCCACCAATGCTACCTAAGGCCCAAAGAACTGAATGACAAACAGAAAAAGGGATTAAAAGCACAAGTTTAACTCAACAACATAACCAAATCATAAGCTAGAAGGGTACAAAATGATATACAATTATGAACTGATCAAATACCCCCAGACCTAGATTTTGCTAGTCCTCGAGCAAAACAACACAAAACAAAGTTAAAAACAAAACAAGAAGTTAAACCACTTCCGTAGGTAACTCGATTGCATTGAGCATATGCAACAAGCCTTTAAACCTCTAGGCATCCCTAGTAGGAGGAGTTATGTCTCCTGAGGGTTTAACAGAAACGATACCCACAAACGCTTTCCTGACTCTACAAAACAAAATGATTAGTAAAACTTTGAAATCAACTAATGAAAATGAAAGAAAACTTCAGTCATACCTCCAACACCATAGAGTTGCCAAGATAGGTGATCAATCAATGTGTAAAGTGGAAGCTATAGCTCAAAGGCACACAGCTTCAAAGCAAGCACACTCAAACCTTGAATAGAGAACATGCTTCGACTCTAATTCTCACAGATAACACTCAATCACTCAGAACCTATGGTTTAATTTTCTCAAGAAAGCATAAATGAGTGTAAGAAATAGAAGCACAAGTTTGGTTAGATCTCATGAAAGGAATCAAATACTAAGAATAGAGATACACACATACTTACAACAACCATGAATACATCCTCAAAGATCAGCTAGGTCTTTTACAAGGTTGTAATGAAAGGCTAAGGTTAGGGGAAATGGAAGAATTGGAAGGAAAAACAAGTAACTTAAGAACAAACCAAGGTTGCATTCTTCTTTAACCTGCAAGGTATCATTGGCTTAGTATGGCATGGCTGCAACTTCATAGCATCATCTGGCAAAGACCTTATATTTCACACTTAGATCAAATCGAAACACTTTCATCTTTCATCTTTGCTGATTTGATCTGAAACTTCTTTAGCTTCATTGCACGGATTCATACCAATTTTCATTTAGGCACATGGCAGCAACTTCCTTGCTTCAAATTTTATCTTGGCAAACCTTGGTATATTTCTAAGTTATAGGGTATGGCTACAATAGGTTAAACATCTCAGATTGAGATACAAAGGTAGGGAATTGATGAGGGTGATAGAAGAAAAAGGGCTTGAAGTGTTTGGCTGCAAGAGAGCTAATGGAACACACAAATGGGTAGAGTGAAAAGAAAGCACAAAGAATGGTTATGCACACATAGCCTAGCATCACTTCAATGAGTTCATTCATGAATGAGAGCAAGCACATGATATCTGCAAAAGAGAATCATCCTTAGTATTCAATCAAAATGGAATAATGAGATCAATTAGAGCGAATTGAAGCAAACAAGCAGAGATGAGGAATAGAACACTTTAAACCCTCTCAAGAAAGCAATTAGGCTCGATATAGTTCACTAGGGTAGTCTCCACTATTCTCCATAAAGAATTTGAGCATGGTACTTTAGCCACCAGAATTCTGAGAGCAAAAGCTTTGTGAAGTGCAAAAATTCTGATATGAAAACCTCAATGGCAGCTTCATAGCATTGATTGTATGACATTCTAAAAAAATTAGTGACAAAAGAACAAAAATTGAAAACCTTCCCCCCAGACCTGAATTGAACATTGTCCTCAATGTTAAAGCATAGAAAAGATGATTGAGAACATGTAAATAATAAGGGGAAAAGTTAAGAAGAAGGTTTAGAGAAACTCCCCCTTGATGCGATTAGGTCGACCGCTACCAAGCACCGTCTTCTTGAACACATGGGTTGCCTCCCAAGAAGCGCCTTAGTTAATGTCTTGGCAAGACATTATGCAATCAGCTAAGTTGATGAATTGGGAGGTTTTGGATCAATGGACTCCTTATACGCAAGATGGTTCACCCAGCTCCTTCTCCTCTTCCTTTGCTTCCTTTTTCTTTTTCTTTTCTTTCTCTTCATGTCAGTAATGAGTGTCACATTGAACATTGGGGTGACATTGGATGGTTCCAATTTCGTAGAGAATGGTTCAAAAGGCTCAAGTGGTAGCCCAGAAAATGGTGGGAATGGCTGCGACACTTCTAGGGCAGCTACCACTTCTTGGAACTCAGGTTCAACATGATCTTTCTCTTCTTGTGAAATGACAACATATGTATCATCATTGGTCTGTTTCTGCAAACTCTTGGAAGAAACTTCATCATTTACAACATCAATTGTAAAACAAGTATCAAGAGAGATAGAAGGTTGAGATGTAGGATCAAACACTTTAAATTCAAAGTTTCACCCAACACAGTCATGGAAAGGGTGCGATCTTTCATATTGATAATTGTATTTGTAGTGGCCATGAATGGTCGTCCTAAGAGAATGGGATCAACACGATCTCCATTTGGGTTGTCCTCCATATCCATCACTACAAAATCAACAGGGAGAATTAGTGTATTAACTTGAACTAGAATATCTTCTACAATACCTTTTGGATATTTGATAGAATGATCAGCTAGTTCAAGACGAATTGAAGTCTTCTTCATCCCTTCTAAGCCAAGCTCTTGATAAACTGAATATGGCATTACATTGATGCCCGCTCCCAAGTCCAACATGGCTCTTCCAACCTTCTTGTCTCCAATGTTAATGGGAATGTCAAAGCTGCCAGGATCTTTTGATTTTGGTGGAAGCTTTCTTTGCAACACAACACTTACATTCATGTCAAGCTTTACTTCTTCATTTGGAGAAAATTTGAGCTTTTGAGTTTTCAAGTTCTTGATGAATTTTCCATATGCAAGAATCTGTTCAATAAGATCAAGCAAAGGCAAATTGATATTAACTTTACTCAAAATATCATAAATCTCTTTAAAAGCCTTATCTTGCTTTGCTTTCTGAAGACGGCCTGGAAATTGAATAGGTGGAACATATGGAGCGGGTGGCACGTATCTATCTTCTTGAAGATGTGATGGCACGAATTTGTCATCCCTTCTATGCAATTGGAATGGATTGGGTCCATGAGAATCTGATTTGGCCTTAGGAGCAGATTGAGAAGTTTTGGGATGTTCTCCTTCCGAAGTTGTGATCTCCTCCTCTTCATCTTCTACAATCACAACATTATTTGAAAGATTAGAATCAACTTTATTATCAATGATCTTACCTGATCTAAGCACATAAATGGCCTTGACTTCATGGTTCTTTGGATTGATCTCAGTTTGGCTTGGCCATTTCCCAAGCTCTCTTTGAGTTATTTTCAGCAGCTATTTGGCCTAATTGGACTTCCAATTTGGCAATGGCAGCTTGTGTAGTTTGCTGGAAATTGGATTGGTTGATTGCCATCTGCTTAACTATATCCTCCAATAATGATGTTTGTTGTGGCTTTTGGAATGAAAGGGGATTGGCTTGATTCTGAATATTCCTCCATGAAAAGTTTGGATGATTCCTCCAACCTGGATTATAACTTTGAGAGTATGGATCATTTCTTGGACCTTGGTTGTAGGAATTTACCAACTTAGCTTGCTCTTGCACAAATTGTGGATATCCAGCCCCAAGTGGACAAGCTATGGTAGCATGGTCATGAGTTTCGCAAATACTACACACTTCCTTCGGAGGGCTTCTTGAGTTTAATGCAAGAAGAGCATCTAGCTTTTGTTCCAGTTTTAAAATCTGCACACTAGAAGAATCATTAGAACCACTAACAACACGTTTACCTCTTGTATCCGTATGTTGGGTCTCCATTGCTATCTCTTCAAAGAGTTCATATGTTTCTTCGGGAGTCTTGGTTTTAAAAGAACCACCTGCAAAATTGGTGACTATATTATGACTAGAAGAGGTTAGTCCTTTATAAAACATACACATTTGAAGCTTCAATGGAATCCCATGATGAGGACATTGGTTGAGCAGCCCATTGAATCTCTCCCATGCTTCACAAAACGATTCATCATCATGCTGTGCAAATAATAAGATCTTGTCCCTGAGCATGTCGGTCTTTTGCGTGGAGAAGTATTTTTCCAGGAACTTCTTTTGAATGGCAGCCCATGTAGTGAGTGAACCAGGCTTCAAAGAATTCAACCAATACTTCACCTTATCCTTTAAAGTGTATGGAAACACTCTCATTCGAAGTTGATCTTCCGTCACACCTGTCAAGGGAAAAGAACTTACAACATTAAAAATATCCTTTATATGAGTTAATGGATCTTCATTAGGTAAACCATAAAAGGAAGGCAACATATTAAGATGAGAAGATTTAAGCTCATAGTTTCGAGCTATAGTGGGCAGCGAAATGCTTGAAGGGGATGCTGGAATTGTTGGGATATCAAGGTCTCCCATGAACTCAATGGCAGCCATCATTTCTTCTTCTTCTTGGTCTGAACTTGCTTCCGAATTTGAAGGTGAAGAACCAGGATGTTCAGTGTGGAGAGCAAGACTTGTAAATGTAGCAAAAGCTTGCTCTTTGCAGTTGACAACTCCCTTTCTAAACGATTCTGAATTTCAGAGGTCACTCGATTGGGTTGCAATGATGATCCTGCGTTAAAGATCCTGGAACGTTGGAATGAAGACCTCACTTGTTCAAGGAATGGCCTTTTAGACATTAACTACCTGAAACAAAAAATTAGATTGATTAGAAACACTAAAAAAAGAAAAGGGTAACCTTGGGCACATAACCAGGGAAGAACTTTCGTTCAGTCCCGGCAACGGCGCCAAAAACTTGTTGTTTAATTATGTTAACTCGCAAGTGTACGTGCCAATTAGTAGTATAGCAAAACAAATACGAGGTCGTACCCAGGAGGACTGAGAAGTTAAACTTAGTTATGTACTTAGATTACCAAATTCAAGAAGTAGGAAGTTAAGTCTAAAACAGAATTTTAAAGTGAGAGTGATTGTGATTGTGATTGTGAAAGGAAATGAACAAACTAAGATTGCAAATGAAACAAATAAACAAGTGCAGCAAAGGTGGTTTTGAAGATTGAAAAACAGGTTTGGAGACTAGGGCATTTGATTTCACTATAACAATTCAATTCTGGGTTATAAAGATTCAAGTGACAAGTCTAATTCAGATTCAAAGATTGATTCTAGCTAATGTATGATTAAGCCATGGTGTCTAGTCCTAACCTTGTATTCCTAATTCCCTAATTTGATCATTTGTTGTGTAACCTAAATTAAGCATTAGGAATCCATTAAGCATAGAAGAACATTTTAAACAACCAAGTATGTATCTAATCCAGATTGTCGAATTCACATACACACTCTTCCTATTCATAGTTCAATTTGAATTAAAACATGGTGTCTACTCTTAATTCAAACCAAGATATACAAATCTGAATGGTAGCTAGGCATTCCAGATCAGCATATAGGCAAGTAGGCAAAATGAATAAGAACATGAATCATGAATCAAACTTGAAACTTGAAATTTATAAACCCAGAATATTCATGTTAGGTTACATCAAAGCCCTAGTTATGGATTTAGTTACTCATAATGGAAAAGAGACTTGAATAGAAATGAGAAAACATAATGAATGCAATAAGAGTAGAAAAACCCCTTTTTTGAAGTTCTTGTGGTGTCCAAGGCTTCTCCAAGTGCTTCTCCACTTCTAATGCTTCTCCAAGAGCTTCCCCACTTCTAGAAAGATGTATGAAGGATATGGAGGTGATTTGGGATGATTTTGAGTGAGTAGTGATGGCTAAGAAAGATGAAATTCGTAAGGAAATGGAAGAGAGGTTTGCTGGAGTTGTTTTGGTGATTTGGGGCTGTTTAGAGCTTTTGGTTGATTGCTGGAGTGTTTGGGAAAATAAGAGTGTTTGAGGATAATTTTTGAATGTGTTTGGGAAAATAATGGAAGTGTTTGAGGGAGGATGGAGTGAAGGATGGCTGAATTGTGGGGTTGTGAATCCCAGGCTTGCACACTTTGAATCTGGAATTGAAGAGGTATTTATAGGGGAAGGGAGGTGAGAAATCAGAATTTATTATGGCTAATGCATACAACACTTGCAATTGAAAATCAGAATGTGGTTGATGCACTTGAATTAACAATTCCCACCAGCAGCCATAGCTCATTTTCATGTCATCATGACCAAGCTTCCATTCAGAAACCAATAGCTCATCCTCATGTCAGCATGACCAAGCAAGCAATGAGCTCATCTCCAAGTCAGCATGATGTGTAATTTGATGGGCTCACGGTTTGGGGTTGGATCAATCAAATTTCGACTTTGAGCTGTCCATTTTGAAGTTCAGAATGTCATTGATCCAACCACACAAGTATTGGCCCAATCCAAGTTCGGATGAAGAAGATAAGTCCGAAATGAACTTCTAACTTAAGTTCTCCAGCTTTTACACATTATTTTCACCATTTTACTTCAAATGCCTCAAGTGATACCTAGAGCTCAATAAACTGAATAACAAACACAAAAGAGGTTAAAAGCACAAGGTTAACTCAAAAACATAACTAAATCATAAGCTATAAGGGTATAAAATGATATACAATTGTGAACCGAACAGACCACGGATTGGGCCTGGCTTCATCAATGGATACGTTTGAGCAGTCCATCTTGCAGTTCAAGAACTCCTCTTTCTAACCACAAATCATTTGGGCCAATCTAAGTTGGGAGGAGGAAGTTAAAGGCCGAAACAAATTGCTAACTCAGTCTGCTCGTTTTTGCACCATTGTGCAACTTTTCTTATCCAAAGCCACCAATGCTACCTAAGGCCCAAAGAACTGAATGACAAACAGAAAAGGGATTAAAAGCACAAGTTTAACTCAACAACATAACCAAATCATAAGCTAGAGGGGTACAAAATGATATACAATTATGAACTGATCACTAGAGGGGCAGATTTTTTCTGGTGTGAAGAACATCTTGGAAGAACCCTACATTTATAAGGATAAAAAATTCCTTGACCTACAAGGAATCGCAAATCCTTCCCAAATTGGAGTTCATAAAATTGGCAAGTCGAACACCTCTTCCACTCAGGAGCCCAGGTCCACGCAGGAAGCCCAGTTACAGCTGGACAGCCCAACAGATGATTTACATCTCTTACATGCCACCACGCGCCATGCAGAAGCTGGGAGGCATTTGTGGGAACCTAATTAATTCGTAAACCTAGGTCAAATAATTCCTTCCATTTGGGGATTATTTGACCTAATTAGGGATTATTCAATTTAATTGGGGGTTACCCAATTAAATAGAATGTTACCTAATTGGGTTGAGGATTGATTTGATTCCTACGAATATTCTCAATTAATGGAGGAGTTACCTAATTAAATTAGGTATTGATTTGATTGCTACCCTGATTAGGGATTTGATTTAAATCAAATAAATCAAATCCCTAATTAGTCAAATCTCGCCAAATTGGGGAGGAATAATTCCCTTCCATCTACGGAATTATTCCTCTGAAACCCTAGCTCCCGAGACCTTTATAAAAGGATAGCCACACACAAAGGTTGAGGTACGTCTAAGCTCCTCCTGAAACTCTGCAGAAATTATTTCTCAGAAACCCTAGCCTCCTCCTTTCTCTCCCTCTTTTACATAAGGCTTCGGCCGCCCGGTTTATCCCAAAAACATATAACTCCGTACCCTAGTTAGCTAGTGTTTTCTTTACAAAACTCTTGAACTAATTTAGGCATCGGAGGGCCTTTGGCCAACACCCCCGGGTGTGGTCCTCTTATTGCTATTCGTTTTGCAGGGAGAAAGAGAGGCGGAGAAGACGAAGGAATCTTCAACCGAATATTCCCGTGGGAGGAAATTTGCTCCCACACATAGCATTCATTAAACTTAGAACCATGGCATCTAATCTTATTAGTAATAAAATCAAACAATTTGTTCCAAATATGAGATCTTAATGAATGAGTGAACAGCAGTTTGATCCTGGTTTGTTCTCGCACTACGTCCAGAGGGTTTCGACTCTCACACATGTGAACTTCATGTCTAGTGTGTGCCCTGTTGAGAAAAATAACCCCACTTGTTGTGAATTAATACTAACTCACTTCCCCTTAGGACCTTGTTGTTGATGAACTTTGTGACCAACTCAATGATGGATGAGTCTTACACACACACAGAAATTTAACCAAGAAAGAAATGACACAAGTGTTTATAGAGGTTCAGCAAATTGCCTACTTCCTCTTTGGTGATCTCCTTGAGAACTTTCACTAATGAAGATAGGTTTCAAATTTGGTTTACAAAGAAGGAAACCCCCTTAGAACACTACCCTCACAATCTGTTTCTCTCTCACCCTTGCTCAACACCTTGATACACTTAGAGAACTCTCTTGCTCTCCCCTTGGTATTTTCTGAACTTACAAGTTTTCAGCTTCTCTATACTTTGCACAAACTTATGCACTTAACAACTATTTATTCTCTTGCTTCCTCTTCCCTCTTATATAGGCCTTGGGACTCCAAGATCAGATATCATTAAGTTATACACGTTCATGCTTTAGTTATCTCACTTTAGACACCTGTTCTTGGCAGCTCATAAAGCAAGGGAACAAAGGATGCTAGCTGCCATCAATCTCTTGAACCAAGAGAGAAAACACTCATGAAACAAGTTATCAATTTGCCAATGTGTTCTCCCAACTTTCCAGCTGCTATGCCACCTTCTAATATCTCAGATTTGATCAGAAATATCCTTGCAAGTCGATAGGAAGTGGTAGCACACCAAGGAAGACTTGAAAACGCGTAGGAATTTGAAACAGCATCGTCTGGGCGACGTCGCCCAGATCCGCGACCGGTCGCTTTGTCACAGAATCAATTTTCGCTCCAGGCTTCGACTGGGCGACCGGTGACTTGTAACTTGCGACCGGTCGCTTGGCATTTTGCTGAAACCGACGGGTCGCCATAACCTGCAACCGGTCGCTGGTTTTTAATATTTTTGTATCCTTTTAATTGAGCCATTTTTCTCAACATGCCCTCCTTTGTGCCACAGTTCACCACAACTGGCAATGCCCTCCTTTGTGCCACAGTGAACACTCCATTTCGTTCACGTTTCCCCCTTCCCCAAATCATATGGTTATTAAGGTACATAATGCATTTTGAGAAAGTGAGAACCAAGATGCAAAAGAGATGCATTACAAAAACTCATGCATAAGTGTTAAACTTAATAATAATATAGCCTTCATTTATTCTCTCCTCCAGGCCAAACCGGTTATGAAGTTAGTAAAAAACCACTTACATAATCCTCAAAGTTCTAGGAATAGATTTCAAAGCCTGCAAGTAGTTCCCAGGACATTTCTTCAGACACTGCAGCTGTACGAAAACAAGGAACAAAAAATTCATGATCAGTTACGAACCACAAGAAGAAGTAACCCAAAGCGGGAATTATCATAATTCATAAAAAGATAATACGATCATCATCCCAGATGCATGAGGAAATGACAGAAAACACTGCATCAATTCAGCAAAGGCAGGGAAATGATTAATTACAATAACAAAAGGATTTAAATATACAGAACTTAATCTTTCAGGATAGTTTAGAGAAGCATTAAAACACTAGCAAGACCCCACAAAGAAGAAGTTATCCAGGAGTAATCATAGTTGGAGACTTACTATAGCTCTTTCAGCAACCAGATGTCGGGGTAACTGCCTCTGGGTCCCTTCAATATCATTAGTTTATTCTTTTGCCTCCGTAATCGGATTTCTTTGTAATAATAGATTAAGTTCAACAAAATAAATACTAATGCTGCACTACATCAGCATGCAATAAACTACTTTATTTAGAAGTAATCAAGTACAGAAAGAAAAAGAAAAAGCATCCTCACATGTCACAACACATGAAAACATTAAAATCCCCTTCTCTTGAATCAAGGATCATGCTTACAGTAGACTTCCACTCCTCTGAGTAGTGCAGCTCCAATCAGGTAAGTTGGCAGAGAACCAGTTCTAAATCTCTGAAATCATCATACAGTTGATAAGTTATTATACTAACCATCAAGCAAAATTTAATCCATTGCAAATACAATAAACCACCTTTTTGTGACAAGACATCTTCGGGCAAATATTAAAAACCAGCTTCTGTTTTGCAATAGAACGGTCATTTTTTAGTGGCTTTGTCATATCTTTGCAAATTGTAAGAACAAGAAACCTCTTATTGCAAAATAAGGAACAAGACACCTAATGTCAATAACATTTAGCCTTTTCAGTGCACCATTGTGCAAATAAGTAGTCTCAATCAGGACAATAAAATTCCAAAAGAAACAACACAAATAATCAGAGAGAGGGAGAAATAGAGTGCTTGTAAACCAAAGTAGTTCCGGACTTGCCCAAGGCATTTGCAGATGCTTTAATGCTATTTTCAGAATCTGCAACAACTCCTCTGAGAAGGAGTGTGGATGCATACACTGAGAAAATGAGATGTTTTATGCAAGAGCACACGTGCGGATAGAAGAACACAAAAATTGGAAGGATATAAGCATACGTGTGGATATAAACAAATGACAGCATACCATATTTTTGCACTCTTATACTCGCTGGGTGGTTCCACAAATAGCTTTGGTAACTATCACTACTACAAAAAGAGAAAAAGACGACCAGAAAAAGACTACGGCAGAACATAAAACCGTCGTTGTATTTAAACCGACGACGGTATAAAAAAAAAAACCGTCGTGGATAAATGTCTTACTGTTGAATATTTTTAAAAGACGACGCATACAAATAAAAAAGCGTCGTTTTTTTAAAAAGGATTTCTTCAAAGTTAAAATCTGACCAAAAAACAACGACAGGCAGGTATGAATCCACCGACGTAGAAAATAAAGATGACAGTTCACCAAAAAACCTGCCGTGTTAACTTCTAACTAAACACGACCAACTGTTCTTAATCCGCGTCATATAATATAATGGAATCCACGTCTGTATACTACGACGGTGACTTCTCTGTAAACTGCCGTCTTAATTTTTATTTCTTTTTAAGATTTAATTATTTTTTAATTTTGGTAGCCTACGAAAATTAAAATGAGATCCCAAGAGGTATGATAACTTACCTTTGAGATCTTTGGATCCTGATCATAATCGAACCACCAAAGTGAGAAAGACAATATTTTAAATACACAAAATCCAAAAAGAAACCAGAACTAAACTGACTCCTGCAAACTTTGAGAAAGACAATGTTTTGAAAGTTAATGATGTGTGCGTCTTGGTGTCTTTGAGATACACCAAAACGCATACATCATTAACATCCAAATTATTGTCTTTGAGATGTGAGAGAGAGTGATGATGTATGTGTGTATGTGAGAGAGGAAGACGAGCCTCCAGAGAGATCAGAAGAACTTGGAACCCTAAATGAAAACTGAAACTGAAAGAAAGAGTCAAATTTATAAAATAAATCTTTTAAACTCACAGCGGTCCTTATAGAAATACGGCCGTGTAATTGTAAAAAACCACGTCCGTTATTCTTTAATGGAATCCACGTCGTATAATGTAATGTAATACACGTCGGTATATTACAAAAAAACGACGTGTTAAATAATATACCATGACGCGAGAGATTAATTTATCGACTTATTATTTTGGAGTATACTACGACGGTACCTACAACACCACTGTCGTGTTTATTTACCACGTCCTAAGTTCAAATTACAGTCATATTTTTTCAATTTATATGTTCTGCCTCCTCTGTAAACCGCCGTCTTATTTTTATAGCTTTTTAAAATTAATTAATTTTTCTTTTATTTTGGTAATATCTTTTTTAACACAAAACAAAATTTAATTCTCAATCCTCAACAACATTTTCATCTTAAAAGGCAAATCTCTTCGTGTTAAATATTGATCAATATTTACACAATATATGTACACAAATTTGGCAAATACACCGTGGTTTTTTTTCTGCCTTCACCCTCAGCTTGTTCAACTGTTTCTTCCTCTCATATGCAAGCTGGGCCCTCTCCTTCCTCTTGTTCTCAAGCTCCTGCACAGCAACAGATGAAATTATAGAATACTACAATAGTATGGCCTTGGATATGTGGGTTCCACATAAGTGCCACATCAACAAACTAATAGAACTTTTGACGGAAACTCACAACAAGGACTATTTGTGGGCACACATATTAACCTTAAACTCCCATGTTTGGTAAGTCCATGCATGAGAAATGGTTGCCTGGCACATGGGAAAACCCTTGGGTTTCATTTTCCCTTCCCATGAGAAAGTTTAGGAAAATGGGTCAGCATTAAATGCACATTTTTCATGACCATTTTGTCCCCATTAAGAGTATCTACAATCATGCTTTCTTTTAGTTAAAATTTAGTTAAAAACACAAAAAAGTTATTTTAGGTGCGCTCTATAAAATTTGAACTCCAATCATACTCCCTAGTTGAGGGAGTTATTGAAGGAAATTTCAAAACATTTTTCCAAAGTTCATTTGAATATTAAACATGCATATAATCAAATTAATCGCAGCGGAAGTCTAAGGTGGTTGTTTAAATTCAAAAACAAAACTTCTTCCAAGTATCTTAAGCCATGAACATTGATATGTTTTTCATAAATGAAAATTCAAGAGAAAAGGATAAGATCTAATTACCCTTGAAGCAATTATATGAACCAATTTGTGTTTGGTCTTCTCTTGATGATTTCCTTTTTGTTGATCTCATCTTTGATCTTTGATCTTTAATCTTTGCTCCTTGATCTTTCTCCTCCATGTGAGCCACAAAAGTATATGGCCTCTAAGTCTCCACACCAATGGAACCTTGAGATGAGAAGAAGTATCTTGAGAATACATGGATGCTAGTGCAAGATTCTCAAGATTGGTTTCAATCTAAACCACTTTGAAAGATGAAAGTGTTTCACTCTTGAAAACTCTCTTTTATCTCTCTTTGATCTCCCAAACCTATTTGGTTGATGTTGGATTGTGTTTGTGTGTTAATGAGCTTATGGAAACAATTCCCATACAAACTTACTTAAGCATTTTCGGCCAAAACCCATTGGGCTTCCAAAATTGGGCCTTATGACACTTAAACCATAATATTTAGGTGTCTTAAGCCCTTGGGCTTAATACCCAACCATTTGGGCTTCCCGTTAACTATTACCGAGGCCCAAATACGTTTTTACACGTAGTAAATCATCAACATCAAATCAATCAAATTGATTTCCTCATTCTCATTTGTATTACTCAAAGTTAACCATTTAAGGTGTGCGATCCATTAGGTTCTAATTAGCAAGGCAGTGGGAAAATATAAGAACTCTTTCTAACCAACTGGAATTAAAACCCCTTTTTAATTCTTCTTTATTTGGATTGATCACAATCAATCCTAGGACTTCCACAAGCCAAGAGTGACATCTAGCAATATATCAAGGCTACCCAAGCTAACCAGAATAGATGAAGAACCTATTCAGTTGGAATTGCAATGCAATACGGTCCTTCTCTTATACAATGTTTCAAATCATATTATTAGGGTACGGATTGATTATGTCAAACCCCTAATATGATTTACAACCTCATGTGATTCAAAAGAACATCATTAAGAACAACTTTCTAAATCAAGCTCAAAATACTTTGGCCAAAGATTTCCTGAATCACATCTTGAAACATTCTCTTTCTTTATCGAAAGTAGAGATTCCTTATTGTACATTCACATGCCCCTATGATGAATTAAGAGATCCCAACAACACTTAAGACAAATCTTTTACGGCTTGCCTTTAAGAGCTATCAAAGATCAATAACGCATCACAGGACAACTATGATGCCTCAGGTCTAAGGACTAATTTGCATTATTGCAACTATGAGTTCTCATTTGACATGTAGATAAATACTCCATATGAGAACTACGGTTGATCGCGTTCAGTGTACTCATTCACTAATGAGCACCCACATACTTGTATTAGTGTCAACTACACAAATGGTTTGAGACTAACCATCCTCCCAATTGAGCATACATAATATGTGCTAATCTTGACGGTTTATCAATGTCCATTTGATAACCTATGATTAGGAACATTTTGAGATGCTACAGTTAGAGATTAAAGGTCTCCGAATCTAATCTTCTTTAGATTACTTTATCTCTTATTTAGCATACCTTGGACATTTGTTTCTTTACACGATGTAAAAGATAACAAAATAAATTTGCCCTTTATATATCATATACGAAATGTATTCTAAGGAGATCACATCAAATGTATTGGCTCTTAGGGCACATTTCTAACAATCTCCCACTTGCACTAGAGCCACATAGCCATGTATCTCATACCTATTATCTCTGTATGTCTATCCAGTTGTGACTGTGACATAGGCTTAGTCCGTGGATCTGTTACGTTGTTTGCAGATGCCCCATCTAATGGTAACATTTTTCTATGTGTTTGGATTCTCTGATGAGACCTAGGTTCCTTGGCTTGAGCTATCGCCCCATTGTCATCACACAGTAAAGGTACTTGTGACATTATGGTTAGAACCTCATTTAGTTCGGTAATGAACCTTTTTATCCAAACAGATTTTATTGTAGCTTCTAAAGCGACAATGTAATCAATTTTAGTTGTTCTCCAACAACTACGTGTCCATTCAAAATGAAGACGTACCCTTAGGTGGATTTGCAATCATTGATAATAGATATATTATCCAAATCAGTAAATGCTTCCACTTGCTACTCTGATGTTCCTCCCAGATGAGGAACATGTCCTTAGTCCTTCTTAAGTATTTAAGAACATACTTGACTGCTCCCAATTGATCAAATCATGGGCTTGATTTATATCTTCTAGTTATACTCGTATAACCGATATCATGTCTTGTACATGCTATGACATATATGAGAATCCCTATTGCATATGCATAAGAGATTTTTACTCATCTACTGTATCTCATAATGAGTTTTTGGACACATGCATTTAGAAAAGTGAAGTCCATGTCATCCTGGAAGTAAACCTTTCTTAGACTGTTCCATATGAAATCTCCTTAGCATCTTATCAGCATACAAAGATTGAGATAATTCAATTATTCTCTTAGATCTATCAGGATAAATCTTTATCTCAAGTATGTAAGATGCTTCCTTAAAATCTTTCATTAAGAATGATTTTAATGAGTGGCACAGCTTCACTGAAGACATCATTCCTATATCGTTTCCGATAAGTAGTATGTCATCTACATGCATCACTAGGAATACTACCAAACTCCCACTGATCTTTTGTACACTCATTGATCATCCATGTTTTGTATGAAGTCAAATGATTCGACAACTTCAAATAGGATGTCCCAACTCCAAGAACCTTGCATCAACCCATAAATGGATCTATGTAGCTTGCATACCTTATGCTTATCAACTTTAGAAATGAAGCCTTCAGGTCGATCTATGTATAGTTCTTCCTGAAGGTGGCCATTCAGAAAAGCCGTCTTCACATCCATTTTGACAAATCTCATAATCATGGTATGCAACTATTGCAAGCCAAATCCAAATAGACTTTGTCATAGTGATAAGAGAGAAGGTTTCTTCATAGTCAATCCCTTCTCTTTGCTTGTAGCCCTTTGCTACTAGCCTTGCTTGTAGGTTTCTACTATCCCATCTGAGCCTATCTTCCTCTTAAAGATCCATTTATTCCCTATTGGTACAATACCAGGAGGGGGATCAACTAGAGTCTAGACTTTGTTGGTATACGTAGAATTCATTTTCGGATTTCATGGCTCCAAGCCATTTCTATGAGTCAATGTCTGACATTGCCTCATTGTAGTTCGAAAGGTGTTCGATATCCTTACATTCACTTAGGAGATTTAACTCTCCTTTGTTGTCGTGAAGGAAACCATAATACCTTTTAGGCATTCTGCTAACCCTTCTTGAACTACGTGGAGTCTGTGTTACAACAGGTTTGTGGATCTGGGATTTCACTTAGTTCAGTGTTGATTTCTAGCTCATTGGAAAATTCCTTGAGTTCTATCTCATGTCCCCCTTTTCCCATCAAGAGTGTATTCTCTTTTTAGGAAGGTAGCTGACCTTGCGACAAACAACTTTTGCTTGTTGATGTGATAGAAGTAATATCCCATAGTTTCCTTGGGATACCCTATAAATCTACACTTCACTAACCTTGCATTTAGTTTATCCACATCTTGCCTTTACATATGCTGGACAACCCCAAATCTTGATCTAATCAAGACTTGGTTTCTTCCCAAATCACATTTCAAATAGAGTTTGTGGAACGGATTTTGGAAGACACTCTATTTAAAAATTTCAAGTTCATATCCCTAAAAAGGGATATAGGTAAATTAGTACAGCTCATGGAACTCATTTTAGAAACTCCATTATGTTGTGGAATTCCTGGTGGAGTCCATCGTGATAAGATGCCATGTTCCTTGAGGTAATCAAGAAACTCTATGCTTAAGTATTCACATCCTCGATCGAATCTAAGGATTTTAATACTCTTGCCTGTTTGGTTTTCAACTTCATTTCTGAATTCCTGAAATTTTTCAAAATTCAGATTTATGCTTCATTAAGTATAAATATCCGAACCGTGAGTGATCATCGGTAAAGGTAATGAAGTATGAATAACCGCCCTCTGTGTTTGTATACAAAAATCCACAAACATCTTAGTGAATTAATCCCAACAATTCTGTAACTCTTTCTCCTTTACCAGTGAAAGGAGACTTGGTCATTTTGCCATGTAGACAAGATTCACAAGTAGGCATAGGAACATGATCAAGTGATCCAAAAGGTTCCATCGTTTGCCATCCGGTGAATTCTATCTTGGCTAATGCCTCCAAGTTTAAGGTGTCACAACTTAGTTGCGGTATCCACATCTCTAGGCCTCTCAGGTCTAGTTGCATCTTTATCCATATACAGTTAATGCTACCATTCATTTCTAAAATGAAAAGAGACCATTAATCAAAATTGCATAAGCAACGATTTGATTGATATGTGAAATAGAACAAAGCATTTTGTCAAACAAAATATCAAATTCATCTCTTAAAAATATAGAGACGGATATTAAGTTCTTTACACATTCAGAAATGAAATAACAATTATTTCAAATTCAGGTCCTCTTCGGAGGGTAGTCCTGAGATGTTAGGTGCATATTGCATTGGCAACTACATTAGTGCTATTTCCCATGGTTAGCACCATTTCTCATTTTCCAAGTCTTCTACTCCCACTAGTCCATGCACACAATTGCATATATGTTGACTAGCTACTAAATCAACTATTCAGTTTAGAAGCTTTAACTGTAATTACTAATTTTAGAACAAGAGAGTGAGCTTCTGAAGGTTTTTCTCTTGAGGCTTGCAAGACATCTTTTGCAATTCCTCTTCCAATGTCCATCCTTGTCACAGTGAAAACAAGTACCTTTTAGTTACTTGTTTTTCTTTTGTATTCTTCCTTCCTTGGATTTTTAGAAAATCTTTCTTTTTATTTCCTTTATCCTTACCTTTTGTTTGGATTTGGAAAAAGAAGAACCCTTCTAAAATTTGCAACTATCCTCTTTAACCCTTTATCTTTTGAGATATTCATTTAAGCTACTATAGCTATATTGAGTAGCTCATATAGGGTATCATTCATCTTTCCCATATTATAGTTCATAACATATTGGGATTAACTAATGATAGGGATGAAAGAAAGAATCTTGTTGAACTTCAACATCAAAGAAACATCCATATTTTCCAATATCTTAAGTAATTATATTACTTTGAGATCATGTTGATTAACCGGGAACCCACTTACCATTCTTGTCATAACAAGTTCACATATGGTAATGTAAGCTAGGAGTAGCTTCACCTTTTCATGGATGCCAACATGTAACTTTTACCTTAGTTGTCATCTAACACATGCTTCTTATAAGCCTTTGTCTCCTCCTCAATGGCATATGGACCAAGAGGGGTATGTGGTGGGTTTTTTTCTTATACACAACCAATCTCATCCAATTATAAGACAACTTGGTGTTTGTGCAATCAAACCGGATAGTTCATGTCATCTTGGACGTTTGAGTCAAGTATCTTTGAGATTGGGTTTGTGATGGTTAATTTGAAATTCTGCAAAACGTAAATAGATTTTAATTTAGATTAATCTTCTACCAAGGACTTAGGGTCTTTAAGTCATGATGGTAGCTCCCACTATTTTTGGCAAATTTCATATTCCTCCTGAAATCGAGAGTTTCCGTTGAAACTCTTAGTGGGGATGGGAGTCTCACTTTCACATAGTTTTCCTCAACCTAACAGTTTGTTGGATTGCTATGATACTAATGAGAGGATACTCTTATCCAATCACATCATTAATGTGAATACCCATCACTATGGCCTCTACAGAACTAGACCTCAACCTAACAGTTTGTTGGTTTCGTTCGTCTTAGTTAAGTTATTCCCACTATGCTTGTGGGTATAGGGTTTCAAGTATGACCTCAACCTAACAGTTTGTTGGCCACACTCGTTATCTATCCGCACTACATCAAGTATGTGTAATAGGCTTCCCTTGGATGGTTACAAGTACTGGATGTTGCCTCACTGAGGTCCAACAAGGTGTAAATGTGCAACCCAATAAGAGACTACCACGGTGGAAGGCCACAAAATAGCATCCAAAGTGCCATTTCGCTTATCAACTTAATATTGCTTTGAGGGTAGTTAATTTGGTCTCATTTTAATCCAATTTTAATCCTATTAAAATTACTTATCTAATCTCATTAAATGGTTCCCATTGCAATATATTAGTAGCACATAATACTCCCACTAAATGTTTTAGAAACTATTTGCTTGAGATAGTGGGAATACATGATACTACTAATTGATTTATTATCATCATTACCGAACATTCTAATTGCATTGGGCTTGTAGGATGATTATGGACTTTCTTGTTGATCCAACACGAGCCACCATGTTGGATCATGGTCTTGGATGGTGATTCATTTTAATTACGCGCGCATAAAAATAAATTAGGCATGAAAGCCATTTCATTATTACAAAGCCAATCAAAATCGAATACATATCCAATAAGCGGCCAATCACATAGCTCAATTGTTTGGTCTAAGTCCATAATCATCCTTTAATTATTTAAACGCTTTAAACAATTAAACTAGCAATGTAAAAAACATGCTCTTGGGTTGCATACATATATATGGGTTTAATTCAAGTGGTAACCATATTCAAATAACATAAATTTACCATGGAGTGAAAAACATTTTACTACAATAGTAAATGTAATTGTAAAAACCTTTTAGGCATAGTTACATTTATCATATATTGCAACTAGGTCTAAAACTATTCAACAATTAATAATGGATCCAAAGTTGATCCACTAGGGTGTGGGGTTAAAGCATGCATTTGTATAACACAAAGTGGTGATCATGATTTTTCCAACTAAGTGAATAATCATGAATGTGACTAGGTAGGCCAACCACACTCACCAAAGTAATCAAAATTAATTTTAGTGTGGTGTGTAAATAATTAGTGATATGAATAAATTGATCAACTTTTGCATTTTATATCAAATCACCATCATTTACATCTTGATACCCTTTGGGCTTCCCGTTAACTATTACCGAGGCCCAAATACGTTTTTACACGTAGTAAATCATCAACATCAAATCAATCAAATTGATTTCCTCATTCTCATTTGTATTACTCAAAGTTAACCATTTAAAGTGTGCGATCCATTAGGTTCTAATTAGCAAGGCAGTGGGAAAATATAAGAACTCTTTCTAACCAACTGGAATTAAAACCCCTTTTTAATTCTTCTTTTATTTGGATTGATCACAATCAATCCTAGGACTTCCACAAGCCAAGAGTGACATCTAGCAATATATCAAGGCTACCCAAGCTAACCAGAATAGATGAAGAACCTATTCAGTTGGAATTGCAATGCAATACGGTCCTTCTCTTATACAATGTTTCAAATCATATTATTAGGGTACGGATTGATTATGTCAAACCCCTAATATGATTTACAACCTCATGTGATTCAAAAGAACATGATTAAGAACAACTTTCTAAATCAAGCTCAAAATACTTTGGCCAAAGATTTACTAAATCACATCTTGAAACATTCTCTTTCTTTATCGAAAGTAGAGATTCCTTATTGTACATTCACATGCCCCTATGATGAATTAAGAGATCCCAACAACACTTAAGACAAATCTTTTACGGCTTGCCTTTAAGAGCTATCAAAGATCAATAACGCATCACAGGACAACTATGATGCCTCAGGTCTAAGGACTAATTTGCATTATTGCAACTATGAGTTCTCATTTGACATGTAGATAAATACTCCATATGAGAACTACGGTTGATCGCGTTAAGTGTACTCATTCACTAATGAGCACCCACATACTTGTATTAGTGTCAACTACACAAATGGTTTGAGACTAACCATCCTCCCAATTGAGCATACATAATATGTGCTAATCTTGACGGTTTATCAATGTCCATTTGATAACCTATGATTAGGAACATTTTGAGATGCTACAATTAGAGATTAAAGGTCTCCGAATCTAATCTTCTTTAGATTACTTTATCTCTTATTTAGCATACCTTGGACATTTGTTTCTTTACACGATGTAAAAGATAACAAAATAAATTTGCCCTTTATATATCATATACGAAATGTATTCTAAGGAGATCACATCAAATGTATTGGCTCTTAGGGCACATTTCTAACAGTTATCACTACTACAAAAAACACTTTGCGCGACGAAATAAGTTTGTTGCGCAAAGAACAATTTCGTCGCGCAGTTCTGTCGCGCAAAACCCGTCTCGCGCAAGTTTGCGCGACGAAAATTACTATTCGTTGCGCTCAGATACTTTGCGCGACGAACGATAATAACTTTGCGCGACGATCCTTAACCACTTTGTGCGACGAACCTTAACGTCGCGCATATATACTTTGCGCGACGAATCCTAATGTCGCGCAAAACTTTGCGCGACTAATATTTATTTTTTTTTATAAAAAAAATTAATTAAAAATAAACTAGTTAGTTTGCGACGAAATATTTTGTTGCGCAAGGATTTTGACATTTTGTTTTATTATTTCTCTTATATCAATTTCATTATATTAATTTTTTCAAATTTTTACTTTTTAAATTTAATTTAATTGTATCATTTTATTTTTTTAATTACTTTAATTTAAATTGACATATTCAAAATAAAATTACATATGAAAAATAGTGGTCAAATTATCCAATATATATAATATTCAAATGTACACATAAATTAACAAAGTATAATAATAAAATCTACAAGCCTATTGTGATGGTAGTGGCGGAGGATATGTTTTTCGACTTTAGCCGTCAAAGTCTAGACAATTCCCTACAAAAAAATATATATATTCTCAAATATCAAAAAAATAACATAAAATAATAACAAAAAATTGGCATAAACTCAAAACTAACTCTAAAAAAACATATTATTGAAAAAAATTTAACATTTGGAGAGAATATACCATTTGACAAGATTTTGAGTGAGTGAGAATGAGAGGGAGAAGTGAGTGTGAGAGAATTAAGGAAGATAGTGAGAGAGAGAGATGAAAGAGTGAGTGAGAGTGAGAGATGATGAAAAGAGAGATAAGAGAGTGAGTGAGAGTGAGAGATAGTGAAGAAAGAGATGAGAGATTAAGTGAGAGGAGTGAGTGTGAGTAAAAGGGTAGGATTTGGGGAGAGGGGAAAGAGAGAGGAGAGGTAAGAAGAGTAGAAGACATTGAGAAAATGGTGGACGAGTTATGTTGGTTTTAAAAACCGGATCACTTTGCGCGACGAAATAACATATTGGTCGCGCAAAGTCTTTAAAAAAAAATTAAAAAAAAAATTCCCATTTTTGGTGCCCGCCCAAATTTTTAGGGTTTTGCGCGACGAAATTTTGGTCGCTCAAAGTTTTGCGCGACCACAATATTCCTGCGTCCCATTTTTGGTACCCGCCAAATAATATATATTGGTCGCGCAAAGTCGTAAATTTTTTTTTAAAAAAAAATTCCCATTTTTGGTACCCGCCCAAATTTTTTGAGTATACCTTGCGCGACGAAATACTATATATTGGTCGCGCAAAGTCATAAATTTTTTTTATAAAAAAAATACCCATTTTTGGTATCCGCCCAAATTTTTAGAGTATACTTTGCGCGACGAAGTACTATATATTGGTCCCGGAAAGTCGTAATTTTTTTTTTTTTAAATACCCATTTTTGGTACCCGCCAAATTTTTCGACTATACTTTGCGCGACGAAATACTATATATTGGTCACGCAAAGTGGTATTTTTTTTTTTAATTCCCATTTTTGGTACCCGCCCAAATTTTTAGAGTATACTTTGCGCGACGAAATACTATATATTGGTCGCGCAAAGTCTTAAAAAAAATTTAAAGCTACTAATAAATATATATATACTATTCAATTTCTTAAGTGTTATACGTACAAAATAAACAAATTTAAAGCTACTCAACGATCCAACCGTCAAAATTCTTTGTTTATACTTCGAGACCATTTACGCCAAAATTCAGAAAAAATAAACATTAAGAGATCAATTAATGGGACAAAACATTTCGACGGTTATAAAAGAAAAATCAAGATTTAACGGTTATTTCAACTTTGATTTTGATGATTTTTTACAGCTACACTCCTTGACCCTATATGAATACAATCACTGCATTCGATCGTCAATTTAAATATTTACACTAGTAGATACCACAAAATCTTATGTTATATTTAATAAAAGTATAAATAAACTCTTAATTGTTAGTGAATATATTGTTTTGATGGGATATGTATTCTATGAAATTAGTTTCAACGATCTAACCGTCAAATTTGTTTGTTTATACTTCGAGATCCTATACCCCAAAAATCAGAAAAAATAAACATTCAGAGATCACGTTATGGGACAAAACTTTTCGATGGTTATAAACAAAAATCACGATTAAACGGTTATTTTAACTCCGAATTTTGATGATTTTTTACAGCTACACTCCTTGACCCTATATGAATACAATGACTCAATTTGATCTTCAATTTAAAATATTTTGATTAGTGATACCACAAAATCTTATGTTGTATTTAATGAAAGTATAAATAAACTCTTAATTGTTAGTGAATATATTGTTTAGATGGCATACGCATTCTACGAAACTAGTTTCAACAATCCAACTGTCAAACTTGTTTGTTTACACTTCGAGATCATATACGCCAAAAATCGGAAAAAATAAACATTCAGAGATCAAGTAATAGGACAAAACTTTTCGACGGTTATAAACGAAAAATCATGATTTAACGGTTATTTCAACTCTGATTTTGATGATTTTTTACAGCTACACTCCTTGACCCTATATGAATAGAATGAACCAATTCGATCGTCAATTTAAAATATTTACACTAGTGGATACCACAAAATCTTATGTTATATTTAACAAAAGTATAAATAAACTCTTAATTGTTAGTGAATATATTGTTTTGATGGCATATGTATTCTATGAAACTAGTTTCAACGATCGAACCGTCAAATTTGTTTGTTTATACTTCGAGATCATATACCCCAAAAATCAGAAAAAAATAAACATTCCGAGATCACGTAATGGGACAAAACTTTTCGATGGTTATAAACAAAAATCATGATTTAACGGTTATTTAAACTCTGATTTTGATGATTTTTTACAGCTACACTCCTTGACCCTATATGAATACAATGACTCATTTGATCTTCAATTTAAAATATTTACACTAGTGGATACCACAAAATCTTATGTTGTATTTAATGAAAGTATAAATAAACTCTTAATTATTAGTGAATATATTGTTTTGATGGCATACACATTCTATGAAACTAGTTTCAACGATCCAACCGTCAAACTTGTTTGTTTATACTTCGAGATTATATACGCCAAAAATCGGAAAAAATAAACATTCAAGAGATCAAGTAATAGGACAAAACTTTTCCACGGTTATAAACAAAAAATCACGATTTAACGGTTATTTCAATTTCAATTTTAATGATTTTTTACAGCTACAGTCCTTGACCCTATATGAATACAATGAACCAATTCGATCGTCAATTTAAAATATATATTTTCTAACAAAAACCCAATCCGAACTACAATAATATATTTTTCTAACAAAATAATTTTTTTTTATTTTTTGTAAAGACTTTGCGAGACGAAGATTATTATTTCGTCGCTCAAAGTCATCCAAAAAATTTTAAAAATAATTTTTTATTTTATTTATTTTTGTAAACACTTTGCGAGACGAAGAAAATTCGCCGCGCAAGAATTTGTGCACCGAATTTAAGTGTTTCGTCGCGCAAAGTCATGCATAGATTTTTAAAAATAAATTTTTATTTAATTTATTTTTGAAAAGACTTTACGAGACGAACCACACTTCGTCGCGCAAGAATTTGTGCACCGAATTTTTGTGTCTTCGTCGCGCAAAGTCATGCATAGATTTTTAAAAATAAATTTTTATTTAATTTATTTTTTAAAAGACTTTACGAGACGAACCACACTTCGTCGCGCAAGAATTTGTGCACCGAATTTAAGTGTGTCGTCGGGCAAAGTTACTTTTCGCGACGATGTTTTGTCGTCGCGCAAATTTTCGTAGCGCAAAGTGACTCTGTGCGACGATTTGTGTTTCGTTGCGCAAAACAAAGTTTCGTCACGCAAAGTCACTTTGTGCGACGAATTGTGTTTGTTGCGCAAAGTTTGGTCGCGCAAGGGGTTTTTTTTACTAGTGTATAAAAAAAAGTTAGCATTAATTAAAAGTTTAAATTATGCATAAAACAAAACAACATTAAATTATAAGGAGCCACTAGGAGCTCTCTCTCTCTCTCTCTCTCTCTCTCTCTCTATATGAGATTTAGGAGCTCTTAGAGGTCTCCTTATTTTAGGAGGTGGAACAGAAACATAGTTAGAATTGTATTTTTCCAATTCCTCCCTAAAATTTGTTTAAGAATGTGGTTTATGGAGTCCATTAAGGATGCTCTAAGAGCATCCACAATTATGCTTTCTATTTTTCAGTTAAATTTTAACTAAAAACATATAAAAGTTATTTTATGAGCTCTCTATAAAATTTAAACTCTAATCATGCTCTCTAGTTTTGGGAGTCATAAATGCTATAACTTTTTTTTTTAATTGGGCAATTTCTATTAAAACATAATATAAAAAAATAGTTAGCATTAATTAAAGGTTTGAAATATTCATTAAATAAAACAACATTAAATTATAGGGAGTCACTAGAAGTCATTTCTCTCTCCTCAGATTTAGGAGCTCCTAGAAGTCTCCATATTTTAGGAGATGGATAGGGAGCATGGTTGTAGTTGTATTTTCCAATTCCTCCCTAAAATTTGTCTAAATAGGCGGTTTAAGGAGCCCATTGTGAATGCTCTAACAATTTAGAATTACAATATATCATTAAATGCATTCTTTTATTATTTGATTTCATATATGGGTATAATTGGAAAATTAAACAAACTTTGTTTTGTGATAACTCAACCTAATAGTTTCGTGAACCTCATGGACTTTTTGTGATAAAAGCCATTCAATAAACTTCACATAAACCAGAATTTGACCTTTCACAAATTCAGCTCCAAACATTTGCACATTTTGGCACCAATATAGCCGTAATTACATTTGATGAGGACAACAAGAATAAAATAATTTATTTGTATATGACTATTAATAACTACCGGAGTTAACCTTTAAATGAATTAAATTCATTTTCAAATTTAATTTTATACATACACAGCCAATAAACATGGCTCTTAATTTCTTGCAAGAGCAAAAAAAAATAAGACTCGCATTTGCCACATAAGAATTAATAGACTTATTAACGATTTGAGTAACATAGAGTCTCATTTGTAAGGGTTTTATAAATTCGGGTACCGGTCAAACGGGTTTTTAAAGATTGAGTATGAGTTTGTAATGACTCCCATAGTTGGGAGAATTTACGATAGTTGATCCAATAAATACTAACGAAAATGCTGCCACTTCTAAAACTTATATGTTATTGGTTACAGAGTAGTCCTGGTAGAAGTACTACTTGTTTGTATATGAAAGACGAAATAAGATGAAATGGAGCTAGATTAAATGCATCAAGTATCAAATCTAATTAAATCTGCTGTTGTCCAAAATGTGAATTTAGAGCTAGATTTACATTATCGTACTCCCAATATAGTTCTCTACTTCAATATGTTTTTCATTCAATTTTTACAAATCCATTGATTCTCATTCTTCATATCCTAATTACGATCCTAATCTTACTATGTTTTCAGCATGTGACAATCACGCCTTTGTGATACAAGATATTCTTTTTACGATTACGAGAAAGGGACGAAATCATAATGAGTACGAAAAACAAAATGTTTGATAGTGAAAGCAAATGAATGGTCCGTAATATCTAAAGAAACTTCAAAACTTTACCATCACGACATCAAAGTATTTGTGCTTAATTTGAATTCTCATCATAATGAGACGTGCAAAAAGTTCAAAGTGGGAGTCATAGAAGAAAAGCAATCTCTGTACTTATGTGGCTTGATCATCATAGACTGCAGAGAATACTGCCAATGGAAATTAAACTGACCAAGGCAAACACATGCAGATGCAGGCAATCTCTCCTTGTTATTGGCTAATATTGTTTCGTAATTAAGTTTAAGTTAAAAAAGATAATACAAATTGAGTGCTAATATTTCCACCTATGTCTTATTTTTTCACTCACTTTATCTTTAAAATTTTAAAGACAAGTTTATTCCTTTGTAAAATGACTTCTAAGGACATACATAACCCACCTAAAAAATATATAGAAACTAGACTTATTTAAGAGCAGTTCCAACAACGGGTTTTGCCATGACAAAAGCCCCCCTGGGCTGGAAAAACTCATTTCACCAATCAATTGCAGTCGTGACAGGAGGTGGGCTCCACCAAGACTGGATAGGCGCAAAGGAAAGAACAACCCGAGTTATTGCCTCGGGGCGTTGACACCATCCTGACATCAACGAAGAAAAAAAGGGAAAAACATTATTTAAAAAAATACCAAAAAATTCAGAATTTTTTTTATATTTATAAATACCTAGTAATTTTTTATTTATTAATCTCATAGGTATAAATAAAATTTATCCTGTGTGAATAGTAATTGCCCTTAGGTTGCCAAAATTGCTAGGGTAGAAATAAGATCCCACATCGACCAACGGAGAGGGGGTTGATGTGCCTTATATGTACATGCCCGCATCCATCTAGCACGAGGCCTTTTGAGAGCTCATTGGCTTCGGAGTCATAGTGATCGGTTCATAATTGTTTATCATTTCGTACCATTCTAGCTTATGATTTGGTTATGTTTTTGAGTTAAACTTGTTCTTTTAATCATTTTTGTGTTTATCTTTCAGTTCATTGAGCTTTAGGTAACAATGATGGCTTTGGATAGGAAAATGATGCAATCCATGCATGTTAAGGCCTGATTTGGGTGAATAGAAGAAGAGCTTAAAGGCAAACTAATTTTGGCTACAGCCCCTTGCCAGCCCAGTTTCGTAGGTCAACTTCTTGGCCTTAGATCAGCATGCTCTGGGGCTCGGATGAGGTGAAGATCTTCATGAAAGTTGTTCCAATGGGTGTGTAATATAACATATCCAAATTTCAGCCCAATTGAACATATCTGGAGTCCTTAACCCGTCCAACACTGAACCCTGCTCAGGAGGATTTGCAGCTGCCTCCTTTTAGCCATGTGCCTCACCCCAGCTATAATTGACTTTGTACCCAACATAATGAGTGAAGTAGGGAGGCATTCCAGCTATGAAAGTCTAAATGAGCAAGTTGGTACATGCTGGAGCTATTATAGAGAAAGCATGTGCATGCATGTGAAGCAAAGAGAAAGAAATGAAATGAAATGAAGTCAATTCCAGTCTCTGTTCGGCAGCCAACTTTTAAGGCCCAAACCGCACACTTCTACTACTCCGATGGGAATACTTTCTTCATAGAAGTTGTTCCAATGAGTGTCTAGTATAACATATCCAAAATTGAGCCCCATTGGATACGTTTTGAAACCTCTGGCGTTCCTACACCAAGCCTGGTTCAGAAAACTCGTTTTTTCAGCAACCGAAAATTTTGAGGCCTAAAAAAAAGAAAGTTAACCCACTTTTAAACTTAAACAATGGTGAAAACCCAACCCACAAAGAAATCTGAAGCCCACACGTTTGTTATTATTTTTATTTTTATTTTTTAATTTAAAGAAACGTGCATTGGGAGCGCAAAGAGTGTGATTTCTGAAAGGGAAGAGCGTGGTCCCTGATGTCGGTTCCTGGGAAGTCACAGGCAAAAGGGGTGAGGGACGTGTCGGCGCGCAGAGCTATCACATTCCCCAAGCCTGAATTATTGGCATCTTGGGTGAAGCGGGACGACTTTTTCACTTTGAAGGTGGTGAAAGGTGAAAATGCAATTAAAGGGGTTGGGAAACGAGTGCGGCGACATATAGAGATAAGCCGTAAGGGCCGCGCAGAACTCTAGAAGAGCAGCTGCTAGGGTTTAGCAGACTAAGTCTATGTTATACTAGACATGGGGCCAAGCAGTGGATATGTTATACTAGACACTCATTGGAACAACTTCTATGAAGAAAATATTCTCATCGGAGCAGGAGACGTGTGCGTTTTGGGCCTTGCAAGTTGGCTGCCGAAGAGAGACTGGAATTGACTTCATTTCATTTCATTTCTTTCTCTTTGCTTCACATGCATGCACATGCTTTCTCTATAATAGCTCCAGCATGTACCAACTTGCTCCTTTAGACTTTCATAGCTAGAATGCCTCCCTACTTCACTCATTATGTTGGGTACAAAGTTAGTTATAGCTGGGGTGAGGCACATGGCTAAAAGGAGGCAGCTGCAAATCCACTACCACAAAAAGTGCAAAAGACGACCAGAAAAAGACGACGGTAGAACAAAAAACCGTCGTTGTTTTAAAAAAGACGACGGTAACAAAAAACCGTCGTGGATAAGTGACTTAAACAACTAAAAAACTGAGGTACTGTTGAATTTTTTTTTATAACGACGCACACAAATAAAAAAACGTCGTCTTATTAAAAAGGTTTTCTTAAGAGTTAAAATCTGACCAAAAAACAACGACAGCAGGTATGACAAAGGTCATTTATTATTAAGTAAAGACGACGATTTTTTTTATAAAAAGGGTCGTCTATTATTAAATAAAGATGACCCTTTTTATATGAAAAGGGTCCCCTATTATGAAGTAAAGACGACACTTTTTATAAAAAAACCGTCGTCTATTATTAAGTAAAGACGACGGTTTTTTTTATACAAAGGGTCGTCTATTATGAAGTAAAGACGACGGTTTTTATATAAAAAGGGTCGTCTATTATAAAGTAAAGATGACCATTTTTATATGAAAAGGGTCGTCTATTATGAAGTAAAGATGACGGTTTTTTTAAAAAAGGTTCGTCTATTATATGTAAAAATGACGCTTTTTATAAAAAAGGGTCGTCTATTATATGTAAAAATGACGCTTTTTTTTTTAAAAAAAAGCGTGGTCTATTATATGTAAAGTTGATGGTTTGTTAAAATAACTGTTAAATCATGATTTTTCATCTATAACCGTCGAAATGTTTTGTCCCGTTACTTGATCTCTAAATGTTTATTTTTTCCGATTTTTTTTGTATATGATCTCGAAGTATAAACAAACAAGTTTGACGGTTGGAAATCGTTGAAACTAGTTTCTTAGAATGCATATGCCATCAAAACAATATATTCACTAACAATTAAGAGTTTATTTATACTTTCGTTAAATATAACATATGATTTTGTGGTATCCACTAGTGTAAATATTTTAAATTGAAGATCAAATTCAGTCATTGTATTCATATAGGGTCAAGGAGTGTAGCGGTAAAAAATCATCAAAATCGGAGTTAAAATAACCGTTAAATCATGATTTTTCATTTGTAACCGTCGAAATGTTTTGTCCCGTTACTTGATCTCTGAATGTTTATTTTTTCCGATTTTTGGCGTATATGATCTCGAAATATAAACAAACAAGTTTGACGGTTGGATCATTGAAATTAGTTTCTTAGAATGCGTATGCCATCAAAACAATATATTCAGTAACAATTAAGAGTTTATTTATACTTTTGTTAAATATAACATAAGATTTTGTGGTATCCACTAGTGTAAATATTTTAAATTGAAGATCAAATTCAGTCATTGTATTCATATAGGGTCAAGGAGTGTAGCGGTAAAAAATCATCAAAATTCGGAGTTAAAATAACCGTTAAATCATGATTTTTCATTTATAACCGTCCAAAGTTTTTGTCCCGTTACTTGATCTCTGAATGTTTATTTTTTCCGATTTTTGGCGTATATGATCTCGAAGTATAAACAAACAAGCTTGACGGTTGGATCGTTGAAACTAGTTTCTTAAAATACGTATGCCATCAAAATAATATATTCACTAACAATTAAGAGTTTATTTATACTTTCGTTAAATATAACATAAGATTTTGTGGTATCCACTAGTATCGTCTATTATATGTAAAGATGATAGTTTGTTTAAAAAATGGTCGTTTATTATGAAGTAAAGATGTCGCTTTTTATATAAAAAAAACCGTCGTCTATTATATGTAAAGATGACGCTTTTTATAAAACCCGTTGTCTATTATATGTAAAGATGACGGTTTTTTATAAAACAATTGTCGTCTATTATATGTAAAGATGACGTTGTTTATAAAAAAACCGTCATCTATTATATGTAAAGATGACGCTTTTTATAAAAACCGTTGTCTATTATATGTAAAGATGACAATTTTTTTTTTTAAAAAGCGTCGTCTTTTAAAACACGCTAAAAAATGGCCGCTTAAGTGAATTCGCGCTCGACAATTTTTCAAATTTTCACCCGTTTTTGAAAACCTTATCTCTCATTAACAAGCGTCGTCTTTTAAAACACGCTAAAAAAAGTCTACTTAAGTGAATTCGCGCTCGACAAATTTTCAGATTTTCCCCTGCTCTCTGAAAACCTTATCGCTCCCTCCTTGAAACCCTCCTGCACTCTCTAAAACACCCTCATGAAACTCTCTACAAAATCATCAAAAAATCGATATCAATGAAGGAGTTCAGAGATTCAGGTCTTCGAAGATCCATAAGATGTAGAGGGATGTTCTATTTGAGAATCAAAGCTGGTTGAAAGGTTTGATTTGAAAGTTACCTAATCTCTTAATACCCTTCTATATCTTGCTAGTGAATTCTGGATTAGTCTCTTTGCGTTTCTAGTATGTTCTTTGTCTCCCTATTTTCAGATTTTGTCTCTCTTGATTTGTCTGGTTTGTTTACATATTTTTTTATATTTATGTTTTCTTTTTAGATTTTCTGATTTGGTTATCAGGAGATGAGGAGGAAGCTTGCAAATTTGTAACTTTTTCTTTTGCAGGTTTTCTATGTGAGTCGTATGTTTTTTTGTTGTTGAAAATTTGCAGGTTCTCGATGGTCTTTTTTATGCTCATTTTACAAGTTTTCTATGGAAATATGGACCAATGGTAAAATTTCTCTTCCACCTAATTTTTTATGTTTATAATCTTAGCTTTTTTTTTCTCTCTCTTTGTCATTTTGATTTATTTACATGGATGATGGAGGAGACTTCAGTTGTGCATCATTTGTATGTTTGGATGAGGAATGCTTGGATTAGGAGTACGTAGGTCTTGTTAGGAATTATGTTTGTTGTAGAATAAAGATTGGTTAACTATGTAATAACTATTGAATCTTCAAGTTTTATGAAAGAAACTATTTTTGAGTGTATATATTCATTAATAAAGCATTATGGTTGGTTTTCAAGTTAAAATCGTTGTATAGCATCATAGGAAATCAAAAAGAACTAAAATGTAGCAGTTTGGAAACTTATTAGACGACGGTTTTTATAATAAATCATGGTCTTTACAGATAATTAACGACGGTTTTTATAAAAAAATGGTCGTCTATTATAGGTAAAGATGACGATTTTTATAAAAAGGGTCGTCTATTATATGTAAAGATGACGATTTTTATACAAACCGTCGTCTATTGTATGTTAAGATGACGCTTTTTATAAAAAAAAACCGTCCTCTATTATATGTAAAGATGACGATTTTTATACAAACTGTCGTCTATTATATGTAAAGATGGCGGTTTTTTTAAAAAAGGGTCGTCTATTGTTAAGTAAAGATGACCTTTTTAAAAAGGTCGTCTATTGAATGTAAAGATGACGGTTTTTATAAAACAACTGTCGTCTTTATAAACAATCCATGATGGTTTTCATAAAAAATTGTCCTCTTTACATACAATACACGACGGTTTTATTAAAACAGTCGTCTTTTCTCCTATAATTAACGATCTTTACCTCTAAACAACGACGATTTTCTTTAAAAACCGTCGTCGTTACAGATAAACAATGACGGTGAAAAGCCGTCGTAGTTTGACACCCAAATAGATGTCGGTCGATTTCACGACGGTTTGAAACTGAATACACGACGGTGAATTCCCGTCGTCTTTTGCCTTTTTTGTAGTAGTGATCCTCCTGAGCAGGGTTCAGTGTTGGACGGGCTAAGGACTCCAAATATGTTCAATTGGGCTGAAATTTGGATATGTAGTACACACCCATTAGAACAACTTTCATGAAGAGCTTCACCTCATCCGAGCCCCAGAGCATAGGGGTGGGCGCGGTCCGAATTCGGTCTCTCGCCTAAACCGGAAACTGGTACTATTCATCCGGTCCGATTCGGTCCAATTAGGCAAAAAAATTTCAAAAACCGGCCGGTTCCCTTCTACAGATTCTGGTCCTTTTTAGGAATTTTGAACCGGATTATTAATTTTTTATTTTTTTTATTTTTTTATTTTTTTTAATTAAAAAATTATAATAAATAACTTTTTTTTGGCTTAAAAATTAACAAATAATCCAATTCATACATTTAGAAATTTTTTGAAGTTAAACTTGGAAAAATAGTGGTTATAATATTTAAAATATGGGATTATATTTTAAAAATTTATAAAATAAATAATAATAAATATATGACCGGTCCGTTCGGTCCAAATTCCGGTGCGGTGTAGTGTAAAAAATCAGAACCGGAATTGAAACGGTTTGGTTTAGGTTCGGTCTGAGTTGTTGACTTTTTTGGTGAACCGGTTTTTTTTCCGGTTTTTTTTCACCAGTTCGGTTCGGTGTTCCGGTTTTCGTCCAGATGCCCACCCTACCAGAGCATGCTGATCTAAGGCCAAGAAGTTGACCTACGAAACTCAGGCTGGCAATGGGCTGTAGCCAAAATTAGTTTGTCTTTAAGCTCTTCTTCCATTCACCCAAATTAGGCCTTAACATGCATGGATTGCATCATTTCCTATCCAAAGCCATCATTGTTACCTAAAGCTCAATGAACTGAAAGATAAACACAAAAAGGATTAAAAGCACAAGTTTAACTCAAAAACATAATCAAATCATAAGCTAGAATGGTACGAAATGATAAACAATTATGAACCGATCAAATACCCCCAAACCTAGATTTTGCTAGTCCTCGAGCAAAACAACACAAAACAAAGTTAAAAACAAAACAAGAAGTTAACTAAACCACTTCCGCAGGTAACTCGATTGCATTGAGCGAATGCAACAAGCCTTTAAACCTCTAGGCATCCCTAGTAGGAGGAGTTGTGTCTCCAGAGGGTTTAACAGAACGGTACCCACAAACATTTTACTAACTCTACAAAACAAAGTGGTTAGAAAACTTATTAGATTTGTTAGTCCTTAAGCAAAATAAAAGAAACACAAAAACAAAAATAATTACAAAAACAAAAAAAATAAAAAAAATAAAAATAAAGTAAAAATAAAACTCAAAACAATCTTTCCGAACATTTTCTAAAAAGAAATGACTCATGCACATGACTCAAAAGTTTTAATAATATAAGCTCAGTTTTAGACATTATTCACAAAGCGGCAAAGTTCAAAACACAACATGCTCAAAGTGTGGTAGTGTGATAGCCAAATGCAACAAATTCCCCAATCTTAGTTTTCACACAATTTCAAAAATTATACCAAGCACAAATGCAACTTCAAATCTCACCAAAGTTGTCCTCTCACAAATGAATCACTCAAAAGAGGGCTACAATGCAACACTCAGTTATAAACATGACATTAGAGTTAAATCATAAAGGACTTAACTCAAAATAGGAAGATGAAGAACTTGCATTAATATGATCTCAAGAAGGATGCCAAACACTTAAAAGTAAGAAAATGCATGCAATTCAACCACATGACATTTAAGATCAATTTAGGTCTTTAAGATAGGTTGTAATGGGGCCAAGGGTGTAAGGTGAATAAGAAATGAAAGGTATGGATAATACAAAGTCCAAGGAACTTAAAAATGTAAGAGCATAAAAAAAATTGTTTACAAGACTTCGAATCATCACGATTATATTTTTTTCTTTTACATGATCAAAACTCCTTATACCTTCATTTACATTGATTCACACTCCTTTCCAAACATCAATTTATTTTGAAGGACCAAAACTGAATTTTCAATCAACCACCACTTAATCACAACTTTTTTTTTTCTTTTCTTTCACCAATTGAGTGAAGTTTTTTTTTTTTCTTTATGTAATATCCCTTCCCAAACTTAGCATGAAAAACACATCCGAATTAGAGCTCATGAATTCCTTAGAAAGGTAAATATTTGTTTTTCGGGCTAAGGCGAGGAACTATAATTGGTAAAATAAAAGAAAAGGTTTACATGTAGGCTCAAAATGGTAAACAATGGAAAATCATGCTTAAGCATGCATAAGGTTAGCTTGAAAGGCACAAACGATCCAAAGAGGGCCTTAATATCATTTTTTAAATGTCATGAAATCAAATTGCAAAAGAATGAATGACTTTTAAGTGTTCAACCAAATCAATGAATAATGAGATCAAACAACAACTTTGATGATAAGAAAATAAGAGTATGTGTATAACACTCATGAAATGAAGCACAAGGCTCAAAAGCTCACATTATATGGTTATATAAGTCTAATTTATGCTTGATACAATTCTTTAGATCATGCAAATCCTTTAATTGGAAAATTATGAAACAAATGGCAAGTGCAAAGAAGGTTTCAAACATATCATGCTAGAACGATGCCAAATTATTATTATTTTTATTTTTATTTTTTTATTTTTATTTTTTTACAATAAAAATTTACAAGGAAAAAAATAAATAATAAATAAATAAAATTCAATTTTCATTTAAGTCATGCAAAAATTTATCACAATCTCATCAAATGTGTTCGGAAAGTGAATAAAATCAAAATCAAAATAAAATAAAAATAAAAGCAAGACTTAAACAAAATAAAATAAAAATAAAAACAAGCAAATAAAAAAAATTTAAATTAAGGAAAAACCAAATTTACATGCTAAACTCATAGGAACTCCGAAGTTAAGTGAGTTTGGGGCTAGAGCAATCCCAGGATGGATGACCCACTGGGAAGTTGCTCGTGAGCTCCCAAAAACAAAACCGTGAGGGCAGAGAGGAGGGCCCAATCGTGCTACGACGGAGCGATCCGGGGTGTGAACGGTAGATACTATTCACATGAACAGTAACCGGCACTTGCCCTTTGCCATGGAAAATAGGTGAAAGTGCTCTAAAGAGTTAATGTAGCATGGAACAACTTAAAAAAAATTAGATTAGAGTATTAAAATACATTAAAAACTTGGAAAATCATCACTTGCCTCTTTCCTAGGCCCCACCCAAACAACACCAGCCATGTAGCAACCACCATTTACCACAACCCCAACATCACGAGAAATATTTCCATGAAACGGGGATAGCATTATTTCGCTATTCCATGCCAATAACGCTATGACATGCGTGATAACACTTCCACATGGCATTGCATTATTGGCCGAGGATAGCAAAATAGTGTTATCCCCGTTGCGACTAAGTTTTTCTCCAACAACACCCACCTAGGGATGGCAATAATACCCGTCGGGTCAGGTCCCGGCCCTAACGAGGGGAGTTTTTGGGGTGAAATCGGGGCCGGGTATGGGGATTCCCGAATTTGCAAAATCCCGGTCGGGTATGGGTCGGGGATGGTATTGTTACCCCGGCCAGAGAAGTAATATATTTATTTATAATTAATATATAAAAATACATATTAATATAATATAATAAATGAAGTTACCATAGCGTCGGCGTCGCTCCTTATTCCTTATCCAGTGCATAGGGTTAGCACGCACAGGAGCAGCACAGACAACTAGGGATGTCTCATCTATAGATAAAAATAGGATATTTCCCCTTAACCAAACTTGGCAACAGAGCATGGTGGATTGGTCTCATGAACAGACCATGAATGAAGATGAGTTGGCCACGTGCTGCTTAAAAAAGATGCTATCCCCTTAACCAAACTTTACATAAAAGCTAAGTTTTTGTACACCATCATCAAGTAGATCATATATGAATTTGGGTTCTAAGTTTTGTTCATATTCAATAAAGATGCGATCCTCTCGAATTCTTTGAGCGACTGTGCATCAAGATTCTCTGTTTAAGATTTCTTTCAAATCAAGTTCATGTGCAAAAGGTCAGCAAGGTTCACTCTTTAAGATTTCTCTCTTTGATAATTTTCTATTGTAAAAAAATATTGTACCTTCCAATTGTTGTATCAATCTTTATATTTTTAATGTATATGTTTTTTTTTCTTAGATGGGTGACAACAATGAAGAGACTCAAGTTCCTAAAACCCAAATTGAGGAGGATAATAATCCTACACCAACTGAAAATGATAGCAATCCTACAGTAACTGAAAATAACAACGTAGAAGCCGCCAGTTCAACTCAAGATGCTGTGAATAAAAGGAAAGGTAGATCTCCTGCTTGGGAACATTTTGAAAAGAAAGAAATTCGTGGTCAAATTAAAGCTGTGTGCATTCATTGTAAGAATACCTTAGGCACAAATAGCAAGAATGGAACTAGACATTTACTTGATCATGTAAAGTCTTGTCTTTATAAAAGACAAAGAACCATAGATCATCAATGTTGAATCCTACAAAGTTGAATGATGGGACCGTCAAGCTTGGTACTTATAATTTTGATCATGACCATGCTAGGAGGACACTTGCAAATATGATTATTCTTCATGAATATCCATTATCCATGGTTGATCATATTGGATTCAAGATGTATTCCAATGCTTTGCAACCATTATTTAAAGTGTGTTCTCGAAACACAATCAAGAAGGATATAATTAAGGTTTTTGAAGTTGAGAGGGAGAAAACAATGAAGTTGTTGGACACCAACAGAAGTAGAATTGCCATTACAACGGATATGTGGACATAGAATAATCAAAAGAGAGGATTCATGACTATCACATCACATTTCATTGATGATGCATGGAACTTACAAAGCCGACTAATAAGGTAAATTTATTATAGTATTCTTATTTTAATTATGAATACTCTTTTTTTTTTTTTTAAAAATGATTAGATTATGACTTATTTGGTTTTTATTGTAGGTTTATATATGTTCCATGTCCACACACGGCGGATGTACATGCTGATGCTTTATTGGAATGCATGTTCGAATGGAATCTTGATCGTAAGTTGTCTACCTTAACTGTAGATAATTGTTCTACAAATGATTCCATGATTGCGATAGTGTTAGATAAGATTTACTCCAGTTCACTTATGTTATATGGACGTTTATTCCACATACGGTGTTGTGCTCATATTCTGAATTTGGTAGTGAGAGATGGCTTAGAGGTGATTAAAAAGAGTATTGAGAAAATTAGGTACAGTGTTGCATTTTGGCTAGGAACCCAAAAAAGAGAGGAGAAATTTCTTGAAGCGGCCAGGCAATTGAGAGTTCGGACCTCTAGAATGTTAGAACTTGATTGTAAGACTAGATGGAACTCTACATATTCCATGCTTAAGATTGCAATGATATACAAAGATGTTTTTCCTCGTTTGAAGCACCGTGAGCCTTTGTACAAAGAAGTGCCTAGTGAAAGTGATTGGGCAAAGACGAAGGAGCTTGTTGATAAGTTGGCCATGTTTTATGATGTGACTGTTCTTTTTTTAGGGACCAAATATCCTACTGCCAATCTTTACTTCAAGAATATTTGTGCTATCAGATTAGAAATTTATGATTGGTTTAGTTCTGAACAAGAAGAGGTGCAAGCAATGCAAACAAAGTTTGAGAAGTATTGGGATACAAGGCATGGTTTGATGGGAGTTGCAAGTATTTTGGATCCAAGGTATAAGATGAAACAAATTGAATTTTAATGCCCTCTAATATATCCAAACAATGCAACTCAAGAGATTAAGAAATATAAAGATATTCTCTATGACTTGGTCAAGGAGTATCAGTCAAAATCTCAACAAAGTCAGCAGGTGCAATCTGAATCTTTGATTCCTACTTCTTCATCTAGGCCATCTATGCCTAAACTTGATTTGGTAAAGCAATTGGATGTGTTTGTTTCTCATTCCACTGCCCATGGACATGTTAAATATGAGTTGGATCATTATCTAGAAGAGTCTCTTTTACCTAGGAATGATGATGATGATTTTGATATATTATGTTGGTGGAAATCAAATGGGATCAAATATCATACTTTGCATGATATTGCTAGAGATATTTTGGCCATTCATGTATCCACAGTTGCTTCAGAGTCTTGCTTTAGTACTAGTGGAAGGATTATAAGCCCTCATCGTAGCCGGTTCATTCAAAAACAGTAGAGGCATTGATGTGCGCTCTTGATTGGTTATGGAGTGAGATAAGAGGTATTGAAATATTTTTGTAGTTATATTTTTCATATTTATTACTGTGTTCTGAATCTTTTTTTTTTTTTTTCTACTGTTAGCTTCAAGCTCTAATGAGAACGAAGCTAGAAGAGTCACCATTCAAGATGAGGAAGTTGATAATGATGAAGAGGAGGTAACATTCTTATATTTAATAGCTCTCTTTATTTTTTTAAATGGATTTTTCTTATATTGGCCAATTTCTCATTTGCTTTTAAATAATTGTAATGTCTTTATCTTATTAAAAAAAAAAATTTGGTAGGAGTCTACCATTGAAACAGAGAACATCTCTTTGTTTTTTGATTAAAGCTATGAATGATGAAGCATAGGAGAGTTCATTGAAATTGTGAAGTTTTATTTGATGACATAATATTTCTTTAGTATTGGTTTTCTAATTTAAGACTAGATAGATTTGTTGTGCTTACTGAAAAAGTTTCTAAAGATTTGGATTGAGAAATTGTTGAGAAATTATTTTAACAAGAAATATCTTGTGGTGGCTGTTTTTAAAATTTCACAATGATGTGATTGTGCTTTAGAAAATTATTTTAACAAGAAATGTCTTATTAAAAACCGGGGATCGGGGGCGGGTATGGGAGGCACTTCCCCGACGGATTCCCTGAAAAGCCTAAACCAGGGATTGGGTCGAGGACGGGGACAGGGATGGGGAGCGGGGACGGGGATGGTATTGCCATACCCAGCCCCTAACCGGCCCGTTGCCATCCCTACACCCACCCGCCCAGCTAGCTGTCAAAAGACACCTAACCTCAATCCTGCTTGACACCCACAAAGTCGGCACCCCATTAACCCAAGTCGCCAACCTTGCAGCTTCATCGCTTTTCGGCACAACCCAACAACCCAAGCACAACACCCCCTTCCCTACCCTCAAATCCTTCCACAGCTGAGAAGTCTTTTGCCTTCCCATGGGCAGGACTGAAATTGGTAATTAAGCACAGACAAAGAGATCTAGGTGATGTGGGGGTTGGATCTTGGGGAAGGGAGGAGATGTGTACGCTTGTTGTGAAGGAAGACGTCGGAGAGATTTTGGCCGATGGAGAGAGAGATAGAGACATACACACACATATATAAAGAGATAGAAAGTATATCAGGAGGAGGAGCAAGGCGTCGTGGGTGGTAGTTGAGGTAGACTTGGTGGTTTCAGCCGTTGGATTAACTCTTCAGATTTGGGAGGAGGGGTTGAAGGAAAACATGGGTATTTTAAAGTGTATTTTGGAAATAATATGGTGGGTGGAAAGATAAGATTGTGTTTTTTTTCAAATTTAAATAGTGGGTGGGGAAATAGGACAAGAGAAGAAAATAGCAACATCCTACAAATTTAACCTACAAAACAATGTACATCGAACATTGATCATAGTATATATCAACTTCTAAGCAAATAATTAACCAATTAACACACATAATTAATGATCTTTTCTAAGCTAATTAACATCTTATATTTCCACTTGGTTGTAATTGGGTCTACATTTTTCTTCTTGTTGATTTATTTGATTACTTTAAGATGAGATGAGATGAATCCCAAATTGGGCTAAATAAGCCTGCCAATTAATTAATTAAGGTTACGTACAGGTACAAATACAAAGCATATATCCAGAATCTGCTATGAATAGGCGTGGATGTTTACTTTTAGCTTTAATAAAAGATCTTATTACTTAAATAATCAATTAATTAGGTCAAGCCAAAATTGTCAAAGGCGTGGAGATCGGGGTGGGAGGTGGCTTGAAAAATTTCTCACTCCAAATGGAAAATCTATCTTCCTTCCTGCTTCTAGATTATAAGGACGCTTTCTAGTCTTAGAGATAGATAATAAGGTAAAAGACCAGATAGCCATTACTTTTAATTGAAGTCCTATGCTTCTACCTTACCTCTTATCTTCAAAGTCTCATTTTGAGCCGTGATTAATGTTCAATTATATATATCTCCTAAATATAATATATACGAAGCCAAGCCACCATTTACGACCAATAGCAAAGCAACACTTTAATTAATTAGTTGAAAACTAATCCAAATTATAACATTTTAATACAATATATACCCAGCATAAAATTAGATTGTCCGCATATAATACTATAATATTATTTAACTGAAGTAGTAACATGGATCTGAAAATATATTTTCATACTACTCTGCTTCTCTTTGTGTCTGTATACAACTCCAAGGCTCCCTATGCATGAGCGCTATGCCGTCTTTGCCACGTCCCATAGCTGAGTCTAAGCCTCTCTCTCATTGAGGGAGCACTCTTTACCTTTAGGATATCTTACGGTTTTTTTTTTCAACGATCCAAACTATCTATTTTTCAAGTTCTCGTTCATAAATCATCTTTGCAAAAAATCATTAAGGCATCTAATTGAGACCAACAAAATTAATGAACACGATGCTTTAAAAAAATACTTAAATTTTAATAATTTAATTGAATGACCAAATAATATCGAATTCAAGTGATTTTTATAATTTATTTGAGGGATTATATATATATCCAAATCCAAATCAGATGCAGAAATCATTCTTGAATTGAGCACCGTGTCCTCTGTAGAAAATTTCCAGTCAAACTTATAATTAAGTCTTGAAGTTTGGCTGTTTGGTAGTGGCATACAATTCAACCCTTACAATTCTAATTGACTTTCCAAAGGGTGTACTAGTAATTCCAACACCAACCTCCGCCCTATATATATACATTCAAGCACCACCACTTCTCCACCACCTCCATAGACGACATTAATTGTTAACTATTTGCCTGCAGATCATAGACAGAAATATATTACAAATCATCAGAAAATGGAGAAAGTGCTTGTGGGCAAAGTGCTTCTGACGATGATGATCGTCTGTGTGGTGGGCAGCGCTTCTGCGCAAAGTGCTTCTAATGTGAGAGCAACGTACAACCTGTACAATCCTCAGAATATCAACTGGGACTTGCGTACTGCGAGTGTCTACTGCGCAACGTGGGATGCTGATCAGCCATTGTCATGGCGCAGCAAATATGGATGGACTGCCTTCTGTGGACCCGTTGGCCCTACCGGACAAGATTCTTGTGGGAAGTGCTTACTGGTAATTAATCATTAGTACTAATTAGTTTTGTTGATCATCTTCTAATTATCTTTCAGTAAACATAATTAGTACATACATTAATTTCTGCAATTTCTATTTAGTTAATCGAGGTATATTTATGTATGTAAAATTGATATTATATGCAGGTGACAAACACGGGCACAGGAGCTCAAGTGACAGTAAGGATTGTGGATCAGTGCAGCAATGGAGGGTTAGATTTGGACGTGAATGTGTTTAACCAGATAGACACTGATGGAAAAGGCAATGCCCAAGGCCACCTTATTGTCAACTACAACTTTGTTGACTGTGGCGACTAAACCTTAAACCAATAAAAAAGTTTCAATGTTGTAGATGAAATAAGTTCAAAGTGGGATCGCTTCTTGGATTATAACAAGAAGTACCATCATTGTTGACTGTAAACTTGAAGCTTCTGGAATAAACGATCATATGCATTATTGTGAATTACCCCTCATTTTCAAGTTGTCTCTTATGTGTTCGGGTAGTTTACGTAACAGGCCTGGTCATATCTTCACATAATTCTTGATGATCTACTTTGGTCTTCTCAATTAATTACTTCATCTGCCTGATGAGCTTGTACGTGGACATTCTATTTTTGAAGACCGTTTCTATTGAAAATGACAATAACATACTAAACTCCCACACACTACACAAATGCTAGGACTTGAATCCAGAACCTTTCCTATTGTACATGGGCATTCTTTAAGCCTATCTTGAAATTCTTCTAGAAACTCGGAGTTATCTTATGAATCATTATTCATCATGGAATACAAAAGAAAACACACACAAAAAACAGCGTACTTGAGAATGCATATTTTCCTACGTCCCAAGTGACAGAGCTTGGGATTCTTCTCCATTAGGCAATGCACAAGTACTGCTTGAATCAGTAGTTGAACTTCCAGCATCAATTTCTTCCTCTAGCTGGCAACCAATGAATTCAGCATTTGTTTCATAATGGGAAAAATAGACAAATACACGCAATATTGTCAGTGATGAATGATACTTGAGCAACAAGCACTTACAGAATCTTTATTAAGGCAAACACGTCTGAGTTTACACTCACGTAGTTCTGATCTTTTCTTGAAAATTTTATCTTCATAAGCACCAACAAGAAGAATAAATTTCTCCACCCTGGATAGTTTGATGTATCCTGATTTCTTGTCATTGACCTGCTTTTGAACATAAAAGAAGTGGCATGGTCATGATCTTATCTACATTTTTATTTTTCAGGGTGAAGAAATGTAACTGAAACAAGGCTAATCATGTTATACCCGGAGCATATCAACCATATAACCACCGAGATTTTTGAATTCCTTCTTATAGACAGTCGTCAGCAAGTCAATTGCACCCTGGAAATAAGTAGTTATCATAAAAAATTAGTTTCGAGCTTCATACATTGTATTCCCATCACTACATACCAATGAAGTTTAGCATAGAACCTCATGAATTTCCAAAGATGGCATGTGGAGCAGAAAATCATTTCCAGCAAAAAAACACATAAATATAAAATCATCAATTATACGCTCAAGATCAAACTTGAAATTCTCAGGAGGATCATTGATTTGCATATCAAGCTCCAAATATTCCCTCAAAATCCAAACATGCAGAAGCTGAAATTTTGAAGGAAAAATAGAGGTGAGACAACAGAGCAATATTCAAACTACAGGTGATAGATAAGAGGACTATTTCAAATACCTGATAGGGCTTTTTTACAATGGATGCTTTTCTGTTATCTGACTTTACAGAAGACGAAGTCATTTCTCGAACAGATTGACAGTTTGCATGTTGCTGCTCCTGGTTTAGAACATCCTGTATCCAGAAATTGAAGTACTTAAAATTTCATCAGTTATCAGAACCTACAACCCGGATTCGTATAAGGAAAAATTCTATAACCCGGATTTTCGTTCCTAGTGCATTAGCTAGGCAGACCTCACTCAATTGGGGCATTGATTATTGGAAACCTTAAAAGCCAATGTGGCCAAGAAACTTCTATATGAAATTGGAAAAATGCAAAGGACTTGTAAATTTAACCTCTCTCAATATGGAAAAATGAACTTCATGTGTCGCCAAAGCCAACATTATCAAAAATGCGTCCTGCATGCCAATAATTAACCAGAATGTCAAAATTCAATTTGTGTGTGTGTGTGTTGGGGGGGCGGGAGAGAGGAGTTTATGAAATTTAATCTTTAAACAGAAACATGTTCATTCCCATATAGTTCTTTTACTTCTTCCAGATTTTCCAACTATATATTATTGCTGAAAAATTTAATATGGAAAACAAAAATTTACAAAAAATATTAAATAGTTGTGTTCAGCACATAATCATTCATACCAATCCATACAAGCAATGGCGGGTGTTTGGATCATACGAAGGAAAATTATGCTGCTGGCGTATGAAAGACATTATTTGTGTTCCCCTTCTCCAGGAACATTGGCATCAGAAAGAATCACCTAAATCCATAATCATGAAGTTAAAACAAAAAAGAGATGAGAGAAAATAAAAAATGATGGATCATATGTTCGTCAGGTTGAAATTAGAGTGGCATAAATGGAGCAGACCTTGATGTCCCTCCAGCCTGAATCATTGCTCAAACGTAAACTAATATAGCTGCGAAGAGCATTCGACAATTTGTACATAAAATCAGTTCCAGGGGTGATTATATTTGAATCGGAGACTTCGTTTTCCTTTTTTGGTAACACTTGTTTGCCTTCCAATTCAAACTGTCTTCTCAGCTTCTCTTCTTCAGCATCCTATACAGTTGATACCAATATTTTGTTGCATAAATTTACGTATTTGTATAAACTAATTTAAGCGGGTATAAGAAAGTTTGTGTGATTCAGAAGCATAATATATTAATTAAAAGCTTAAAACCCACAGCTAATTCCTTGTCCTTGGCAGACTTGAAACGCCTGGCACGTTGTTGATTCATTTTAGCCCTTGGAGCAACTCCATCTACAAGAAATCATCAAGTTTATATCCTTATATAAACTACTTCAAGTTCAGAGTATACATAACGATACGCATATCAACTAAAGTAAAGAGATGATCAAGAAAAAGCAAACATCTTACGTAAGTATTACAACATAGGAAAAAAAAAAAAAAGTAAAATTTTGTCACCTATGGCCATGTATAAAAGCTTCCTTGGTCGAACAACGTTGAAAAGTGTATCAATATATTCAAAAATATTGATGAACACCTCTTCAAATCTAGTTGGTTGCACCTGAATAAATACAGTAGAAATTAAAATATATAACTAAGGATAAATTAAAGAAAATTTGAAAATTCTTATAGCTTGTGAAGAGAATATATAGGAATTAATAAGTTCATACTCCATCTTCATCAGATTCCGGGTGAAAGCAGGGATGGATAATCCCATTCATGTCAAGATAAAGGTTATCAAACTCCATGCCATTTGGGTTTGGTGAGCTTGTGGACTCATCTCTCTGGTCGGCAATGGCCTTGACCACCACTTTGGGATACTTGTTGCCCAGCCAACGGAAGAAAGAAGGCACCCCATTCTCTCTCTCTCTCTCTCTGTTGGAACTTCCAACACTTGGAACTTTACTTGCTTCATTCATGCAAGAAGAGAGAGAGAGTATATGAATCAATTATACATTGTATTGCGCGAATATTAAAAAGAAAAAATTTCGCTCCTTAAAATTGAGGATGAGTCCTCTTTAAAACAAATGAGGTTTTGAAATTTTAACTTTTTTAACTTTTGAATTCCTTTAATTTTTCTTTTAAAATTTGACAAGTGTCATAATTTTATTTATTCTAAAAAATAGCCCCTCCTTAAATTTACGAAATATTTTGCTCACCACTTTAATACAAGATATATCTTCATTACCCTTCTTAATACTTGACACATATAAACACACGATCAAATATTAAAAAGAATAATGAGAATACCCCTTGGATTAAAATGGTGAGTAAATATGCTCTCTTAATTAAGGAGTCCAGCTATGGAGGAATGGAAAAAGATTTCGCTTTTACTCCGATTATCTTTGCTTTTTTAAAGAGCCAGAACAATCGTAATAAAGCCTAATCATGTTTATATGTTCAGATAGAAACCAGACTCTGTAGAAATTAAACTCATCAAGAAATATCTCTAGGAAATATCAACTGTCATGATTTGCACGAGTTCCCAATGGGCATAGGACCATTGATTTGATTATGGCTTATCACTCATTATTATGTGTGGTCCCGAGGATGTTATCATGTTGTTAGGGGGGAAAAACAAATTACAGAGAAGTGATAGCATTTTTACACATTACTTTAATTAAAGATGTATACTAATCGTCTTTATGAACACTTGACATAAGGAGTAGAGTCAATAAAGGGCTAGTGCGGTCCCAAGGCCTAAATCGTCTTTTATTTATTGTATTATAATATTATGTATGATGTATAATATTTAACATATTTGATTAGTTTTAGGAGATATTTATCCTAAAATAAATAGTAATATTAGGTATTTTTTGTCTACAACCATAAAACTTCTTAATCTCTTTTACCTTCTAGGTTAGTTTGTGATATTTACACTAAAAACTCCTACATTTTGAACCTTTCTCTCTCTTTATCTTTTGTTTAAGTTAAACTTCATGAATTTTTATTTCTCTCTCTTTTGTCATGTTTGAGTTGGGTACCTTAATATTTGATTTTGTGAACCCTTTTTGTATTTCTTCTCTATGTTGGAATATAAATAAGGGGTTCTTCTAAATCCAAAATCTCTAGCCGTCATTGGATTTAGTACATACCTTTTTTGCTGTAGATTTGGGTCCATTGACTTTTATTAATTTTTTCTTGTGTCAATTTTACCCTTTGAGGTAAATAAAAAAGAATATTAATTGAAAATCCAAATTAATGTATCGATTCTTTCCTTCTAAATGGATTTCATATTTTAAATTTTGAATCCTTCTATTGCCGCCATGACACATCTGTACCAAAAAAAAAAAAAGTTTCGTCAAGTAAAATACTTTAACAATTAACTATTGCAATATTTGCCTAACATATAGATAAAATACAATTTAAATCATGAAAGTAATGACCCACATATTTTATCTTACAATGAAAATTAAGGCCCATAGGTAGGGATGGCAATTTCCGACTCGAACCCGTTACACGACTCGAAACCCGCACGGGAAAAACACGACCCAAACACGACCCATTAATAAATGGGTAATTTTCGGGTCAACCCACCACTGACCCATTTATAAACGGGTGGGTTTTGGGTCAACCCGCCAACCCATTTAAATACCTGTTTAACCCGTTTATTAAACGGGTCGTGTCATGGGTCGTGTCAACCCGTTTACTACCTGCCAACCCGCGAAAAAAATTAAGAAAATTGAACCTTCAGCACACCCACTGGGTTTCGAACCCCAGCCACTAACACCCTTCTCCTTGCTCCTTATCCATCTTGGTGTTGATCACTTTGTGATTATATATTACAACATTTGATATTTATAATGTCTTTACAAACTAATGATCACTTAATTATAATTATTAAATTTTTATTCCCAAATTATATTTGTTAGTAATTATTCCTTATAATTTGAGTTAAGTATGTATCTAGGGTTTAGGGTTTAATGTTTTAATCCCTAAACCCTAAATCCTAGTTCCTAAACTCTAATATCTAAACCTAAAACCTAAACCATAAACTCTAAACTCTAAACCCTAAACCATAAACCCTAAACTCTAAACCCTAAACCATAAACCCTAAACTCTAAACTCTAAACCCTAAATCCTAAAGCCTCAAGGACATGTAACACATCCTTTTGTGAACATTGCAAACGAAATTAATCAAGGACATGTTACTAGTGAGGATATTTAATAATTTCATTACTCTATTAGCTTAGCAAAAACCTCAATAAGTATGTGATGCATTGATATGTGAAGAATACACAAATAAAATCCAAATAAATTCATGGTCATCCTTGCCGAATTGTTGGAAAAGGCTATTTATAATAGTTAAACACTAGGTTCTCTCTTTGATTTCTCCCACTAAAAAACAATTGATGGCGTTGTTCAAAATGCAAGAATTATTTTCTTTGTTTCTTCTTCATTTTCTTCATTTTTTTAATTTCTCTTTCTCAATCTTTATATATAGAGAGAGGCAAAATGAAATAACTATTTTATATATTAAAAAATATAATGACTTGATTAAATTATCAACATTTAGAATTTTTTATTTTTTTTAAATTTGCTATTACACTACAAGGAAAAACCCTTTTGGCGACCATTGCCTTTGGTCGCTGAAAGCTGACATTTCGTCGCCAAATCACTTTAGCGACGAAATTATTTCGTCGCTAGATTGGTCGCTTAAGGCTCGTGGCTGAAAGTATAATTGACAAAAGGCGACGAAAACAAGTTTTCGTCGCCAAAATCTTTACGCGACCAATTAATTTCGTCGCCTTATAGTAATCAGTTGGTCGCCTGATAAAGGCAGGTTGCCGAAAATACCAAAATTTGCCAGGAATGGGCGACCAAATAGATTGGTTCGTAGCGATAGTTGCTGGTGACTACCAGATTTGGTCGCTAAAGCTTACTTAGTTGGTCGCTAAAATATGTATATTTTAAGTGTTTTAATTATTTTATTTATATTTTATTTTGTGATAATATTAACATTTTCTTCATTAAGATAATGTAATTTCCAAAAACAATAAATTTAGATAAACAGATCAATAGAAAATGACATGAATAAAAGTTTCTCTCGTTCAAAAGTACACGAGCATACTAGTTGTTCAAGTACACATAACATATCCAAAAATAGTAGACATAAACGAATGAAAGAGTCTCCACTCAAAGAATGGAGGCAAAGCTCCATATATTCTTGCCCTTGGTAAACCCAAGTTCTGCAGTAATTGTTTCCCACTCTAAGACTAGGTTCAACTGAAAAAAAAAAAAAAGAAAAAAAGCATGTATACTATGCCTTTTGTAATTCCAAGTTTTGTAGTCATGATCTTTAACACCTGTGGGATAGGGACTCTGATCTAATATCGTGGAATTCCTAAACACTTTGCCAATTGTTGCTTGATCTTCTCAAACTCATCAATCATCTTCCTTCACAAAAGAAACAAAACAAGGAAACGCCAACGGTCAAGAAGATGCCAAAACCAAGAATATTTAAATATAAAATATATATAGAGACAAAAAACAAACAATTTTCGACAACACAATTACAAGAAATCTTGCCCAAAAGCTGAAATTCACAATCTTAACTAAATAAGCCATTAAAAAGAGTTTGGATCTACATAAGAAAAATGATTACAGGTCATCAATATTTAAGAATGTTCGAGAATGGTATTTGAACAAACTTAATAAAATTTGAATTCATTTTTCATACCTCTCAATACTAACTGTCTAAAGCATACCTTTGTGATAATAACAAATACCACAAATGAATCAGGAAAACAGTTCGAAAAACCAATGTAAAGACTAATATCATACACAGCACAAACCCATTAGAAAACATATATCATAAAATCTGAAGTATAATCCACACCTTAACCAACATGGGTTGCATAACTTCTCTACACAACACAAAACATGCATGCCATTTTAATACCTTTAAACAAACAACACCACAATGACATTGACAATCACTATAGCTGTTAATAAGAAAAACAAATGGAACTGAGTGTAATGAGAAGCAGAGGTTCTTACCTCAAAATGGTCCTCTGTCCAAAACAACAAACCAAATCCTTCCACCTCCTCAAATAATCTGACATGCAAAAACAGGATATTACCTCAATAAAGTTAGACTCCTACATTGTTCTAAACACATTATAAGATAAAGAGAACCACAAACCCAAATAAGGCAATCACTCATTGGTTTTAATGTTTTCAATGCAAATAGAAACATTGAACGACAACTTTTTCAGCTTCCACTAGAATACAATGAATAATTGAAATAAAGAGAGATCTAAATGTAGAAAAAGAGGATTGAATTGAAATAAAATAACATGAAAAATTCTTTAAAAGTGAAAACACAAGCTAATAGAGGATTATCCTAGTGAAAAACTAGAAGTCATAATGATATTTCTTTATCATATTTTCAAGCCCAAGACACAAAGTTTGCTTAAGCACGTAGCCCGACATTCCTAATTTTCAAGGCACTTCAATTTGGTGTTTAACCATTCCCAAGCATAAAAGACAATTCAACAAAAAGGGTATAAAGTAGTTTTCAGTAAATCATAGATGACCAAATAAATATTTTGTTAAACAATTTAGGCAGGAAAACTTCAACTTGGGAAATTCACTAAAAATTCAGTGTGAGTCAAAATAGTGCGAAACTTTCCAGATCAGAACTAGAAACGTAAAACTTCATCACATCAAAATTTCATGGCATTTGAAGTTAAGGAAGCATGTCAAAAACAAAATCCAAAACAGACTTCAGCACTCCCTGGAAAAAAATTTATAAAAAAAAATCCCATAGTTCAGTTCAAGAAGCAAGTTTAAAAGAAAAAAAAGGGACACTATCATAGGATAAAACTTAATTTCATTAGACTTGATTCATTACATTTATGGACTGGAAGCAAACATAAGCAACTAGCAATATTATAGCAATTATTCTTTTAAAGTTTCATTGGATAGAAATTGGGTTTTTTGGTCTGGACCTTTTAGAGCGTTTTGAGATTTAAAACAAGAAAGAGAAGAAAAGAGAGATTTTGGCTCTGAAAAATAGACTACATTTAATGGCCCAACAATGTTGCTAGTTTGAACTGGGTTATGCAACATGGCTAGGTCTATGCATAACAGGACATGGCCAGCAACCATTTTGTGAAAAAAGGAACTGCCCCTTACCTCTTTAATTTCAGCAGCCTCATTGATCGAAATGCCCTTATCCATATGCATAACAGGACATGGCCAGCAACCATTTTGTGAAAACAGGAACTGCCCCTTACCTCTTTAATTTCAGCAGCCTCATTGATCGAAATGCCCTTATCCATATGCATAAGCATGTTGTTCCAGTTGCTAATGTATGTAGGATTTTCACCCTTCTACATTTTCCCAACAAAAAGAAATTGAGAAATACTCAGGGGACATATGCAAACCTTAAAACAGATTAAGGAAAACATATAGTAACTTGAAGATGATAAAACAGGGCTTTTAAGATTATATTTATGTCAACCCATGACACGTAGAAAAAAAAAAATTGAAGGCAGAAGCAAGATTTTTAGCTATCTATACCTCTTAAGCAAGTATTTCAAACACCCTACTGCAAAAAAGAAAACATAATCAGTTAGACACTATATTTTTGGCGGGCTTGAGTCCAAATTAGTCTTCAAACTCAAAATAGTATATGCCTTCGCCCTCTAAGTTTCCACTAATCATCATAAAACAAAAATATTATTTTTCCCAGTTAACTCAAAACAGGTAACATAATAAGACATCACATGAAGCACCAAATATCCAAGAAAAAAGCCCTCCAGATAAAACCAAATGGTTCAAAGTAATATTGTAACCAACAACACATCCATTTTAGAGAGTCAGATCAAGTACAGTGAATAAAATTAAGCTTAAGGTCACATGCCTCTTGTGCAGTGATTAATAATTAGGCTCTTCATCTGAATTTCAGAACAAATGATTATTCTTTACAGTTCTTAATTATATATGCCCTAATTGATGATAAAACCATTTCAAATCAACATAACTTTATCCTTGAAGCTAATTGAATTACCTTTCATAAAATCCAAGCAACCAGTGCTCATCACATAAAGCCGAAATGGTTTGTTAAAAAAAAAAAAAAAAGTGGCTGGAAGAGATTTGAAAGGATTTCCAAGACTTGGAAAACGATCAATTAGACTCAAAGCATTAAAAACATAACAAATGAAATAAATACTGGGTAAGTGTGCAAGTGAAACATCTCAAATTTGACACAGAGCCCACATCAAATGGACAACAATGCATTCATATCAAATACAAGAACCATAACATAACCCGCATACTAAACACATTACAAATGAATACACAAATTGCATATATATGTATGCACACACACATACAAAACAGAGAAGAAAATAGTTTGTAAATCATAGATGGCCAAATAAATATTTCCAAAACAAAACTCAAATCATACAGAGCAAATAGTCATCTTACCTAACAAAAAGGCAGCATATGAAGGAAATTGTGAGAGGAGGACTTCGCAGTTCAAAGGTTGAGGGGTTGCAACAACCTTGTTATTAAGACAAAAAAAAAACCTCAGATTTTATTTTGAAAGAATCAAAATCAGAAATCTAGATAATTGAAGGGTATATGATATTTGGAGAGTGGGAAATAACTCAGGCCATTAGAAATCTAGATTGGGAACAATCATGAAAAAGGAAAAATCATTTTATTCAGATATCAAAGAGGAAAAATCAAACACTGAAAATCAATTCCGATTCAAATTCCTAAGTATTCAGTTCTTATTTTCCTTGGTTGTTTTCTCAGCAACCAAACGGAATCTACAGCTGAAAATCAGCGCTCAAAAGAAAATTAACAAGATGAGAAGGTAAGCCAGACAAGGTGAACTCACCAGAACCTTGCCGTTGAACCATGTAGTGAGGAAGACTTTGGAGATGAAGCCGTCGATTTCTAACCCCGGGCGTGCGACAGGAAAGTGGAGGAGAGAAAGGGAAAGTCGTTGATTTCTGACCCTAGGCTTGCCGACGTCGGTGTCGATGTTGGAGCAGCGAAAGGGAGTGCGAGATGGAGAGGGAGTCTGAGAGGAAAAAACGAGTTGGGAACTTATTTTTTATTTTTGTATTTATAGTCTCTAGATTAGCCCCAAAACAATTTGGTCGCCCATAAGCTAACATACACAAACAACTGTCTTCTTTTTGGCTGAATCCTTAGCACAAACTCGTCTGACGAAAGCAAACATTTGTCGCAGATCCCACGAATTTTTAAGCGCGACTTCTAACTTAGCGACGACATAGGAAAGCTTAGCCACATAATATTTTCGTCGCCAGTAATTTTTGAGTTTCGCGCGCACCTTTTCAGTATTTGGCGACCAATTATAAGTTTGGTCGCCAAATCTTAATGTATCCACCAAAAGTTTTCGTCGCCATTTCGAAGAAATTGGTCGCAATTTAATTTGCCTAAAGTCCTACAGGATGCCTAAATATCACAAATCTTATGGCGACCACCTGGAAAAGGTTCATCGCCAATTTGTAGTTCTGGCGACCAAAATCCAGTTCGTCGCTAAATATTTCGTCGCAAAAGAAATTTTTCCTTGTAGTGTTACTTAGCGCCGTTAGTGGGTTAATAGGTTAACCCGAAACCCGCACGGGAAATAAATGGGTCGACACGAAACCCGCACGATTATTAAACGGGTTATAGCGGGTTTACCCAAAATTGACACGAGAAATAAATGGGTCAACACGAAACCGAACATTAACCCGAACATGAACACGACCCATTGCCAGCCCTACCCATAGGCAAGCACCAACATAAAACTGTACCTATCCATAAGGTTGATTTGTGAGGTTTCAAGCATAAGAACAAATAAAAAAAGTTCATATAAAACAATGAAAGTAGAAGTATTATTGATGATGTCTTCCCAACAAATATTTACCTGATTACTAGGTAAATATGAGATAATATACCTAATTATTAGGTAAATATAAGATAATGTACCTAATTACTAGGTAAATATAAGATAATATACCTAAATATTAGGCAAATATAAGATATTGTACCTCATTATTAAGTAAATATAAGATAATATACCTAATTATTAGATAAATATAAGATAATGTACCTACTTACTAGGTAAATATAAGATAATATACTCAAATACTAGGTAAATAAAGACATATCACAAACAACCAACATACATGGAATTGTAGGATATGGTGTAAGAAACTATGAGCCATTCAACCCACTCAACCTTATCGTTTTTTGCCGATCGAATAGAAGCCCCGAACTATAAACCATTCAACCCATAAGAATTACAACCTCGAAGACGCCAATATGAATCTGAAAACGCACGCAAGAAAAACTATGCAAAAAGCTTTATTTTATTTTATTTTTTGTTTACATTGTTGTAGCGATTTGTAAGCAAATCACAGCTTTGCATACCTCACCTTGCAAATTATAAGCAACCTGATAAATACCCAGTTAGAAAATCAACCAAACAAGGATTTTGGTTTCGAATGAAACTCACAATCACGATTATAGAAGAGTCATAGGGTATGTGACTTCTTGGAGAAGTTGGAGGGCTTAAAGGGAAAAGAATTTGGCTCCACTAACTTGTTGGTGAAAGTTGCAGAGATTGTGGCTGAGAGATAGTCCGGATTGGTTTAGGGTAGACAATATCATAATTATTATCATAAAAATTAATTTCTTACCTTCTTTAATTTTTAGGGGCATGATGGGAATAACCAAGTAATTTAAAAATGAAAAAAATAATATGTAAATATCAAAAAATCAAAAAAGTAATGTAATCATACGAAGCACAAAAGTCAAGGACTTGTATCAACAACAACAATTACAAGGATGGCATCCAAATTTTGTTTTCGAATTTTGGACTTATACCGAATTTTTTATAAAAATTATTAATTTTTGAGTCTATAATAATGTAGATGATGAGATTAGTATTTAAGCATTATAAAATATGAAATTATGGACAATTATGATTGTAACGAATGTATATATTATTAATCAACATAAAATGATGTTATGAAGTAGGCCAAAAGGAGTAGTTTAGTGTCATATTAATTTAGCCTATTCTTAAAAAATTTGTGAAGGTCCTTTTCTAATTTGAAATTCTGGCTCCGCCATTGCTTGACATGTGTTTGTATGCATAATCATGATTATATAAATTAATATTAAGAACGGTGAACATACACCTTTGTTTAAAGTGGTGAGCAAAAATATTTCCTAAAAAAACAACAAGCAACTTGCTTCGCAATGACATGAAGTTAAGTGCTAGTTTGACATTGCTTATTTGGGGTAATAAGTGATTTTTTTAAAAATTTGGGAAGCCCAGCCCGTTTGGTAAAATATGAGAAAATCACTTATTGTTAGAAATTGCTGTGAGAGAAAGCTATAAGGGAAAGCGCTAATGAGGTGCTGTCATTTTTTGATTATGCGCGGAATCAGTTTCGAAGATGTGCTAAGTTTAATGATTATGCGGGAATCATTTTCTGATTACGCGAGAATTAGTACCAACAACACTCTTAACAAAAAGTTTACCAAACGCCAAACTGCTTTCTCTCACAGCTGATTTTCTCACAGGCAAATTCTAACAGCGATTATTTTCACAGCAGGCAATGTCAAACTGGCCCTAAGACATAAGAAAAACAAAATAAATATAAGTGAAAAAAACAAAGGACACTTGGGTAAGCCAAAAGCAAGGCCCATTCCCCAAGAAACCAAATTAAGGAAGACTAAAATTGAAAAATTACTCACTCAACCCAAAAAATGACGTGACAGAGGAAAGTAAGGGAACTATCAGTAACCGCAAACAAACTTTAGATTCAAGATGTACAAAATCCAATAACGAAATTGACGATTGATGAAGGCCACCGACAATGGGAGAGAGAAAAAAGAAGAAAAATGAGAGAAAAAAAGAAGAAGAAGAAAAAGAAGAGAGAAACAGAGAAAGAGGAAAAAGAGAAAAGAAAAAAAGAGAGGAGAGAAAACGAGATGGAAGACAAAGAGAAAAGTTACATAAAGAAGAAGTAGAGGGAAAAAAAAAAGTTAACCACATTATACCCCTTTTAGTTTGGGGGCATTATCGAAATCGAACTCAAAGTTTCAATTTCATCAATTTACACCCCCAATATTTTAATATTCAATCAATTTACACATTCCGTTAATTTAACCATCTAATTGTTTGTGAAATTGATGATGTGGCAAGTTACATACCCACTTTGTTTTTTTGTTTTAAATTAGTTTTTTAAAATATTAATATTTTATTACTTTAAGAAATTGTTTATGGGTAATTTTCATTTTACTACGTTAAAGTTTACCGAGTTTCAGTCTTCGATACATCAAATTTTTTTTCGTCTCAATCTTATATTGAACGTTTATTTTTGTAACACTTTCATACATCTGTGACCTGTTAGTGCTTCCATCAATTCCTCAGTTAAAACATTGGCGTGGAAATCAGTGAGTTCACATGGACACACATATTGCGCCATGTGGAATAAAACAAATAAATAATCCAATTAAAATAGATAAAATAAGAAATTATCTCTCTCCTTTTTTTTTTTAACTTTCTCATCCCTGTCAGACCCCTCTCTCTCTCTCTCATCCAAACCCCAATTGTTCCCCCACCGCAGAAACCTTTCTCCCAAAACCAACCAATAGGTAAGGTTGGAAACAATGTCTCTCTAGTACAGGCAAGGGACCTATCCAACTTCATACCTCAATGGTAGGTATACTACGTACAACATGAATAATGAAGAACTCAGACATGCAAGGCATGTAGAAAAAATAAATGTCATGCATCACAGCTAAACGTTTGGCTTGGTGACTGCAATTGAAGAGGGAAAATAAATGTCATGCATCACAGCTAAACGCTTGGCTTGGTGACTGCAATTGAAGAGGGAAAATAAATGTCATGCATCACATCTAAATGTTATATAGTTTACTAATATGAAAGATAAGAATATAATTTCACATAATATAAGACCAATGCGTAAAAAATAAGATGTAATTTTACAATCAAGCACTGAAAAAACATTAAAATTACGAAAGATGTCATTATTAAATCCTGCCAAATTTTATTATTTCATTTTAACTCAATCCTCCAGCTGTCGGCATTAAAAAAACTCCGAGCCCAAAATAAACACTCCAACTGTCAGCATTAAAACATTAAAATTACGAAAGATGTCATTATTAAATCCTGCCAAATTTTATTATTTCATTTTAACTCAATCCTCCAGCTGTCGGCATTAAAAAACCTCCGAGCCCAAAATAAACACTCCAACTGTCAGCATTAAGCACGCCCAAGCATTTGACCAAAAATAAAAACACGCCCAAGCCCAAAATAAACACTCCAGCTGTCAACATTAAATACGCCCAAACAGCCCAAGCCCAAAACGACAGCAGAGACGCCAAATTTCTACCCAAAACGACAGCAACACCCAATCACGCCCACGACAACAACGAAATTCACAACCATTTCATCCAGTCGCACTCCTTCCCACTTCAAGAAAAAACACTCAGACTCACAACCCTCACCATTTCACTCTGAAAATTCACTCTCTGAAAATCGAAAAGCAATCAGAAAGCAACGACCACCAACATCGACGAAAACAAGCGCATTTCTACAAGTGGGATATGTGTGCTCAGAAGTCGGAACTACAAATGGGATTGTTCAGTTACTCAACTCTATGCAATCCCACTTAACTTATCAATACAAAAGTTCCTTTAGACCTTTGGAGGAGTGTTGGCAAAGTTCCATTGCAAATGCGTCATGCCTGAGTAAGTTCTATCACCAGCTACTTGGTCGATTGGGACAGCATCAGAAACTTCTTTCAGGTCCTCTTCTCCAAGTTTCACCCTCAAGGAGCCAATGTTGGCATCCAGATTCTTAATCTTTGTTGTCCCTAAGCAGTTGAAAATTCAAAGCAAATGAGCAATATGGACTATGGACATGGAGTGTAAGAACTTTTCTTCGCTCGACTCAAGTTAGTGTACAACATGCTGTCACTCAGAAGCATAATCAAAGTTCTGTCTCTGATTACATCTTAAAACTATTTTCAAAGAAAAAACAACTTAACCAAGAGTCCTTAAACTAATTCACCTTTGGCATGTTTGTTAATTTAAGTTGCAGATAACAAAAGTGTAATGATGGCTCACCTGGGATGGGCACAACATCATCTCCTTGGTGGAGAACCCATGCTAGTGCTAGTTGAGCAGGAGAGAATTGGTGCTTTTTTGCAAGGCTTTCTATTTGATTGTAAATGTTCTTGTTCTTCTCCAAGTTCTCACCTATGAACCGAGGATTTGAGGCCTTAGAAAACATAAAAAAGAAAAATGGATCAGGTTTCTGAACATTCCCTCTCCTAGTAAATAATAAATGTAAGGAGATGAAGTAACGTCCCCTCAAAGCTTCCTCATGAAAAGATGCAAATAATTAATCACAGCTTAAAGAATATAATTGGGAACATTTGGTATTACAATGAACCAAGCAGAAAAAAATGGTGAAGAAACATTTACCAAGAAGCTATTTGCAGGCACACTTTCTAAAACTGCTTTGCCACCGAAAAACCCACGACCAAGAGGACTATACGGAACTATACCTATGCCAAGCTCCCTGTATGTGATAACATTACACCATCCAATGAGATAATTGACACATATTAGAGTTGTAATAGGTAGAGCTTGAGTTTGACAACATTTGCACAATTATGAAACCAATTCAGAGGACCAATTTTGCATAGCTCAGATAGGATTTTGAACATGCCTGCAAAGTGGAATAATCTCTTCCTCAATATCACGAGTCCAGAGGGACCACTCCATTTGTACAGCTGTGATGGGATGAACTGCATGTGCCCTCCTTATTGTGTCCGGGCTAGCTTCTGATAAACCGATGTACTTTACTTTCCCTTCTTCCACCAGTTTCTTCAGCTCACCAATCTAAACTCCAGAGAGAAAACAAAAAGGTATCTAATCAAACTAACATGCAGAGTTTATTATACAATTGTGGTGATTGCAGCTGAATAAGGAAGAGAATCACATACAGTTTCCTCTATAGGCACTGAAGTGTCCACCCGATGTTGGTAATACAGATCAATGTAGTCCACACCAAGACGCTTCAAGCTAGCTTAACACGCTGAACGGACATACTCAGGAGTACCCTTGATTACAATAGTAGGAGGGTCAACGGTTCCAGTAATACCAAACTTTGTGGCTAATTGAATTTTTTCTCTTGGCAATTGCTTCAAGGCCTAGAAAATTAAAACATTGCAATTAGGCATGCAGAAAATCAATAGAAAAGTCCTTCATTACTTGTAAGGCAGCTGCAAGTTTCTTCTTCTTGACAAAAACAGAAACATACAAAACATTGAGACATATACATTTAGCTCTTATTCTGCTGCTCTTAACTTGTGGAGTTAGTGTAATCAAACGAGGTCCATATACATCAGCAGCTGTATCTTTGAAGTTGACAAATTCAGAAGCGGAGAGACATGCATACCTTCCCAATAAGAACCTCATTCAAATGAGGTCCATATACATCAGATGTGTCAAAGAAAGTGATTCCTTTACTGAAGGCATCTTTGATTATCGAGATTCCATCCTCATCAGCGACAGGAGAGTTGTAGACTCCAGTCAGGCCCATGCACCCAAACCCCAATTTTGAGACCTGAAAGGAAATCATAAATTCTGAACTAAAGCAGGAAAAACTCTTCCAAGTTTCAGTCTTGGAATCTTAATTCCCTTCCCCTCGGCCATATTATTTTTCCTCTATGTAATTTCTTTAGATCCCTTTCCTTTTAGATCAATCCCAAATGTAAATTGGATTTGTTAATACAAAGTCTACCCTGCGTTAGGATTAAATCATTGGATTGTTTTCCACCCAAGAAGTCAGCTTTTTAGAAAAAGATGCAACTGACTGGGTTTTAGAGTTGTAATTTGAAAACTATGAACAGGAAAGGATAAGTTGAAGAGTAAGATGTGCCTACCTCAAGTCCTTGATTTCCCAATTGAACTCTAGGAATTTCGACTGTGTTATCTTCAGCCATCTTTCTAAATTTTCGGCTCTCTGTTTTCTCCTTTTCTTTTTAAAGGTTTTTAAGGGTCCGCTCCTCCCAGTTTGGTGGACTGTCTTTTTCGGACAAGGAGGTTGGTGGACTGGTAGTCTGGTACGTCAAAAAGAAATTTAAATCAGAAAAGTAAAACTGACGAGTGATGCACCAGCCGGGAATCGAACCCGGGTCTGTACCGTGGCAGGGTACTATTCTACCACTAGACCACTGGTGCGCTGGGAACACATAAGAAGACGTACGGTATATTCATAAAACTACTTGTATTATATGAGCATCTTCAAAATACACATCTCATTACAGCTTGATGGCAAATATTACTTTCATACTTTTCCAGTCTTAATCCCGTTGCATTTCTACACATGTAATACTATTTTCCTTCTTTCGTAAGACTGTTGACCAAAAGCTTCTTTGAATTATTTTTTTTCCGAATCAATAGTTTTATTAAAAATATTAAAGTCGAACACTTACATTGGCCTCACAAGCCAGAGTATTAAACAACCATTCCTACTAACATCTCTTGGTCTTTACTTGGGAAATATATAACAAAATTCAAGTATATATTAGACATGTATTTGGATCGTGTTTGACGATGTTTGCTTTTTGGTCATCCAAGAAGTCAGAGAATGATGACTAAATTACATTAATCACTCCAATGACATTGGTTAGACTAGATAATCATAGATAGGGGATTTATTAACATATAAGAATTTGAAGTCCTTTAAATCTATATATCCTCCCAAAAAGAAACAAGAACACAAAAAATGAAAAAGCAAAGAGAAATCAAATGAATTAAGAAGCAGGTGATCTGGGTGCTAGCCCTCCTCTTTACCAAAACAAAAAATAAAATTAAGAAGCAATCTCCACATCGCAATGATCCACCGGCTGACCCTTGATGAGGTTTGGACCACCGTTGCTCAAATCCCCAAACCTGATATTTGCCGGGCAATGCACGTACAAGTGATACTTGGGCGAAATCCAAGTCCCTACTTTCCACTTCACGTCCCCTTGAAGCTTGATATTCATCAGGACAACCCCAGCATGCCAATCTTGATCCAAAGACTGCTGCGAATATGGCGAAATCGGCATGTCGTAGCCAGTCAAAGGAGGTGACCACACCACAGGTTCCTTGTGCCCTTGGTACGTAGGAGGCAAGAGATAAGCCATTGTTATCTGCTGGTCTCGATATGTGGCGTAGACGTGGAGAGGCTGGTACTCTACGCCTATCCGAGAATTAGGGTTTCTAGAGGACAGTGTGACCTGCATGATGATGGTGATGGCGTAGGGTGGTACCTTGGAGACGTTGAACTGATAAACGGTGACGTCTTCGAGGTTGAAGCTTGGCTTGGAGGGGTGGAGAACGAGGAACACAACAAACACTAGGAGGCCGACAAAGACAATAAGGCCACCGGTGCCCCAGGCGAACCACTTTAGTTTCTTGCTGTTGCTGCAGCAGACATTGACGCTGGCTATCTTTTCACTCATGGCGGGGAGTGGATTGCGTGGCGGCGAAGGAATCCGGAGTGAAGGCAGAGATATGATCTCTAGCTGAGGAAAGTTGTCGAACTAAACGTATGCGGACTAGTGTGAGATAACTTACCAACAGGGAGTTTGATAAAGGGTCTAGTGTGAAAACATATAGCGAAACAAAGTTAGAGTAAGCAAAAATGGAATTTGAGTAATACTGAAAGAATAAAAAATTTAATCACTAAAAAAAAGGTTTGATAGAATCCGATGCATTCACATTCCCATGATTATATAATTCTGTGAAAAATTCATGAATTCCTACAATAAAAGTTATCCGTTTTCCTATGAAGAAAATAAATTTAGCTATCTTCTTTTCTTGAAAATAACAAAACAAGCTATTTTGTGTGACTATGGATGTCGATTCTTGTACCCAAAAAGCTTGTCATGGAAAAATATGAAGTCAGCCTAATATATCTAGTAATCAAACCATGAGTCAACTATTTTATGATTGAAATAAATGAATAAAAGTGTGGCAAAACAACTAACCGGATGCATGATCATCTCCATGACTGAACAAAACGTTTGAATAGAAGAGCAGCCGTACACGAAAGCTCTGCAAACTATAAGATTTAACCCTAATTGTACACAGTATGTACAATGTATAGTTCTCTTGTATATATATATAGCGATTTTTATTGTTATTTTTTTAAATAACTTGACGCATTCTTCATGGAACAAATCAGGAATGATTATTTTTTCCAAGCAAGGATTGAAGAAGAAGCCATACCTTAATAAATGCGATTTTTTTCTGTCAAAATATATAAGATGATTTGCTTCCATTTTTGTTGCAAAAAAGTTGCAGGTCGGTTGTAATTTTCCCTGTTTTTTCAATTCAATGCGATTTTCTTTCAATAAAATACTGTCTAGTGGATATATCTTCTTTTTTTTTTTTTTTCGGTGGGAAAGGAAACGATGAAGCTAGTGGATATATCTTTGGATGCCTGCCATCATTCATAATTGGGGGATCTTAAAAGATATTCCCTGTTTTTTTTCTTGTTCTTTTGTTTCCTTTTTTTTGTTCATAACCCCTCCCCTAGTTCGATATGGATGTTATCCGGCGTGTGTGATGAGAATTGGGCACCCTTAACAGGGTGTGCCGTAGGCCCTTAGCAGGGTACGTACGTGTTTACAAAACAAATATCATAATTAGTAGGAGACAGAAAACACATTTCTTAAATTCTCTAGCTAAGGATATCATAATTTGTGGCTCATGATCATCTCAAAGAACAAGGCTTTGTCATGCCACACAAGCTAAGGATATCCTAGAACAAGACTTGGTCTTGCCACACAAGCAAAGGATATCCCTTCAGACCAATTGGCTTGCTTATTGCCTGTTTGTAAATTTGTTAAGCACATCACCTTAAATCGTATTGCACACGTATAAAGACGCAGCAAGATCTTCTTCAATCCTTGATCGTCTTTTGTGTTTTTTTTTATCTTTTTCATAATTTTATGTTTAAAACTAGATGATATCCCTTATAGGAAATATTTTATATCAGAAAATAAAGGGACAAACTAGAAAAGTAGGGGTTCAATAAAGCAAAGCTAAAAGATGAAGACATCTCAAGCACGGATTTTTCTAAACAGCTAAACTGTGGAAAATGGAATGACCAGAAAGAAAGCAAAGATTCTAACATGCATACTCAAGACGCCTATGTATGTATCAATGTGTTTTCTCTTTTCAACGCCATGAGATGAGAGTAGTTATGGAAGTCTGATTATTTTCTTCATCTGTTGGACTATGCTTTAAATTTCTTTGTTGAAGTAAAAAATCTTGAGAAGAAACATTTTATGCATATTCCTTTGACGAATATAGTGCGTTAGGCCCAATACCCACACCCAATTGGGACTTTTGGTCCGCGTTGGGTTCTTTGTTTTTCTGTGCTGAATCCAACCATATAAAGAACGTAAAATGTGGACTTACGGTTCGAAAGTTATGGGCTAAAAACTGAACAGAGGTCGAAGCTGGAAAAACAGAGAAACGAATCTGTCCAAATGGTGATAAAATGGTGATAAATATGTGATAGAAAGTGCTGTTTGTGTTTTTCTTTGGTTTCTTGGTTTGTTTCTTTGAGTACAACAATTTATGTCGTTTGTTTGAGTTTGTTTAGAGTACTTAGTTCATTTTCGTTTATGGTTCGTTGTTTCATTTTATCTTAATTTGTTTTTGTTTCTTTTTCTTACGAGAATATCTTTTAAAAAAATTTATAAAAAAATTATTTTTCTTATGAGCTAACTTTTGGTAACTCCAGTAAGCACTTCCGTCAATACAGTGTCTAGGAGTTCTTTAGGCGACACCTTCGGTGTCTAAGAAGTTTGGGTTTTAAGCGGGACCATTGTGACCCCTCCAACCTTCCCGGATCCCCTGGCTGTGTTTTTCTGAGGCCCTTAACTGGTCATCCGTGAGTTGCTTGTATATTCGTGTGTTTTTAATTTAAGTTTTTAATTTATTTTATTTTTATTTTCTTTGTTTTCTTTTTCTGTTGTTTCTTTGTTTTTGATTTGTTTTTGTTTTTGTTTTGATAAGTTAGTATATGTTTTTATTTACGTGGTTTGGTTGGTTAGTTTATTTCTGAGTGTTAAAACACATTTTTATTTCAAACATTGCATTAAAAAAAAACAACAAAACAACAAAAACAAAATAAATAAATAAAACAATAAATAATAAAAAAATATTCTTCTTCTTCTTCATCTTCTTCATCATCATCATCATCATCATCATCATCTTCTTCTTCATCTTCATCATCATCATGGCTTGCCTCTATTGTCTCGCACTTGTAGAATCTCCAGCAGCTCTACATGGTCCTCATTCTTTTTCTGCAGTGCTTCCACATCCTGATTGGCAAGGAAGCCGCTTCTGTAAGTCCGCCACTTGAGCTTTCAAGGAAGCCACCTCCTCGCTCAGAGCTCCGCACTCTCGTGTTCTTGCTAGTAGGCGCAAGCCCAGATTTGTGGTCGAGACTGCTTGGAGCGCTGTATAAGTGTGGGACTCGTCCACTGCCACCTTGTCTGACCTCTGTGCTATATGCCAATGATCTGCCGGTGTGAGTTTGCTTCCAATCATGCCTCCCAGCAGCACTGCCCTGTTCGGCCTTGCCTCAGCAAAGTTTGGTATTACCTCAGCAAAGTTTGAGGCCGTGCCGTGATGATATGAAGAGTTTGGGAAGACGTGGGTTGGAGGACCCCTTTTTTGGGCATTCGGAGGTGCAAGGGACAGCTCGAGGTTGAGATCATCAAGGTGAGTGCACGAGGATGCCATTTGTTTTGCTTATGAATTTTTTGATGTTTTTCTTTGAGTTTGCAGGAAGAAATGCTGGGTATCATCCGCTTGCAGTGGCGTGGTTTAAATAGACATATGCTGATAAGAGAGAGCCAGCACCATTTCGGATTTCCCGAGCATGTCTCAACCTAATCGCTTCAAGGGGGAGCACCTTTACTTTCACTTTACTTTTCTTTTTCCGTGTTTTCTGGTGTTTTATTGTTTTGCCCGTTACTTTCATTTTCTAGAGCTTTGTGTTGTTGCCTTTCCCTTTCGGCTATCATCTTTATTTTATTTTAGTTAGGGAACTGTGCTTCCATTTCCGTTTGTCGTCTTCGTTTGATTTAAGTTTGGGAAGTGTGCTTCTTTTCCGTTTTCTTTTTCCTTATGCAAATTCACTCTTTTATTCCCAAAACAAAATAACAAAAACAAAAACAACCAAAAAAATAAAATAACTTAAAAACAACAATAATGCAGGTAGAAATCATTTCTTCACAGTGCTCGGTGTCTCGACCATTGGAGCTTTGAGTTTGGCCCTCTGGCTATCCTCTTCCTGGGCTTCTTGCACAGCCTCTTGGGGCTCACCACTTGAGCACCCAAAGATCGCAATCTTAGCTTGAGCGTAACTACTCTCGCGATCTGGTTGCTTGCGTTTACCCGGTCGGTCTAGGTCCTCCAGCTGCTTTCGCATGTCGCGAGAGTACAACTCTACCATTTTTGATAGGTTTTTATTCTCGTCCCGCAATACCTCTAGCTGGTGTCGATTCACCTCCACTATCCTTGACCTCTCCATTTTCAAGCTTTTTATAGCAGCCCTGACACTCTTCAACCATACTTCGCTCCGCCACCACTGACCTTCAGCACCTCTACCTCATGGGACTTCGCAGTAGGCGATGTCCCAAACTTGCGACACATGCTGTACTCTGCACGCTCAGTGTCATGGCATCACTCGCGACTCGATTGTCATCCCTTGTCCCGAACACACGTATATCTTTAGGAGTCACTAGATTTCTGCCCACTCCAATGGCAACATCGTTGTCCAGGAGTATGAGTCAGCTACCCTCACAGGCCCCCTTGCGGAGGCAAAGTAGGGCATCCATCCTGGTGCCGCTGCTTGGCCTCGTGTCTGAGTCGGTGGAGCTAGGTTGAGATCCAACGAAAATGAGTAGGAAGAGGCCATTTGATTTCTCACTCGTTTTTCTTCTTTCCTTCTTTTCTATTTTGTGTGTTTCTGAGTTTGTGTTTTTTTTTTACCCTTTCTTTTTTACCTTTTATAGACTTAGTCTGCTAAACCCTAGCCGCTACGGTTCTGAGTTTTGTGCGGCCCTTACGGCTTATCTCTATATGTCGCCGCACCCGTTTCCCAACCCCCCTTAATTGTATTTTCACCTTTCACCACCTTCAAAGTGAAAAAGTCGTCTCGCTTCACCCAAGAGGCCAATAATTCTGGCTTGGGGGATGTGAAAGCGGCCTCTGCGCGCCGACACGTCCCTCACTCCTTTTGCCTGTCACTTCCTAGGAACCGAGGCAGCAGGGACCACACTCTTTCTTTCCATAAATCCCGCATTTGCACTCCCACTTCACGTTTCATTAAATTAAAATAAAAATAAAAATAAAAATAAAAATAATAACAAACGTGTGGGCTTCGGATTTCTTTGCGGGTTCGGGTTTTCACCGTTGTTAGGTTTCAAAGTGTGTTAACTTATTTTGGGTTGGGTTTTCAATTGTTTGGGTTTTGGTTTGCGTAAGACTGTTTGTTTAGGGCTTTTTTTGTTTCGAGTGTTTTACTATTTCTTTTTTTTTAAAATTTGTTTGTTTGTTTTGTAATTTTTATTTTGTAATTATTTTATTTTTGTATTTTAATTCTTGTGTGTTTTGTGATTTTATATTTACGTTAGTACCTTTCATTTCTTGTTATGACATTGCTTGTTCCTAATTTTTAAACATTGAGGACAATGCTCATTTCTAGATTTGGGGGTATTGGAGTTTACCAAGAAAATTTAATTTTCCAAAAAAAAAAAATTTAATTAATTTCTTGCTTGTTTTTCTTTTTCTATATTTTGAGTCTTGTTTTGTTTGGAGTCACTTTCCGAACACTTATGATGAGATTGTGATAAATGTTTGCATGACTTAAATGAAAATTGAATTATATTTATTTATTATTTATTTATTTATTTATTTATTTTTTGGTTTTTGTGTTTCTTTTGTTTTGCTTAAGGACTAACAAATCTAATAATTTTTCTAACTACTTTATTTTGTAGAATTAGTCAAACGTTTGTGGGTATCGTTTCTGTTAAACCCTCAGGAGACACAACTCCTCCTACTAGGGATACCTAGAGGTTTAAAGGCTTATTGCATACGCTCAATGCAATCGAGTTACCTACGAAAGTGGTCTAGTTAACTTCTTGTTTTGTTTTTAACTTTGTTTTGTGTTGTTTTGCTCGAGGACTAGCAAAATCTAGGTTTGGGGGTATTTGATCGGTTCATAATTGTATATCATTTTGTACCCTTCTAGCTTATGATTTGGTTATGTTATTGAGTTAAACTTGTGCTTTTAATTCATTTTCTGTTTTGATAAGTCCATAATTTCATACACTTGCATGCCTTCTTTACTTAGTGATTTTGCTTAGTTTCTCTTTATTTTGAGTCACTTACCTTTGTTTGTGTGTTTTGTAGGTTAAGATAGCAAGAGATAACATTTGATGCAATCCATACATGTTAGGGGCTGATTGGCATATGAGGAATATGAGCCCAAAGACAAACACATTTTGGCTACAGTCCATTTCCAGCCCAGTTTCGTAGGTCAACTTCTTGGCCTTGGATCAGCATGCTATGGGGCTCAAATGAAGTGAAGATCTTCATGAAACTTGTTCCAATGGGTGTCTACTATAACATATCCAAAATTCAGCTCCATTGGATAAATCTGGAGTCCGTTAACTAGCAAACACCGAACCATGCTCAGGATGGATCTTATTAGCGCGGAAAATCAGTTAGCAATTTGTTTCGGCCTTAACTTCTTCCTCCGACCTTGGATTGGCCCAAATAATATATGGATGGAAATAAGACATTCTGAACTTCAATTTTGAGTGCTTAAAGTCCTAATTTGATTAAGAGAAGCCCAAGTTGTAAGCCCTTGAAGTTGCTGGTCATGCTGACCTCAGCATGTGCTGGTTGGATGCTTGGTCATGGTGAGCTAGGCATGAGCTATCATTTCTGGTTGGAAGCTTGGTCATGGTGACATGAAGATGAGCTAGAGCTGCTGGTGGGATTTAGTGGGGAAGTGCATCAACCATTGAAGATTTTCTAATACAAGTGTATCAACCATTGAAGATTTTCTAATACAAGTGCATCAACCATTGAAGATTTTCTAATACAAGTGCTTCAACCATTTCAGATTTTATAAAACAAGTGTTGTATGCATTAGTCTTATTGAATTCAGATTTTCACTTCCTCTAGGCCTATAAATAGGGAAGTTCTCTAAGCTTGTAATCACACCCCAAGGGGGGAGCTCTCAAACACTTCTCTAGAGCTCCCTTCCCTTCTCTCCCTCAAATTCTTTTAGTTTCCTTTCAAGTTGTTAATTGTTGTAGTAGAATGAGTTTACTGAATTTTTCTTCAAGTTTTCAAGTTCTTCTTTAATTTTATTCGTAATGTACATTCTTTCTTAAGTATTCAAGTTTAATTAGTTTCCAAGTTTCAATTATGGTTTTTGTTCTTATTCATTATGCTTATAAGTTAATATGCTAGTTTGAATGATTGATCACCATTTAGGTTTGCATGTTAGCTATCTTGGTTTGAATTAAGAGTAGACACCATGCTTTAATTCGAATTGAACTATGAATAGGAAGAGTATGTATGGACATTCGACAACAGGGATTAGATACATGCTTGGTTGTTTAAATTGTTCTTCTATGCTTAATGGGTTCCTAATGCTTAGTTTTAGGTTAGACAACAAATGATCAAATTAGGGAATTAGGAACACAAGGTTAGAACCATACACCATGGCCTAATCATACTTTAGCTAGAATCAATCCGTTAATCTAATTGAACTTTGGAACTTATTTGCTTGAGTTATTTCCTTTTTCTTGTTTTATTTAATTTCTTTTCCATTTCTGTTTTTTGTAGGGAAATGAATTGGATCATTCAATCACCAATCCTCGTGGGATCGACCTAGCACTTACATATGCTATACTACCAAACGGCTCGTGCACTTGCGAGTATCACAAGTTGAGGATGCAGCTGAATCTATTTTGGTGCAGTGAATCCGACACAACAGTACTCAATACTAATATGTATAAATTGCCTCGGTGAGTACACTACTTAAGATATTGTTGCAACACATTACAGCTCTTGAAGAGTTGATAATTGATCAAAACTCCTGAAGAGTTAATACTTGGTTAAAACTCTTGAAAAGTTCAAGAAACAGTTGTCTCGGCCTGAAGATCGAGCATTATGCCAACGAGATTCTTGCTTATACTAAGAAAGTATTGAAGCATTTTATGTGGATTATCCGTTGGGCACTTAAATGATTTTCCGGAAATATACTGGACCGGACATTGTATTTTCCAGGATAGAGCTCAGCTCCGTCACTATCACTTTGGGATGATGTGAGGCATATGTGATGCTATCTCCGCATAACACCATATACGGGCATATTCTTTTCAAGTGAACTTACAAATAGCCCAGGTTTTGTTAGATAAGCGGACTTTGGAAATTTCTATGAGTTACATAGAAATAGCTCACTGGAAATATATTTACTTACTCAACTACATGAATTATTGGTGGCTACATCATTCACTCAATCCGAAAGATTTTTTCTCTAGAAAGATAGTCATGAAGATATCAGGGGGAGATATTATTCAGGGGGAGCATCCAACAATATTACAAGATTGACTCACAGAAGCAATACCAACAGATGATAAACAGTATGGCTTAAAGATATTTTGTCAAGCATCAGGGGAGCGTGCTGTCAATAAAGACCTTCATACACTGTACTCTTTTTCCTTCGTCCTGGTTTTTATCCCACTGGGTTTTTCCTGGCAAGGTTTTAACGAGGCAGTGTCGCACGCGCGTCCATATACACAGAATTTTATGTTACACATGATTATGCACTCTTTTTCCCTTCGACCAGTTTTTGTCCCACTGGGTTTTACCTGGCAAGGTTTTTAACGAGGCATATTTCATACATGGTGGTCTCCAAGGGAGAGTGTTGTAAAAGTCTTGAGTGGAGCCCACGCATTTGGAAATAATGAAGAATATAAAGATGATGTTGGAGGAAGATTTTGGAGATCTACTGCACACTCCCGGGAAGCCAAGAAACTTTCCCTATAAGTGGATGTCCTCCCTTCTTTGTAATAGAGAGAGAAGACAAATAGAGAAAGAATTAATAAAAATATCAGAAGAGCATTCCTATCGCTATTTGAACTCTCTAAATTCTCTCCTCAATTTCTTTAGTTTTATAACAAAAAGGACTTTCAATAATCTCTTTAAAGAGTTAAACTGCACTAAATTGGAAATTTCCCTTGTGCTCTGACAGCATGTCTGGAGGAAGTCTCCTATTTGCAGCTTACACAGTGCTCCTTCTTCTTCTTCTTCATGTTCCTTCCTCTTGTTCCCAAACAGCTTCCAATAATATTACAGCTAATAAAGCTCATGATTGTACCCGTTCTTGTGGAAATATTAACATAAGCTCTCCATTCCGATTGAAAGGAGACTCTAAACACTGCGGCAACAAAAGCTTCGAGCTATCTTGTGAGGCCAAGGGAAATGGTACTACTCATCATGCAGTGCTATACTTGTTATCAGGAAAGTATTATGTACAAGCAATCAATTACAATAACTTCACAATCCGACTTGTGGATGTTGGTGTTCACAAGATCAAGGACAACTACTTCTCCCACCCACTCTACTCCTTGACCATCTTCAACTTTTCTCATTACTCTGATTATACAGGTCCTTATTATTACATCAGTTATTATTATTACCCTACAGCATTATCAATGTCTATAATCTTCCTGAGCTGTGAAAATCCAATGAATCCTTCCGATCTCATTGTTGAAACAGGTCCATGCATCAGTGGGGTCAACAACTATTCTTCTTTCTCCAATTTAACAACATATTCTTATTTCATAACAATTCCGTCTTATAATCGCCTAAGGTTAAACAATTTGGGGGATTCCTGCAAAATAACACTAATGGTTATGGTGTCCCCTTCAACTGAGGAGCACATGACGTCTTGCAAAGGAATATATAATGAAATAGCGCATGGCTTTGAACTCTCATGGCTTCGTTATGCATGTACAGAAAGTTGCAGATCAGAGGAAACGTGCAGTCTGAACAGAACAGGCAATGGAATTCAATGCTCACGACAAGGTTAGACAATTGCCAAACCTTTAAATTATAAATTATATGTTAAAGAAGGCTTATTACTGTAGTGCCCTCTGAAACTATGGCTAAATATCAATTTTACACTTGGAAGTCAAAGTGACCCCCTTTAATGACTATGATAGCATGTTGAACTGTAATTTCCAACAATTACTAAGCTAATGTTACAATTTTCTTTTCAATGTAGCACGCTGGCGCATGATAATAGAGTTGATTATCGCTTATCTAGGTGAGTGGATCCCTTACTTATGATATAAATGTCTTTGGTATTTCGTTTGCCACCGTAGTCGTTTTATTGATCCATGTCTTCACTACTGTTGCAGAATTAGTTATTCACTCTATTTATATGCACTTCCACCTTGATAGGCTTTTCCCTATCAACATTTACCGTGATGAGATTGTGGTCTGTGCTGTAAATGTGTGGTTAAATTTTCTTCTGCATTTCGCTTGACAGCTATTGTTCCAGAAATTGTTATTGGAACTATTTATAGGCACTTCCACCTTTCTAGGCCTTTAGCAGTGAATACTGGCAACGAATACCTTGATATGATTGTGGTCTGTGCAATCGTTTACCCTGGTAAGAGAATACTTGTGTTTATCTCACGGAATATATTATTATTATTATAGTAAATTATTATCCTTCATATTAATTCCTTTTTTGTGGACCATGCAGCACTATACGCAGCAGCCAAATTTTCATTTGGTTTTCCCTTTGTAACTGCACTGGTAATATATAAATGGCGAAGGAGGCAATTGTCAATGTATGAGAATATAGAAGACTTTCTACGGAGTAATAATAATCTCATGCCAATAAGGTACTCTTACTCCAACATCAAAAAGATGGCTAGAGGTTTCAAGGACAAATTGGGGGAAGGAGGCTATGGCTCTGTATACAGGGCAAAGCTCCGTAGCGGCCGCCTTGTAGCCATCAAGATGTTAAGCAAGTCAAAAACTAATAATGGGCAAGACTTTATCAATGAAGTTGGTACCATTGGAAGGATTCGCCATGTTAACATGGTGCGACTTATTGGCTTCTGTGTTGACGGTTCAAAACGTGCTCTTGTATATGATTTCATGCCTAATGGTTCTCTTGAGAAATACATTTTTTCTCAACAAGGACATGTGTCTTTAAGCTGCCAGATAATATTTGAAATTGCACTTGGAGTGGCTCGTGGTATTGAATACCTCCATCAAGGCTGTGACATGCAAATTTTGCACTTTGACATCAAGCCTCACAACATTCTTCTAGACGAGAATTTTACTCCCAAGGTCTCTGATTTTGGGTTAGCAAAGCTGTACCCATTGGATAATAGCATTATATCTTTGACTGCAGCAAGAGGAACCATGGGATACATTGCTCCAGAGCTATTCTATAAAAACATTGGAGGTGTTTCGTACAAAGCCGATGTGTATAGTTTCGGAATGCTATTGATGGAAATGGCTGGTAGAAGGAAAAACATGAATGCTGGTATAGAACAATCAAGCCAATTTAGCCAAATCTACTTTCCGACATGGGTTTCTGATCAGTTGAAGGCAGGAAAGGACATAGAAATAGGAGATGATGCAACAGATGAGGAAAAGAAGATCATAAAGAAGATGATGATGGTGGCTTTATGGTGCATACAAATGAAGCCTATCGAACGCCCTTCAATGAATAAAGTAGTGGAGATGCTTGAAGGAGAAATTGAGAGCCTCCAAATGCCTCCAAGGCCTTTCTTATACCCGCAACAAATTCCTGCAGATGAAGTTGGTGTGGACAATCGAAGTCCCTGTGCATCAAGTGCTTCAGAATCTGAAGAGATTACTTTGATTGCGGATGCAAATGAAGTGAATTAATATTAGTCATGATGTGGATCTATGTAAGGGAAAGTTAGCAGCTCTACTCTGTATTTGATCATAGCACAAATATGTTTACATGTTGTAATTGATTTAAGCAAATAATCAGCCTCTCTGCCTTTGGTTATTGTTTGAGAAACTCCCTGCCAGAAATGCAATGACTTGGACTTTGATGACAATTAGGTTTACACAAATGAATTGCCCAAGAGAAACAATTCATTGGTAGATGGATATGTTATCGAGTGGGCTTATTATGCTTGAATCAAGGGTTCAAAATTAAACAAGACCCTATACGTCAAATAATCTCCATATCTGAATTAGAATCCAGTTCTACCGACAATGACTAAACCATATGTAAGAGTTTACAGACCCAGAGCAAAGCTACAGACTTGGATTTGGACCAAAGTGAAACTCAAACTCAAACTCAAAAACCTTAGTGCAAATACCTAACCTCCTAAATTTCTAGGGCTGAAATCTGATGCAACTCCGATGTGGAAATACCATACCCCTTTTGTGAACTAGAGCTTAATGGAGTCAGCAATTTGAGCTAAAAGATTGAAAAGTGCAAACTACATGACTGAACCACAGACAGGAACGAAGAAAAAGCTTTAAAAAAATTAGCCTAAGCTGCACAATCCACATGGGCCGACCGTGGAGACCTTCCAAAGGGACGTGCCAGTTTCACTAAATTCTAAATTCTTAACATAGGAATATGGCAAACAAACTTGATTAACAAATAAATTAAAAGAAAACAAAGCAACTAAACCAATCTGATAAGTGGTAGAGTAGTATAATCTTCTCTTCTGACATAGATAACACACATCACACAAGTAGAAGACATTGCTGTTAAAACTTCAACCCTAAAAAAAGATCTTGATTTTCAAATCCACTACGATCGGCAAAGCCTATAGATGTTCTAAACAACCACTCGTAAGGTGCATTCAACGAGTTAAATAACCAAAGCAAAAACAAGCATGAGACAGATGTTCTAAGCAACTACTCTGTTTCTTTCTAGTTTCTACTAAATAATGTTGCCTCCATCCATTTTCAAATCCTCTAGGTCTAGGATAAGCAAGCCTCCATAAAAAAACACCAAGATCCATTAAAGGGAAATGAACTCTCCTTGACCTCTATCAAAAAGACAACAATAATCAACTGAATACAACAAGCAAACAAGCTCAGCTAAGATGTAGTATTTTGGGAGGAGAAACAAAAAAACAAACTCAATTGCAACCATCACTAACCAGAAACAACAAAAGAATTGTAGTTAAAAATATATACAACAACTTAACCTAAATCCATAAACTCATCTTACTACTAATTATACAACAACACATTCCTCGTTCCTAACATGTCACAATTTCAGAGACTTCAAATGAAAAGTGAGAGATTAAAAAAATTACCATTTGCACCAGACGCAAAACCCTCAAGAGCCGCCGCCTCAGCCTCCACCCACCTCTCCGAAACTCAACCCTAGCCAAAAGCTTCATGTTGAAGCTCACGCTCCCACGCGCCCTGTCCGCGTTGATGTCTCGGGCCACCGGAGCGCCAACGAACGAATTCGCCGCCGAGAAAGTCGCGTTGACAGACGCCCGATCCTTGGTCCCCTGAGCGAACGGCGGAACCCGAGTCTCCGAAATGAAGCCGGGGCCGTAGTAGATAGAGGACTCGACGTCGTCGTATCGTATACTGAGCTTCTTGTTGGGGTTGTAGAAAATGAAGCCGACGGACCAAGTGCTGGTCACGGACTGCGAGGCGGAGGAGACATTGAAGTTGGAGAGAGAAAGCGAGTCGACTCGGAAGTCGGGGACCTTGGGGCGGAGGATGAGCCAGACGACGAGGAGGATGCAGCCGACAATGACGAAGAGGGCGACCATGGCGCCGACGAAGCGGCGGATGAAAGCCGCTCGTGGGTTGTAGGCGTTGGAGTAGGGTCCTCGGGGTTGGGTTTGGGTGGGGTTAGCGGAGTATGGGTAGCCGCCGTTGGGCTGGGCGTAGGGCGGGGCCGGGTAGCCCGTGACGGGTCGGGTGGGGTCGGTCATGTTCGGGGTTCGAAGAGTTCTGGGAATTTGGGGGATTTTCGGGGTTTATCAATTTACCGATTTTGTGGGGAAAAGGCAGAAAAGAGAAACGAGAAATCTCTCAGGGTATTTTTAAAGAGATTGAATTGTGGGTAAAGTAAAGAATTTGGGATTAATTAGGTTTTTTTAATGCGAATCGGGTTTTGTTTTCGCGGAAGGTTTTACTCTCATTCTTTCTTAGTTAAATATTTGTTCTTCCATAAATTTTGAGATGAAGACAAATACCACCGTCTGCGTGCAGATTACGCGTTAATTCTGGAATCTCCTGGATTCCATTAATCTACCCAATTGTGATTTTATTATTGGATTGTTTTAGCGCACTTTACATATTGTGCATTCCACTACTAAAGTTCTACTTAAAATATCAATATCATCTACGGTTTTTAAGTGCCCATTTGTTATTATTTATTTGAGGCATAAATGATTATTTTAGAATTTTTGAAAATTCAACTTGTTTGATAAGAGATAATAAAGTCACTTATTGTGAATAACTACTGTGAGATAGAGCAATTAGGAAAAAGCGATAATAATGAACGCTTTCATTTTTTGATGATACGGGAATTAGGCGCTAGACTTTAATGAAACTTTCAAAATTTTGAAAATAATCCCGTCTTTTTCTTCCACACTCTCGTCTCTCTTCTCCTTCCTATCGTTCGTCATTAGGCCCTCTCTTCCACATTCCTCATTCCAAAGCTATCACTCTTCTCTTTCTATTTCATTCGTTCTTCAATTTTTGTTGTTTGATCGATTAAAGCTTCAATATTAGGTTTATTTTTCTTGTCAATTTCTTTCTTCCTCAGTTAAGGTTAGAGAAGCTTCTCAATATATAATGGGTTTATTCTACAAATCAAACTAATAAACTATGAAATTAATCAATTTCGTTTTTCATTTTAAGAATTTATGAGCTTGCATCAATGATCCCTAACTTGTTTGTTTCAATAAACCAAATAAGTGATTAAATTGAATTTTGGCTTCCTTTGTTTCGCTTCTTGTGATAGGACATGTCATTGCATATTATAGCTACAAACACAACCTGAATCTTACGAATTCTTTACCTCAATCTATAAACTCAATTCGTTTTGATTTATTTATTTTTTTTCTTACATTTTAGCAATAATAATTAATAAAATAAGCCTACACCTTTGGGGTTGGGTACATCAAGAACAGTCATGCTAAGCAGCAACGACGACCTTCAGCTAGCTAGCTATCAACAGCCACTATGACTATAAGTTAACTTGGTCTGTGTTGAAATTTGTGGGTTGGATGTCTCCGCATGTATTTTTATGTTTGAATTCAAACATTTGTTTTGTGTAGCATTTGGAGGTCTGTGTAGCTATTTGTTTCTTTATATTGTTTTATTTCTGCTTAGCCTATACAGGGGATTGGATTTTGATAAATTTGTGCTTGTATTTGGTGTTTGTTTATTGAGAAAGCAAACAATTATGGTGTGTTTGGATGCGGTAAAATAACTCGGGATTTTAATAAAAGTCGGGATTTGGAGCGTGGAAAAGGGAAAGTTCAACGTTTGGCAAAATCAACTCAGGATTTGCCAAATTACACGCATAAAATATCGTGGGAATTGCACATCTAAAATCCCGAGTTCAAATTCCATGGTAATAGGCGGAATTGTACAATTCCCAACAGAGAGGGAATTGTCATCTTCTGCCCGCGATCCCACAATTTTCTGCCCGCCAAAATTTTCAGCCTGCGATAACCCATTCCTTATCGTTGGCCTCTTTTTGGTCTGCTATATTGTAAGTCCTCTCTCTCTCTATTAACTGCAAACGCCTTTCTTCCTCAAGCGCCTCCGACTCTACGTTAAGCCCTCTCTCTCTCTCTCTCTCTCTCTCTCTCTCTCTCAAGTGTTTTCTTCTGGCTTCTCTTTCTCTTTTTCTGTGAATCGATGTCCATATTCAAAATTTGTTTAGTTTGAATTCCTCTTTGCTTTTTCTCTGATTCTTCCTTGAACTGAATCTGTTTCTTGATCATTCTGGAAAACAAGACATGGGTTTTGCATATTTTATCTATTTTTCCTTTTTTAGTTAATTGAATTTTATTTTAGAGTCTAGAGACATATACATACGCAAGGTCAAACTGCAAACGCCTCCATTCACCAAACGCCTTTCTTCCTCAAGCGTCTCCGACTTTTTGGTAAGTCCTCTTGTTAAGCTTATAATTTCATATATATACATGCCCTATTTACTTACTTCTTTTGCTTAGTTTCTTAGATTTCTAAGTTATTTGCCTCCATTTGTGTGTTTTGTAGGCAAATAGAGCAAGAGAGCATAATTCATGCAATTCAAGCATGTTAAGGCCTAATTTGGATGAATGGATGAAGAGCTTAAAAGACAAACTCATTTTGGCTACAGCCCCCTGCCAGTCCAGTTTCGTAGGTCATATTGCAAGCTTTGTTTCAGCAACCTACACAGGTCGGATGAGGCAGCATTCTTCATGAAAGTTATTTCCTTTAACTATTGACTGTTGACAGTATTATCACAAGTTAATTAGAAGTCTCCTATTTGCTAATGTTACAAGTTAATTTATGTTGGTGTAATCAGAATTCGTTTGACTATGATAAGCTAATGTTACGATCCTCTAGGTGAGTGGATCCTTCTACTCTGTAAATGTCTTTGGCATTTCGCTGATAATCGATGACCAACTTATCGTATAAATGTCTTTGGTATTTCGCTTGCCAACGTAGTCGTTTTATTGATCCATGTCTTCACTACTGTTGCAGCACCAGTTACTGACCCTATTTGGAATACTTCTACCAACTATCGGATTATAGTTTATCCGGGTAAGAGAACACACGTGTTGATCTCACTGAAACATTATTATTTAGATTTAAAGGCACAATAAAAATTTATGCAGTTATGAGAACAAAACACTTGCATGGTTGAGATGGATTTGGAGAGGAGTATATTATTAGTATTATAGTATATTACTGTCCTTCCTATTAATTCCTTTTTTGTGGACCATGCAGCACTACTATACGTAGCAGCCAAATTTTCATTTGGTTTTCCCATCGTAACTGTAGTGCTAATATATACATGGCGAAGGAGGCACTTGTCAATGTATGATAATATAGAAGACTTTCTACGGAGTAATAATAATCTCATACCAATAAGGTACTCTTATTCGAACATCAAAAAGATGACCAGAGATTTCAAGGACAAATTGGGGGAAGGAGGCTATGGCTCTGTATACAAGGCAAAGCTCCGCAGCCATCGCCTTGTAGCCATCAAGATGTTAGGCAAGTCCAAAACTAATAGTGGACAAGACTTTATCAATGAAGTTGCTACCATCGGAAGGATTCGCCATGTTAACGTAGTGCGACTTATTGGCTTCTGTGTTGAAGGTTCAAAATGTGCTCTTGTATATGATTTCATGTCTAATGGGTCTCTTGAGAAATACATTTTTTCTCAACAAGGAGATGTGTCTTTAAGTTGCCAGAAAATATTTGAAATTGCACTTGGAGTGGCTCGTGGTATTGATTACCTCCATCAAGGCTGTGACATGCAAATTTTGCACTTTGACAACAAGCCTCACAACATTCTTCTAGATGAGAATTTTACTCCCAAGGTCTCTGATTTTGGGTTAGCAAAGCTATACCCATTGGATAATAGCATTGTATCTTTGACTGCAGCAAGAGGAACCATGGGATACATTGCTCCAGAACTGTTCTACAAAAACATTGGAGGTATTTCGTACAAAGCCGATGTGTATAGTTTCGGAATGCTATTGATGGAAATGGCTGGTAGAAGGAAAAACCTGAATGCGGGTATAGAACAATCAAGCCAATTTAGCCAAATCTACTTTCCGACATGGGTTTCTGATCAGTTGAAGGCAGGAAAGGACATAGAAATAGGAGATGATGCAACAGATGAGGAAAAGAAGATCATAAAGAAGATGATGATGGTGGCTTTATGGTGCATACAAATGAAGCCCATCGAACGCCCTTCAATGAATAAAGTAGTGGAGATGCTTGAAGGAGAAATTGAGAGCCTCCAAATGCCTCCAAGGCCTTTCTTATACCGACAACAAATTCCTGCAGATGAAGCTGGTGTGGACAATCGAAGTCCCTGTGCATCAAGTGCTTCAGAATCTGAAGAGATTACTTTGATTGCGAATGCAAATGAAGTGAATTAATATTAGTCACGATGTGGATCTATGTAAGGGAAAGTTAGACGCTCTACTCTGTATTTGATCATAGCACAAATATGTTTACATGTTGTAATTGATTTAAGCAAATAATCAGCCTCTGCCTTTGGTTATTGTTTGAGAAACTGCCTGCCAGAAATGCAATGACTTGAACTTTGATGACAATTAGGTTTACACAAATGAATTGCCCAAGAGAAACAATTCATTTGTATATGGATATGTTATCGATTGGGCTTATTATGCCTGAACGGTGTTATGTTGGGTTTTTAAAAAGCTGTGCAGTAGCAAATAGCAAAATGAGAATCCAGGTATAGGGTAAGGTCCTCCTAGCAATAATGAGAATGAAAATACGAACTGTGGAACATAAGGTGTTGAGAACAAAGCAAAGGCAAATAGACAGAGGAAAGTTTGTATCAACGGCAACGGCGAAAGCAGGCAGCTCAAAAGTTTGTACCCTACCCCTTTATGACATTTCTACATGCTTCCCATGTCCCCTGTTTTATTCTTAAACCTTGTAAAGTTTCAGTTTGCAGACAGAGCGAGTATATTTGTCTGTACCTATTTATAGTTGCTCAAGTTAAAGATGGCATCAATAATGGAAAGTGAACTTCGGCCCTTCCCTTCTATGCTTGAAGCAAGGGTTCAAAATTAAACAAGACCCTATACGTCAAATAATCTCCATATCTGAATTAGAATCCAATTCTACCGACCATGACTAAACCATATGTAAGAGTTTATGGTGCTACAGACTTGGATACCAAAGTGAAACTCAAACTCAAAACTCAAAACCTTAGTCCAAGTCCCTAACCTCCTTTATTTCTAGGGTTGAAATCGATGCAACTCTGATGTGGAAATACCATACCCCTTTTGTGAACTAGAGCTCAATGGAGTCAGCAATTTGGGCTAAAAGATTGAAAAGTGCAAGCTACATGACTAAATCACAGACAGGATCGAAGAAAAAGCTTAAAAAACATTAGCCTAAGCTGCACAATCCACGTGGGCCTACCGTGGAGACCTTCCAAAGGGAAGTGCCAGTTTCACTAAATTCTAAATTCTTAACATAGGAATATGGCAGACAAACTTGATTAACAAATAAATTAAAAGAAAACAAAGCAACTAAACCAATCTGATAAGTGGTAGAGTAGTATAATCTTCTCTTCTGACATAGATAACACACATCACACAAGTAGAAGACATTGCTGTTAAAACTTCAAAAAAAGCTCTGTTATTAGATCATTGATCCCATCCTCAACCCTAAAAAAAGATCTTGATTTTCAAATCCACTAGGATCAGCAAAGCCTATAGATGTTCTAAAACAACCACTCGTTAGGTGGATTCATCGAGTTTAATAACCAAGGCCAAAACAAGCATGAGACAGATGTTCTAAGCAACTACTCTGTTTCTTTCTAGTTTCTACTAAATAATGTTGCCTCCATCCATTTTCAAATCCTCCAGGTCTAGGATAAGAAAGTCTCCATCCAAAATCACCAAGAGCCATTAAAGGCAAATGAGCTCTACTTGACCTCTATCAAACATCCTCCTCGCAAAGCCGCACAGCTCACAATAACTTTGTGAAATGCGCTAAGTTTAAGTCTCTAAAAGACAACAATAATCAACTGAGTAGAACAAGCAAACAAGCTCAGCTAAGATGTAGTATTTTGGGAGGAGAAACAAAAAAACAAACTCAATTGCAACCCATCACTAACCAGAAACAACAAAAGAATTGTAGTTCAAAATATATACAACAACTTAACCTAAATCCATAAACTCATCTCACTACTAATTATACAACAACACATTCCTCGTTCCTAACTTGTCACAATTTCAGAGACTTCAATTGAAAAGTGAGAGATTAAAAAAAATTACCATTTGCACCACACGCATTGCCCCCATCTCAAACAACAACCTGGCAATCTCTTGACCCACTGGCCAAAGTACCCAACCCGCCTTTCGACGAAACAGAAACCGCCACGGCACGTCACAAAACCCTCAAGAGCCGCCGCCTCAGCCTCCACCCACCTCTCCGAAACTCAAACCTAGCCAAAAGCCTCACGTTGAAGCTCACTCTCCCACGCGCCCTGTCGCGCGTCGATGCCGTGCGCCACCGGAGAGCCAACGAACGAATTCGCCGCCGAGAAGTCGCGATAACAGACGTCCGATCCTTAGTTCCCTGAGCGAACGCGGAATTAGACGACCTTGTGCATTCCTAATAACAAGACTTGATGCCGAATCACCATTTGATAAAACATAACCGTCAAAATTGATTTAATGTTATATTGCTAATATTCCATTTGTATCTATAGCAACTTTTTCTCTAACCTTCTCTTTTGGACTTCCTCCCATCTTCTCATGTCAAGTGCCATTTTACTTAAAACAATGTCATTAATGCATCACACAAATTAGTTTTTATTTTCCAAGTTTATCCTTATTAAATATTTTTTGTTTTTTTAATAACAAGCTTGTTTTTGTACAACTTTCTTACTAATACTAACTTATTAAAAAATTAAAAAAGAAATAAAAACTGAAGTTTTTTTAAATCTTTTTTTTTTAAGAGGACATATGCTTTGTTAAACCAAAAAGAAAGATGATATATGTCATGAAACAAACTTTATTATTTTAAAGAAAAATGGCTGTTTTTTCTTATTTAATTTTTAACAACGTGCTAAGGAAGTTGTAATAAAATTTGGATAAATTGAAAGAATATAAAAGCCAATATATTTAATAAGATTAAATTTGGAAAACAAAAACTAACTTGTGTGATGCATTAATGACATTGTTTTCAGTGTAAGGAAAGTAACACTTGTCATGAAAAGAAGGAAGAAGGTCCAAAAGAGAAGGTTAGAGAAAATGTTGCTACCATTCCTCATATCTATATAGTAAAACATTCAAAATACCAGAAAATGTCATTGGTTAATACAAACATTAAGAATTGAAATTATTAATTAAATAAGAATAATATGATAAATTTTACTTTTTCATATTAAATAAAATAAAATTAAAAGAAAAATCAGATAATGGATTCTATTTGTATGGAACACAACTACCCATTATATTTTTTAATTCTAAAATAAATTTTAAATTTTTTTTTAAAAAAAGCCTCTCGGAGGCGCGGAAGCTTGTGCGAAGAGGCTAGTTCTCTTCTAAACCTGAAAAATATAATTTTGTAATAATTTAAAATTTACGTATTGAGTTATCAATCCATGGTGGATCCGCCATGGTCTTTATATGTAAGGTCTCCATGCCACGTGTAACCCACCCTTGCTGAAAAACCGTCCACATGGCGTCCTTTGGGGGTGTATTGTTTTCATGGTAATATGATGATGATCGTGCTATAAGGGTAACGTTGGAATAGAACTTGTAAAATAATATAAATAAGGACCGGTTTACTATATGATAGTACTTTTTAGCATTTGAAGCCGTTAGGGAGTTTTTTATTTATATTTTGGGTAAATTACTCAAATGGTTCCTAAACTTGTATACAATTTACATTTTGGGGCCTCAATTAAATTTTTCGTTCAAATGGTCCATTAACTATATATTAATCGCTCCCTTGGTTCTACCGTCTAATTTTCTGTTAAATTTAACCAAATTTTAGGGTAAATACGACTTTTCATAATTAACAAATAAAATAGGGTTAAAATAAATACAAAATTAGAAAATAATTGAAGAAAAAGAGAAAAAAAATCATGAGACCCAAACCCCCTCCCTTCGATTTCTTCTCCCCCATTCCTCACAGACCTCTCCAATTACTGCGTTTGTAAAAGATGGTTTGTCAATGGACTTCAACCATCCAGCCCAACAATTAATGTCCAAAATAATACTAACAAAGGTCTGATCTAGTTTTGCATTTGTAGGATTTTCCCCCTTTTCTGTATGTCATTGCATATATACTGAATACAACTCTGCAGAGCACCACAAATCGACATAGATATCACTACAAAAACACTATAGAAAGATATAATAGCCCTATACGAAACTCTGTGTCAACCGACGTTATAAAGACCCCAACTCTACCATAGCGTTTTTGACGTGCTATCATAGACCCCTTTTCCAAAGCGTTTTTCCAACGCTGTGTTTGCATTTTCAATAGCATTCCAATAGCATTCCATTAATGTTATCAGATTTTGTGTAGCCGGATGGGCAAGAAAACTCTTATAGCTATAAGGAAAGATCATACAAATTATATCTCCAAGGATATAAAATGATGCCCAAATATACTCTGACATAATTCAGGGGCAGGATCTTTGGAAAGCACCAATACAATTGGGCATGGGTTGCGACTAAACCCTAAACCCTAAACACTGAGACAACATTCTAAAATGAAATGGAAAAACAAATTGGGTGGTGATCATGTCATTCGGAGCCATTAGATTAGAGTCTAGAGTGTGGTATATTAGGATTGGGAATCTTTATGAACCTTCAAAAGATGAAATGAAACTTAGGTAAATAAGCAACCTGTAAATGAATTGCAGGTGCTGATGAAGCGGCACTGAAGAATAAAGGACTTTTATCTTCTTGTCAAAAATTGTTACAGTTGTCTCTTATACAAGAACGGCCTGCAGCTTTTTATCTTATACGTTTAGCCCAACATTATTTGATTCTTAATTACCAAAAATATGGAATTGCAGAAATTGTGAAGCATAGGAAAAAGCTAGTAGATCGAAAATTCTTCATCGTTTAGCCGTAAAATACAAAATAGATGGAATGTGTACAAAACAGTGCTTTTCTTGCTCTTTTGGCAGCCAAGCAAAGAGGGCTATGTGTTAACTAGCTAACAGCGGGGCTTACCTTCAGTATCCCAACTACGTGGAACAAAGTGCGCACTCCCACTGGCTTGGGATGAACGGTTAGCAGCAAAAGGTGAATAATGCTTCGAGGAGTCCATGGGCAAGCATGGGCAAGCACATATTTTATCTTACAATGAAAATTAAGGCCCATGGGCAAGCACCAACATAAAACTGTGCATATCCATAAGGTTGATTTGTGAGGTTTCAAGCATAAGAACAAATAAAAAAGGTTCATATAAAACAATGAAAGTAGAAGTATTATTGATGATGTCTTCCCAACAAATATTTACCTGATTACTAGGTAAATATGAGATAATATACCTAATTATTAGGTAAATATAAGATAATGTACCTAATTACTAGGCAAATATAAGATAATATACCTAAATATTAGGCAAATATAAGATAATGTACCTCATTATTAGGTAAATATAAGATAATATACCTAATTATTAGATAAATATAAGATAATGTACCTACTTACTAGGTAAATATAAGACAATATACCTAAATACTAGGTAAATAAAGACAGATCACAAACAACCAACATACATGGAATTGTAGGATCTGGTGTAAGCCTTTTCAGACATCCCACTCAACCTTATCGCTTTTTGCCAATCTCACTCAACCTTATCGCTTTTTGCCGATCAAATAGAAGCCCCGAACTATAAGCCATTCAACCCAAAAGAATTACAACCATGAAGACCCAATATGAATCTAAAAATGCACACAAGAAACTATGCAAAAAGAATTTTTTTTTGTTTTCGTTCACCTTGTTGCAGCGATTTGTAAGCAAATCATAGCTCTGCATACCTCACCTTGCAAATTATATGTAACATCCCGACCCAAAATATTATTAAGATTGGTTTTAATTTAATTAAAATTTGGAATTTCCAATTTTGCCTTCGAAGTGGGGGCAAAAAGGTCAATTTTTATCCGGAGAGAGTTTGGGGCAGCAAGTGGTGTTTTTAGAAAGGTGGTCCTGAGCCGAGTCCGTAGACACGCGGTAGGCTCAATTCGGACTTGAAACGAAGAAAATACGATCGGAAATGCGTTGGGGATTTAATTGTTATTATTTTCAGAAATTATTTTGGGATAAAATCAGTTTTCTTTTTATTTTTCCTCACTTTCTCTCATTCCCCTCTCTCTCCCGTGCGTCCCTCTCTCTCCCGTCGACTCTCTTCCCTCTGCAACAAACCCCCAACCACCGCCACAGACCACCGTAGCCCACACCGCCGGAGCCAAGCTGACCGGCCTGGACCTGCCGCCTCTTCCCCAGCCATCTCTGCCGTCGACAGCTGCTGCAGCCACCGGAAAATCGCGAAAACTCGCCGGAAAATCACGAAACTTCAACACCTTCGTTCTCCTTCGTTCCTCCACCGAATTGGACGAGTGAGGTATGAAAATTCATCTATTTTTCGTGTTCTAGCTGCCTGTTGGTTGGGTTTCCAGAAATTTTGAGAGTTTACAAGTTAAATTTCGAAGTTTAGCTTCAGCCGGTTTTCAGTCGAAATTTCCGGCCACTTCCGGCCATTTTCTGGTCTTCACCCAAGAAGAAAAGTGGTTCCAAATTAGGTGTATTACCTAGGTTAGGAGTTTGGAGCCAAAATACTAAGTTTTTCCGGTCACCGGAATTGTGATCAAGCCACCCGCGTGCGGCAGCGCGTGGGGCGGCGCGTGGGCAGTCCGGCAGAGGTCACACTTTATCCTAGAATGATCCTTGTGTTGTCACGAGCGCGTAGGAGTTTACGGATCTCAATTTGGATATTGTTTGGGCCTCGAACGAATTTTACCTAATCTGTGATTTTTGGGTTCGATGTGTTTGGCCCGTTGGATCAAACCCAATTTCACGTATGTTGTTCCAGGTATTCCTAGGATCGCATAGGAATTCACGGATTGTGAATCGGAGCCCCGGATGTTCCGGTTCAATAATTTAAAGTTTATGATTTACGATAACCGTTCGATCGTGAGTTTTGACCGTCCAGGTTCACCGAGTGTCTTCCGAGACTTTTTCAGCGTTTGAAACTCTTAGGTGGACCCTAGGAGTGTCTCGTTCCTCGTGCATACTAGAAACCCGGGAAAATTAGGATTTTATTTTAAAGTCTTATTTTGAAGAGTTGGATTTTTATATCGTATTCCTATTCTGAAATAGGTAATCCGACTCCGCCTTCTAAAGGCAGGACCCTCTCGGGGTCACGCAGCGTGGGACTACCTTGAGTGGACTTTGTTTTCAAATAAATAGCATGGATTTATCTTGGAAATTGCATGTATAAGAATTTAAGGATTTCCTCGACAGTTAATTTGTGCTTTAAAGTGAAACTAATATGTTCGTAAGTATTTGGTATATTTTCTGGGTTTTGATATTCTAAGTATCTTGAGTATATATATGATTTGATATATGTGAATTGTTATCTATCTTTGAGGGCTATGTGTGGGAAGTACGGGGTTGTTTTATGAGTTGTGGAAAGATGTGGTATAGATTGTCAGTTTGAAGTGCTATAAGCACTACCCCGTGTACCTCCCCCTGGATTTGTGAATGGATTATGGAAATGTGATACTTGGAAATATCGGAACCCGGGGCATACCTTAACGGGTGTCGCTGTAGACCCTTAATTGGGTAGTCTGCGCGTAGGACTGTTTACAGGCGTACGGGTCTTGATTCTTCGTCCGTACGTGCTGGCTGAGAGTTAGTCCCCCAGTTGGACGGCTTGTCCCTAGCCACATAGTCCGTTTGAGGGCTGATAATTGTGAGCTAGTCAACAATCCCCCCTGGATTGTTTCCCCGGACAATTAGGTGTGTCTTATATATATATATATAGAGTGTATCTCTCATATTTTAGTATTATGCAATTGTTCTTATTTTTGAGCGAGGATACTTCCCCGCTCGTCGTGCCGGTGGGCACGGGTTTCGAGAGTTTGATTTGAGTTTTGTAAGGAAAGGTTTGGGTGGGCTGATTTGTATGTTTCATCGGATTTCGGATTTAGCTCGGGTTTGAGCAAATTATTTATATATGTATTTGACGGACTTAATGCATTGTTCTCATGCATGGTTTTCTAACAGTGGGGTTATATTACTTTGGTTTAAATTGAACTAAACTTTGTTTTGTCCACTCACAATTTTCTGTTTTGCGCCCACAGCCAGGAGTGACTGGTACGAGCAGCAGAAGCTGTGTCGTGTGCCCTTGAACCGTGAACTTTGGTGCTCCGAGCTTTTGTAGAGCTTCGGTACCCTGTTAATTCGTAAAACTCTATTTTTACTGGTTGGTTGAATTCTGTTAGATGCTCTGTTATTGCCCAGTTAGAATTTGGTATTTTGAGGCCGGAGGCCATGGTTTGTAACACTAAGCTTTGTGTATATTTTACGCTGGCTGTTGGGTTGAATTTTTATCTGTGTTTCTGACAGGTTGAAATTATTGGGATATGTCCTGTTTCCAGGGGAGACTCTGCCAAAATTTTTTGGTGGAAAGTCTCGGTTTTTAGTAAGTGGGCCCGGCATCTCCGGAATGCCGGATCATAGGCGGGATCCATCCCGGGTTCGAAGGAAATCTCTGGGGCGGGTCCTGCCAGCTGGTATCAGAGCATTAGGTTTCTTTTCTTGGGACTATCATGCTTCCTTTGCGTGTTGGTACTAATGATTTGGTGGTTTCTTGGGTTTAGAATCATGCATCGTCGTGGTGCTCGAATAAGAGGTCGTGGTCGTCTCAGAGATATGGACCCAATCCTCCGCCTCCATCTCCATCTCAATCTCCGTCACCACCTTCATCTCAATCACCATCTCCACCTCCATCTCCACCTATTGGAGAACAAGCGAGAGACAATGTGCCGGATTTCCAACAAGTGCTGAATCAATTCACTAGCCAGGTCACTCAGACCATGGCCACAGCTCTCCAAGGGCAAGGGAGACGGAATGTGGAAGGGTTGGATATTAAGAGGGTCAAGGAGTTAGGGGCTAAAGAATTCTTTGGAAGTGCAGACCCTATTGATGCTGAGGCTTGGCTTCCTGATTTGGAGAGAATTTTTGATGTCTTACAGTGTCCAGAGGAAGACAAGGTACGGTTGTCTGCCTTCCTTCTGAAAGGGAATGCTTATTAGAATTTTGGTATTTTGAGGCCGGAGGCCACAGTTTGTAAACGCTATGTATTGTGTAATGCATGCTGGCTGTTGGGTTATAAATATCTGTGTTTTTGACAGGTTGAAATTTTTGGGTTATGTCCGTTTCCAGGGGAGACTCTGCCAAAATTTTGGTAGAAAGTCTCGGGTTTTAGTACATGGGCCCGGCATCTGCGGAATGCCGGATATTTAGGCGGGATCCGACCCGGGTTCAGAGGAAATCGGGGGCGGGTCCTGTCATTCTGTGCATGTCTGTGGTCTTTCGGCAAACAATTGTCCGTCGGAAGCATTCTCTTGAAAACCCCCAAAAAGTAATCGAAACACAGGGTTCGAACATACGTTATTTTATTTTTCCGTGCATTAGCTCCACAATCGCCGTCAGAACGGAAAAGCTCCCGCATCCCGGATATAACTCTTGGTTGGCATTTCTTAACAGTTCTTCATCCTGTTCGAACTCTGCACTATCCACTGGTGTAGGCACGTCATCTTCCCCTTCCTGATTGCTTCCTGGTTGATGCAAATGGAAAAGCATCATGTATAATATCCATGACTTGTTCATTAGGATCCACAATAGGTTCAACATTGTCCACTCTTGTGGCCCTTGAAGACAAACCAATGTCTAATTGTTCATCGTGATGGTTCCACCTGCTGTATGTCTCAATCATTCCATTCCTTACTAAATGAAATTGAACATTTTCAATTGTATCCCACAACATGTTGTTACACCTCCTACAAGGACATTTGATTCTAGTTGCACCCGGGTTGTGTGACCGTGCAAAGTGAATAAATTCCTCGATTCCATCCAAGTATTCGTCTGCGCACCTGTTAGGGTCCTGTATCCACCTTATGCTCATAATTCCTGGAACCACAATCACAATACAACAATTATGTTGTATTCTTAGAAAATCATAACGTCACCTTATGCCTCCGGTAAGGGCCCTATCCCATTCGGAAATGCATAGTCATGCCACGTAATTTACAGCTACATGAGATTAGATTTTGACGTGGATGAATTTCGGCAGCATCTCGCTCCAGTTCTTGAGGTGTATCGTAGATATCAAATACCTACGTACCACCCGAAGAACGTACCGAGATGACACCGAAATCTCCACAATCGAAACCTAATCCTGGAGCTGTAAACTACGTGACACGACTATACATTTCCAAACTGTCCAAAATATGGGACAATTCAAGAATTAATTGGACCGTAGTCGTGGTTTACCCACCCATGCGCGGTCCAACTAACCTCGAACGGGAACTAAGCTTTACAATAAAAAATGTACGAAGTTAATTTCAATTAACTTCGTACATTGCCGTGCATAATTTAACAACGGAATACAAATATAATTTCACAAAAACAATATATAAAGAAATTAAATTGATATTTAAAATAAATATAAAACAAATAAAATACCTTCTTCAATATGTCTTGAACTGATTTGCAACTGAGAAAATGGAGAGAACGGAGAGAGAGAGGGCAGAAGCCGAGGCAAAACTGATTTTTCAGTTTGCCTTGCAATGGTTGAAATGAATCTGTTAAAGAAGACGGCTTTTGCGACGAAGTCTAATTCGTCGCGCAAAAGACAAATTCCGTCGCGCAAATTCCACTTCAGCGACGCGCAAAGACGTGCCGACATCACATCTTTGCTCGACAAACACATTTTTTCGTCGCACGGGCAAAATCCGTCGCGCAAATCGACTTGTGCGGTGCGCAAAGACGTGCCGACATCACACCTTTGCGCGACGAATAAAACGTTTCGTCGCACGAGGATGTTAGTCGCGCAAAAGCGAATTTCTGTCGCGCAAAAGCCCAGTTTGACACGCACGCAGCACGATAGCCACCTTGCGCGACTAATACACCATTTCGTCGCGCAAAGTTGTGGCGCAAACATCTGAAACACTGTTTGTTTTCCCGCTATTTATTTTGCGCGACGAGGAATGTTTACGTCGCGCAAGCTTATTTTTGCGACGACGAATATGTTGTCGCGCAGTTTTGCCTCCAAATGCGATTTTCCCGGGTAAAAAATTATAAAATTATTATCCATGGAAGTTTGTGCGACGTATTGATTTTTTCGTCGCGCTAAACATCATAGTGCGACGGATATGTCTTCGTCACGCAAATCTTTGTCGCGCAAACTAAAAAATGTAGTAATGAATCGTCAAGTACAAAACGCTTCAGACCAGGGAGCTGTTTCGAAGAACGGCGGTTCTCGTCAGAAAGTCCAATCACCCCCACTATGGACCGGTTCAGGACGTCAGTCAGGAGCTGACTTTGGACAACAGCCAAACATCCTCGCTCAGTCATCATCACTTAAGACCTCCCCTGCTCCTATAAATAGAGAGCTTCCAGCACAGGAGAAGGGGACTCTCTCTCCAAAAACCAGACGCAACGTCTTGTAAAACACCTAAAAAAGCACCCAAGATATTCCAGTCGAACCGCTCGGATCTCAGATAGCCAGAAGACTTCTATGTCCATCTTTTTATTGCTCTGCCATCTTCATGGTATGACTAACTTCTGAAAATGTTCAATTTGAATTTGTATAATCTAGCCGGCTATAACCTTAGATCACTGTGACAATGTATTTCATAGTTTGGAACCAATAAATATGGATCTTTATTGTTTCCACCGTTGATTTAAGAGCTGAATAAATAAGAAGGATGGAACTCGTTTCTAGAGAACTCTGTTATGCCTGTATCTGCATCTTTCTTCATATTTGCGATATTTAAGCATTCTCCTGCTTCTATTTTATTTAAGTTGTAAGATCATAAAAGGTTTTTAGACCGAATCAGGCCTTATAAGCTTGAGGGATATAAACCAGTTGGGCCCGAAAATCATACCTGTTAGGCCCGAATTTGTGGTTAGTTCATATATAAATATATTTAAATTCAGATTTAGGTTTATAAACCCGCACAAGGTGTTAATTAACCAAGAACTTTGTCTTTTTCCCTTGCCTGGGTAGGTGTTGCTCGCACCAACCAGGACTGATATATACACGAGAGAAAGAATATTAAAGTCCTCTTGACTGGGGCATAGAAAAGAACCAATCCAGGCCAATACCCCACTTGGAGCACAATGGCTTGAACAGAAGTCCAGAAAGAAGGCGCAAACTTCACAAAATACCCATGACACTCGCTCATACCAGGTCTGTTGGACTGGTCTTATATCCAACAGTGGCACGCCTATAAAGCAAAACCCATGAATCAGAGAAGGAATCCGGAAGTTAAGCCCAAGATAGGGCTGGACTAGATTTTTGTCAATCTGATTCAACTTTCAATTTTGTTCAAGATTGAAATAGCATCTGCGTGAGCCAAAAAGATACAATCGGGGCATTGGTGTCGGTCTAGCAGCTGCCATATTCTTCCAGCACGCCTATCACGATATACGGCGAAAAGAATACCTGACAAGAAAAAAAAGACCAACAGATACAATACAAAAGGCAATTAGTTTTTGCTTACTTGAGTTGGTGAGCATTGGTAGTTGAGATGAATATATTTACTTCATCAAAACATGAAACATGAAACATACGTGAAATGCCAAATGCCCCTAATTTAGAGTTGCCCAATATTAATATAAGTTTCCATCTTGTCAACTCATTGTTAGTGATAAGTGATTATTATAGTTTACTTGTGCTTTGAATGGAGCACGAAAGCCTTTTTTGTGCCTTAAGACAGAGTTTATATATTATTTAAAAAAAACAATTTTATTCACCATTTGTGAGAAAAAAATAAAAAATTTATTTCCTCCACCTTCCTTCCCAGACTCCTCTAGCTTTTGCTTTCCCAAGACAATAATAGCGCACAGATGTTTTTGGGCATTCAGGGTGAATAAATTATTATTTTAAAGACCCAACAAGTGAGGCTTCGCATCTGTTGAAGAGAAGCAAAGCGTCACTTGTTGGTGCGGCTGCGAGTGAGGCAGAGGATGAAGAAAAAGGGTTGTTAATTGTTGGTTAATTGTGGAATAAGAGGATGGTATTGATGTAAACTTTAAAACTATTATAACTTGAACACTAACCTTGATCTGCCATTGAAGCCTTTTATCGAACACTTGGGGAACAACTCTTCTCTAAGATAACCGACTGCCTAATTCTCAGATTCCAGATGGGGTGAATTACTTGATGAGATTTTGTGTGTCGGCTCTTAGAGGGAGCTGCTCTATTTATATGCATCACTCAAGGAGTCTTGCCCATTAAGAGACTCCTTGAGGTATCCTTATTGCTATAGAACTGTTAATCCTAATTCTCATAGAACTAGAAACCCCTTTAGCCTTGTAATCCATATGGAACACTGATCCAGAGGCTGCAAGTTGAGAGGTGTGTTGAGTTCTTGATCAATCTTGAGTCTTGCAATCCGATAATGAATAGAAGACCAATTCTGTAAGGATTGGGATAATAAACTATCTTACATTCTCCCACTTGGTCAAATATTCATTGTGACTCAAGAGCAATCTCTTAATGGCCAATTTAGAACTCAACCTTCTCAATTTCTTACCAAGCCACTGTCATTGATATAAACTCATATGGAACTGTCAAAGAACATTGAGCAACCAAACTCAAGTCTTTTACAACCACACATACAAATGTATATCAACCCATGCGACTGCCAACTGAATTAGAATCAAAGCAATGTTGTGATCTACCTTAGAAAACTTAATGATCAAAACAAAGCTTAGCTCACCGTTACAAGACTACCAAGGTCTTAATAAACTTGCATGGCTCCTTCATGGATACGAAAATGCAAAACACATGTGCTAGCAAAAATTTTGCAGATTCTTCCTTCATCCATATGCCAAAACATTCATAAGTAAAAACATAATTTTAAGGAAAACTTGAATAACAATATCAAATAAACTGTAAAACAATCTCAATTAAACTAGCTAAAAGAAAATAAAACTAACTCTGGCTCCCATTGACTCCCACAGACTTCAAGCATCAAAACTGATCTGTAAACCCATACTTCTAACATGCCTATGAAAAACATGATTAGGCAAGCCTTTGTTCAGGGATCTGCAATATTGAAATCTGTTCCAATATGATCTAAGGCTGTATAACCATCTCTAGATCTTTTCCTTGGCTGATAAAAACTTTAACTGCAGGTGTCTTAATCCTCCTGGCCTCTTATTTCCTTTTGCAAAATAAACTGCAGCACTGTTGTCATTCCACAATTGGATTGGCCTTTGTATAGAATCCACGACCTTTAACATTGACATAAAATTTTTAAGCCAGATAGCTATTGAAGTTGCTTCATAAATTGCCAAAAACTCAGCCTGTATGGTTGAAGTTGATATGTATTGTTGTTTGACACTTCTCCAAGCAACTGCTCCTCCTCCTGCAAACAAAAATACAACACATGATGTACTCTTCTGTGTATCCAAATAACCAGCAAAATATGCATCTGCATATCCTTCTAGTTTCAATTCTTCAACTCTTCGATAGATTAGCTTATATTCTTTAGTTCTCTGCAAATACCTCAAAACTTTCTTGCCTGCTATCCAATGTGCTTGACCTGGATTGGATTGAAACCTTCCAAGAACACTAATTCTGAAAGCAAGGTCTGGCCTTGTGCAAACTTGAGCATACATCAAGCTTCCTACACGTGATGCATTGGGCTTGTCCTGCATCTCCAACTTCTCTTGCTCAGTTTTGGGAGATTGTTCACTGCTCAATTTATCACCCTTCAAGAATGGAACATCACAACCTGCAAGTTTTCCATGTTGAACCTTTTCAGTATCCTTTATATATATCCCTTTTGTGATAGACTAAGTAACCCCCTTTCTCTATCTCGGCTTATTTCAATTCCTAATACATAGTTTGCTTCTCCCAAATCAGTCATCTGAAAATGGTTTGATAGCATTCTCTTAGTGTCATGTAATAGTGACAGATTCCTGCTTGCTAAGAGAATATCATCAACATACAGCAACATGAAAATGTAATGCCTCCCTTGAAATTTTAGGTAAATGCACTCATCTAAAGGATTATCAGTGAAACCTTGAGACTTCACCACTTCATCAAACTTCAAGTACCACTGCCTAGAAGCCTGTTTTAATCCATATATTGATTTTTGTAACCTGCAAACCAAATCTTCTTCCCCTTTTTGAATGAAACCATCTGGTTGTTTCATGTAGATTTCTTCAATAAGGTTTCCATTCCAAAATGTAGTTTGAACATCCATTTGATGAAGGTGAAGATCAAAATGTGCCACTAATGCCATTATAACCCTTAAGGAATCTTTGGTTGACACAGGTGAGAAAGTCTCATTGTAATCCACTCCTTCTTGTTGTGTGAACCCTTTTGCTACTAGCCGTGCCTTATATCTGTCTATTTGTCCCTTTGAGTTTCTTTTGGTCTTGTAAACCCACTCGCATCCTATTGGTTTACATCCTTGAGGTAAGTCAACAAGCTTCCATACACCATTCTTGCTCATTGACTGAAGTTCAGACTCCATTGCTTCTATCCACTTATCACAGTTGTCACTTTGAATGGCCTGCTTATAAGACAAAGAGTCTTCTGTGGTATTGATGTCATGTTCTGACTCTTGCAGATAGACATAATAATCATTTTATACAACAGGTCTCTTAGCTCTTTGTGTGACCTTCTCAATTCTGAAGTTGTGAGGCTGCTGTTCTTGTTGATCTATCTGCATATTTTCTGTTGCAGTTTGTTGAGCTTCAGTCATTTGATTTTCTTCTAAATTTCTTTCATCATGAACTGGTGAGATTTGTTTGTCACTCGGAATCAGTGAATGGCAATATTGTTGTTTCTCTTATCAGATCTTCTTTTCTTGTAAATCCCTCACCTTCCAAAAATTCATCAAAATCAAAATTTTCATCAGTGCCTTGTTCACTTTCATCCTCAATGAAAATTGCTCTCTGTGTTTCCATAAACCTTGTGCTGTTGTTAGGACAATAAAATCTGTACCCTTTGGTTCTGTCTGGATATCCCACAAAGTAGCAACTAACTGTCTTGGAATCTAGTTTCTTTTCTGATGGATTATAAAACTTTGCTTTTGCCTTGCTTCCCCAGATTTTGAGATATGAGAGACTTGGTTTTCTGTTGCACCATAATTCATAAGGGATTTTATTCACACTTTTCGTAGGAATTCTGTTCAGCAAATAGTCTCCTGTTTTCAAGGCCTCTCCCAGAGAAATTTTGGAAGCTTTGTGCAGCACATTAGGCTCCTAATCATCTCAATCAAGGTCCTATTTCGTCTCTCTGCCACTCTATTTTGTTGTGGTGTGCCTGGGTTAATGTATTGAGCCAATATACCTTCTTCCTGTAGAAATTTGGCAAAAGGTCCAGGGTTCCTTCCTCTCTCATCAAATTTACCATAAAATTCTCCTCCTCTATCCGACCTTACTACTTTGATTTTTGAATCCAACTGGTTTTCCACTTCTGCTTTATAGACTTTGAACATGTCAAGTGCATTGGATTTTTCATATATTAAGTACACATAGCCATATCTAGAGTAGTCATCTGTGAAGGTTATGAAATACTTAAAACCATCATGTGTTTGAGTGGGAAAAGGACCACAGATGTCTGTATGTATAATTTCCAGCACTTTTTCACTTCTTGTAGCACCTTTCTTTCTCAAATTTGTCAATTTCCCTTTAACACATTCTATGCAAACAGTGTCTTTGTCATGGTGGTTAAGTGGTGGCAACATATTTTCTTTGTTAAGCAAATTCATTCTTTCAGCCTATACATGTCCTAGTCTCTTGTGCCAAAGTTTATAAGATTCTTCTTTTTCTACTTTTCTTTTAGTGCTTATCACATTGATGCTTAGATTTCCAATGCTGGGATTTGGTTTCTTGCAGTTTAATCGAAACATTCCATCATTTAGAAAACTACTACCAATCATAGCTTTATTTCTGAAAATGGAGAACCCAGACTCATCAAACTCAAACTGTAAGTTGGACTTTACAAGCTTGCTAAATGAAATAAGATTCCTTTTCATAGAAGGAATATAAACTACATCTACTAATTCCAAAACAAAACCATATTCTAACTCAATCCTAGCTAATCCAATGTATTCCACCTTGACTCTTTCTCCATTTCCCACGAACACTTTCATCTCAGCCTTGTTTGGCAGCCTCTTTGTTTTGAACCCCTGCAAACAATTAGCCACATGAACTGTTGCACCACTATCCAACCACCATGAATATGAAGAAATCTCAATTGCATTAGACTCAAAACAAACATTTACTCAACCATCCTTACCTTTAGCCTTCTGTTTATCTAGCGAGCGTTTGTATCTATCACAATTCCTCTTCATATGACCAAATTTCTTGCAGAAGTAACACTTGAAACCTTCTGGTTCTAGTCCCTTGGTTTCCTTTTCTTCCTTGTTTTTCTTCCAAGTAGTTTTACCCTTTCCAAAATCTTTTTTGGGTTTGAAGTTGTGAACCATGTTTACCCTTTCTTCAGCCTTATCTTTCTTCATATTTTGTTCTTCCTGCACATAGATGCCTATGAGGTCAGTTACTGTCCATATATTCCTTCTGTGCCACATAGGTGCTTCTAAGGTGCTTAAAAGTGCTTGGCAGAGAATTTATTGCAAAGTGTACCATCATATTTTCATCCACATTGACTTTGAGTGCTTGCAGCTTGTTCCCAATTTCCAGCATATTCAGTATGTGTGTTCTTACACACTTCTCCCCATTGTATTTGGCATCAGTGAGTTGTGCCATTAGAGTACCAATTTCAGCTTTCTTGGATTCCTGAAATTTTTCCGCAATAGAATCAATGACCTTCTTGGCATTATCAGATGGTGTGATGCTTCTCCTCGCAGATGGTGAAATTGATCTCCTCATGATTAGAATAGCCATCTTGTTGGCCTTGACCCATTTTGCATATTTTGCCTTTGCTTCAGCAGAATGCAGGTAGCAGTAAGGTTCTCCAGGAGCTTCTTCTTCAATGACCATCTCATAATCCAGCAATCCTAGAGCAATTTCCACATCTTCCCTCCATTTGGTGTAGTTGGAGCCAATGAGAGTTTCAATCGAGTTGTGATTAACTGAAAAACACATAGTATATATATATGTTTAAAACTGAAAAACCCCAAAACTTTAAAACATGATCGATTCTCACCTTTTGGTGAAGAAAACAAAACATGTTTATCAACATTAAGACATGAAAATCACATAAGCTTCATGTATAAGAATGGTTCCACATCTTTGGACAGAAGAACAATCTTGATAGCCTACGTGTTTCATCTCTTATGCTGTTCTGCTGAAAATAATTGCACGATGAATCATTCACATCTTTGGACAGTGAATCATTCATTATGCCTTTATTTTCAACACAATTTTGATCATAAAACTTTGAATTGTACATATCTTGTTGTGTCTGAGTTGCCTTGGCTTGCTCAGAACACGGCAAGAACTATACAAAACTCTGATCAATTTCTGCTTGTCACAGGCAAGGTGTTAACCTTAACTCTTGTTGTGTCAAGTTTCTTTAATCTTGAAAACTTAATTATCCTTCAGTTTTCAAGTTCTAAATGCTGCAACAAAATTGGATAGGTAGAAGATAAAATAACTTATGCTCTGATACCACATGTAAACTTTAAAGCTATTATAACTTGAACACTAACCTTGATCTGCCATTGAAGCCTTTTATCGAACACTTGGGGAACAACTCTTCTCTAAGATAACCGACTGCCTAATTCTCAGATTCCAGATGGGGTGAATTACTTGATGAGATTTTGTGTGTCGGCTCTTAGAGGGAGCTGCTCTATTTATATGCATCACTCAAGGAGTCTTGCCCATCAAGAGACTCTTTGAGGTATCCTTATTGCTATAGAACTGTTAATCCTAATTCTCATAGAACTAGAAACCCCTTTAGCCTTGTAATCCATATGGAACACTGATACAAAGGCTGCAGGTCGAGAGGTGTGTTGAGTTCTTGATCAATCTTGAGTCTTGCAATCCGATAATGAATAGAAGACCAATTCTGTAAGGATTGGGATAATAAACTATCTTACAATTGATGGGTGTGAAATCGGATTAGGAGGAGAGAGGGATGAAGTGTGGGGGTGGGGGTGGTGTATATTCTGGGGGAAGAGAGAGACGGAGAGGCTTGGTGTTGGTGATTGCAATTTTGGGTCTAGATTTTTTTCCATGCTCGTTCCTCTGCTTTTCCTTGTTTCATAAGACTGTTGAGCAAGCTTCTTTTAATTATTTACTAACATCTCTTGGTCTTCATTGCTAGGGAAATATATAACAAAATTCAAGTATATATTTGACATTGTTAGGAAATAAGTTTTTATAATATCAATTGATATCAATACTGTTGTAATTAGGATTTACTTTCCTAGTAAGTTTCCTAGTTTAGAGGACTAGTTTCCTTGTACACTTAGAATACTCTTGTATAAAACCAATTGTACGTATCAATGAAAATCAATTCTCTTTGAATATCAAATTCACATGGTATCAGAGCAGGACATCAAACCCTAGCTCTTCATATTTCTTTTCCTGCCGCACCTTACCTTCTCGTGCTGGAGATCTTTCGCCGCTGGAAACCATGGGTGATTCCTCTGGCACATTCAAGGTTGAACCTTCAAGTCCTTACTACATCAATAATTCAGATCATCCAGGTTTGGTAATTGTACCAAAGCCTTTGAATGGAGATAATTATGCAACGTGGCGCAGATTCATGACTATTTCATTGAACGCAAAGAATAAATTGGGTTTCGTTGATGGAACTCTCAAAAAGCCGTCATCGGAATCCAATCCTGATGAACACGCGGTATGGATGCGCTGCAACGACATGGTTTTCTCCTGGATTGTCAACACTCTTGATCCCGAAATCAGCGATAGTGTCATATATTGCACCATGCCCGCGAGATTTGGGAGGATCTCCGTGAACGATTCTCTCAAAGCAACGCTCCTCGTATCTTCCAACTTCAACGGGAGACTTCATATTTAACATAAGACCAATTGTCAGTTGCTGCCTATTACACCAACTTGAAAGGTCTTTGGGATGAACTTGCTTCCTACAGAGATTCTTCTACATGTACCTGTGCAACCCATGGTGATCGCAACAAACTCATGCAATTCCTTATGGGATTGAATGAGTCTTACAGTGCTGTTCGTGGTCAAATTCTCTTAATGAATCCCTTGCCGTCTGTTAGGCAAGCATATGCCTCCATCAGCCAAGAAGAAAAGCAACGCACGCTGGAGCCTCACGAGCCGCCGGAACTCCCGATACTGCTGCCATGGCTGTTAGAACTGGACGCCTGAATCAGAATCGATCCACCAATCGCGAGGATCGTCGCACGCAGGACATACCAAAACCGTTCCCAGACCTCCAACCATGATGACCGCGCGCTGGATCTTCAAGAAACCGACCCCATTGCACCCATTGTGATGACAATGGCCATCACATTAATACCTGCTGGAAGCTTCATGGGTATCCAGAAGGTCATCCACGCCACAAACCTAAGAAAAATCATGGTGGTCCATCTTCCAATCATGTTTCGGAAGGCCCAACCAAGGATGAGATGCAGTCCGTTATGTCCGGCCTTTCGGACCTTCAAATTTAGCAGATGTTGGCTATCATGCATGACAAATCAGTTCCTGACAAGAAATCCCAGGTCAATGCCGCTGCCACCAACAAAGGTTTGTCAAAATTAAAATTTCAGCGATGGATTATCGACGGTGGCGCGCTGACCACATTGTTTCTTCATCATAATATTGATCATTCTATGCAACCGGTTCGTATGCCTAGTGGGGAGAAGGCTTCAATTATTACAACAGGATCATTCCCTCTCAATTCTACTTATACTTTGCGTGATGTGCTATGTGTACCTACTTTCATAGTAGATTTGATGTCTGTGAGTAAGCTTACAAAAAAATTGAATTGTTCAGTGACCTTTTTCCCATATTGGTGCATTTTGCAGGACCTTGCTACGAGGAAGACGATTGGTTTGGGTAAGCAACATGGCGGGCTTTATTATTTGGCGGCACTATTGGCGGAGAAACCCCACAACACAACCCACCAATATCCCTCTCACCGTCCATCCTGCAATCACACTGTCACCACTACCGACCTTTGGCATCGTCGTCTTGGCCATATTTCTTCCTCCATATTACATTTTATGTCTAAACATTTACTAGATTTCCCTTTTGTCTCTAATAATGCTTGTCATGTTTGTCCCTTGGCAAAAGCAGAGTCGTCTCCCTTTTGGAACAAGTTCAATTTCATCTGTCAAACCATTCGATTTAATTTATTGTGATATTTGGGGCCCTTATAAGCATTCGTCAATTTCTGGTGCCCATTATTTTCTTACAATAGTTGACGATTTTTCTCGCTTTACTTGGGTATTTTTAATGCGCCATAAACATGAGACTCAACATCTTTTGAAAACTTTTTTTTCTTTTGTTAGCACTCAATTTGATTCCCGAATTAAACAACTTCGTGCCGACAATGGAGGGGAATTTCTTTCTCTTCAGACTTTCTTTCATGAACAGGGCATCATTTTTCAACACTCTTGCGTTTATACGCCTCAACAAAATGGGGTCGTAGAACGTAAGCATCGCCACATTCTTGAAACGGCTCGTGCTTTAAAACTTCAGGCCAATCTTCCTTCCAAATTTTGGGGGGAATGTGTTTTAACTGCAGTTCACCTCATCAACCGTTTTCCTACTCCTCTTCTTTCTTTTAACACTCCTTTTGAACGTCTTTATTCCCACAAACCGTCTTTCTCTCATCTCCGTGTTTTTGGTTGTCTTGCATATGCCACTAATGTTCATGTGACACATAAATTTGCTCCTCGTGCTATTCCATCTGTTTTCCTTGGTTATCCCCTTGGTCAAAAAGCCTTCAAACTTTATGATCTTGAGTCTCACAAAATTTTCACAAGTCGTGATGTTAAGTTCCATGAAAATATTTTTCCCTATCACACTTTTTCTTCCCCCTCTTCCCTTTCGGTTCCCTCTGCCTTTCCGGCACCTCCTTTCCCTTCTGACGAAGACCCCATTTTTTCTTCTCCTCCAGCCGCTCCTTTACCCTGAGTCGACCCCTCCCAGTCCACATCCTCTGCCTTCGTCCCCACCTGGCACCGACACCGGAGCTTGCTGAGCTTGGTCCGCCTTTGCTCTTATCCCCACCGGCTAAGCATGTCCCCAGTTCACCCGCCACCACTCCCCATGCACCCACACCTGACCCGCCACCTCTCCGTCCGTTCTGACCGCCTCTCTGTGCCTTTCATTCGCTTACGTGACTATGCTCTGCAATCAGGTCATGTTGCCCATCCCTGATCACTCGTCTTCTTTACCGCCGGGTCCTACTAAAGGTACACGGTTTTCGCTTTGCAATTATCTCTCATATCATCGTTATTCCTCGGCTCACCTTGCTTTCATTGCAAAAGTCAGGACTATTGTTGAACCCAGTTCTTATGAGGAAGCTGCTCCCTACTCTCATTGGCAAGAGGCCATGCAGTCTGAATTCCAGGCCTTGTCTGATAACCACACTTGGAGTTTTACTCGGTTACCTCCTGGAAAGAGGCCCATTGGTTGTCGGTGGGTGTATAAAATAAAGCTTAAATCTGATGGCTCTGTTGAGCGGTATAAAGCCCGGTTGGTTGCTAAAGGTTTTACTCAGCTGGAAGGTGTTGATTATCATGATACTTTTTCTCCTACTGCTAAAATGCCCATTGTCCGCTGCCTTCTTGCTCTTGCTACCGCCCGTAATTGGCCACTTCATCAGCTTGATGTCAACAATGCTTTTCTTCATGGTGATCTCCATGAGGAAATCTACATGCTCCCTCCACCTGGTCTTCGGTGACAGGGGGAGAACTTGGTATGTCGCCTTCATAAATCTCTTTATGGTTTAAAGCAAGCTTCTCGTCAATGGTTTGCTAAGTTTTCTCAGGCCATTTGTTCTCCTGGTTACATTCAGTCTAAAGCTGACTATTCTTTATTTACACGCCATAAGGGGCACTCTTTCACAGCCTTATTGATTTATGTTGATGACATTTTTATCACGGGCAATGACCCTATAGCTATCTCGGCACTCAAGGCCTTTTTGCACCGTCATTTTCATATTAAAGATCTTGGAGATTTGAAATAATTTTTGGGGATTGAGGTATCAAGATCAAAACAGGGCATTTTCTTATCTCAACGCAAGTATGCATTGGAAATTTTGAAGGATGCAAAACTCCTAGGTGCCGCACCTGTTGATTTTCCTATGGAAAAAGGTCTCAAGCTCTCGGATAAAGGTGAATTACTTAAAGATCCAGCTCATTATAGAAGACTCATTGGTCGCTTAATTTACTTGACCATCACAAGGCCAGATATTACTTACTCTGTTCATGTCTTAAGTAGGTTTATGCATGCCCCACGTAAACCTCACATGGAGGCCGCACTTCGCATTCTTCGTTATTTGAAAAAATCGCCAGGTCAAGGCATATTGTTGTCCTCTCAGAATGACTTGACTTTGCGTGCCTTCTGTGACTCTGATTGGGCAGGTTGTCCTAATACTAGAAGGTCTACTACAGGCTATTGTGTGTTTCTAGGATCTTCTTTAATTTCATGGAAATCGAAGCGACAAATAACTGTATCTTTATCATAGGCAGAAGCTGAATATAGATCTATGGCGGCAGCATGTTGTGAGTTGTCTTGGCTTCGATCCCTCCTCAAAGATTTGCGCATCCTTCATCGCCAATCTGCTTTGTTGTATTGTGACAACAAGGCAGCTTTACATATTGCTGCTAATCCAGTATTTCATGAGAGAACAAGACATATTGAGATGGATTGTCATTTTATTCGAGATAAGATTCAGGAAGGTTTGATTGCTACACAAAATGTGAGTTCGTCCTCTCAGTTAGCCGACATTCTTACTAAGGTGTTGGGACGAGAAGAATTCAACAATCTTGTTCGCAAGTTGAGAGTTCTTGATATCCACTCTTCAACTTGAGGGGGAGTGTTAGGAAATAAGTTTGTATAATATCAATTGATATCAATACTGTTGTAATTAGGATTTACTTTCCTAGTAAGTTTCCTAGTTTAGAGGACTAGTTTCCTTGTACACTTAGAATACTCTTGTATAAAACCAATTGTACGTATCAATGAAAATCAATTCTCTTTGAATATCAAATTCACAGACATGTGTTTGGATCGTGTTTGATGAAAAGCGTACAACAGATATACATGGTGTCGGAAAAATGGCTCACCTAAAGATACAAGGATGTTTTGGCGCTGAAAATGAAGATTTTGAATCTGCCTAAAAGCGACCGGTCGCTGGACATTTGCGACCGGTCGTTTTACACAGAATTGGAAGTCTGTAGGAAGTCGAAGAGCGACCGGTCGCTATCTCCTTGCGACCGGTCGTCGATAGAGAAAGCGACCGGTCTCACGCCATTTACGACCGGTCGTTTTGTCACAGAAACGAATTGGAGCATTCTGTTCAAAAGCGACCGGTCGCCAGGAACTGCGCACGGGGTCGTCCAGTCGTGCTGTGACGTTTTTCTTACGTGTTTTCAACTGTGTTTTCGATGGCTATCGCTTTCCACATGATTTCAGAGGCTTTGTGGGTCACTTCTGAGGTGTAAGAACGTTGACTACCTGCTGGATAGTTGGGATAGCACTCATGGCTAATTGGTTATCTTATTTCAAAGATATCACTCTCTCTTTTCTGGTGTAAGTGGGAGGAGGCTGAGTGGAATGTTATTTACCTACTTGATCTGACATTTAGTCTAAGTTATTGACTAAAGGAGGAACGTGGAGGACAAAGATGGTGCCTTATCCTATGTCCATTGGCTTGTGTAGGAAATGGGGTGAAGTAAGATAACACAAGAGGAGAAAACAAGTTGAATAATTGTAAGTGGTATAATCTGGAATTCTGAGTTGTTAGAGTTTTGAGTCTTCAGCTTTGTCAAGAGAGCCAAGGGGAGAGCAAGAGAGTTCTCTAAGTGTATCAAGGTATTGAGCAAGGGTGAGAGAGAAACAGATTGTGAGGGTAGTGTTCTAAGGGGGTTTCCTTTTGTAAACCAAAGTTGTAACCTATCTTCATTAGTGAAATTTCTCAAGGTGATCACCAAAGAGGATGTAGGCAATTTGCTGAACCTCTATAAACACTTGTGTCATTTGTGCTTGGTTAATTTGTGTGTGTGTGTAAGACTCATCCATCATTGAGTTCTTTGTCTAAAGTCCATCAACAACAAGATCTTTAAGGGCAGTGAGTTTATCAGAAATTCACAACAAGTGGTATGAGAGCTGTGTTTGGCAGCTGGAACTAGTTCTTCTCTTGGAGTGCTAGTGTGTTGAAGATGGCAAGTGACTTAGAAGCTGAGAGTGGTAGCAGTTCACATCATGTGAAGCAACCACAGGTAGCAAGCATGAAGGTGGAGTTAAAGCCTTTCCACGGGAAGGAGAACTTCACTCTTTGGCAACGAAGGATGAAGTCAGCTCTTACACAACAACAACTCCATGTTGTGTTGGTTGGCAAGGAGAAGAAGCCAGCAAGCATGACGGATGATGAGTGGGGAGTTCTTGACGAGTTAGCCAGAGGAGCCATCGAAAACTACCTCTCCGATGAGGTGCTCATCAACGTGATAAAGGATACGGCGAAGCAAACATGGGAGAAGCTCGAAGAAATGTTTGCAGGGAAGTCGTTGTCCAACAAGCTCTTCCTCAAGGAAGAACTCCTGAATCTTAAGATGGAGGAGGGAGGAAATCTAATGGAACATCTAAGTAGTTTCAATAGATGTGTTGCTGACTTGCAGAGAATGGATGTGAATTATAGTCCGGAGGATAAGGCTCTTATGTTGTTGACATCCTTACCTCCGTCCTATAAACATTTCCGGACCACTCTTATGTTCGGGAAGGTTACTCTTGATTTTGAGCCTGTGGTGCAAGACATCATGACACACCATAGGATGACTCAACGTTCGGGAGAAAACTCTCAAGGTGAAGGTCTAGTTGCAAAGACCGGAGAGAGAGGCCGTTCAAAGAAGCGTGATGGCAAGAAAGGCAATAGAGGAAGGTCCAAATCCAAGGCAAAGGAAGGTTGTTTCGAGTGTGGGTCAAAGGAGCACTGGAAAAGAAATTGCCCCATATGGAAGGAGAAGAAGAACAAAGGGAAGAATGCAGCAAACACAGCTGAGTTTGTCACTGAGAGTGATGGTGAGCTTTTGTGTGTTAATAGCAATGTTAAAACAAATGCATTGGCTAATTCTTCAAGGTGTTCCTCTTCCAATTGGATTTTGGATTCTGGGTGCTCATATCACATGTGCTCAAACAAGGAGTGGTTTGACACGTATGAGAAAGAAGATAGCAGTGAAGTGATGATGGGGGATGGCTCAATGTGTAGAGTCAAAGGCACCGGTACAATCAAGGTGAAGATGCATGATGGGGCTGTTAGGACACTTGGAATGGTAAGGCACATTCCAAAGTTGCGTAAGAATCTCATTTCCCTTGGAACTCTTGATAAGAATGGTTATTCATTCAAAGCAAATGGAGGGAAACTCATAGTCTCAAAAGGTTCACTTGTGATTATGAAGGGAGAAATTCAACCTAACTGTCTATATAGGTTGTGTGGTACAACAATCATAGGTGGAGCAGCTGTATCTACAAGCAAGGACTCGGAAGATGAAACTCAGCTTTGGCATTTGAGGCTAGGGCACATGAGTGAGAGGGGCATGCAGGAACTACACAAAAGAAAGTTGTTGAAAGGTGTTCAAAGTTGCAAGCTTGAGTTCTGCAGATTTTGTACCATGGGAAAGCAATCAAAAATAGCTTTCAAGCAGCGAAACAAAGAGGAAGAAAGCACAGGTGTGCTAGATTATATTCACACGGATGTATGGGGGCCATCACCGGTTAAATCGAAGGGTGGAGCTCGCTATTTTGTGACTTTCTTGGATGATTTTTCCAGGAAGGTTTGGGTCTACTTCATGAAGGAGAAATCTGAGGTCTTCACCAAATTCAAAGAGTGGAAGGCGGAAGTAGAGAACCTAACCGGAAGAAAGATCAAGATCCTAAAAAGTGACAATGGTGGTGAATATAAAGACAGCAAGTTCCTTGAGTTTTGTAGAAGTGAAGGCATTAAAAGGCACTTTACCGTAAAGAAGACACCCCAACAAAATGGAGCTGCGGAGAGGATGAACCGAACTCTCATGGAGCGTGAGAGATGTATGAGAATTCATGCAGGATTGCCCGAATCTTTTTGGGCAGAAACGGTTAACCACGCTGCCTATTTGGTTAACCGATCGCCTTCAAGAAATCTTGAGTTCAAATGTGCAGAGGAGGTATGGTCTAATAAGTCAATTGATTATTCGAATCTTAAGGTGTTTGGATGCAATGCATATGCACTTATTCCTAGTGATGAAAGATCCAAGTTGAAGCCAAAGTCTCTTGAATGTATTTTCATTGGATTTGAGAGTGGTGTGAAGGGCTACAAGCTATGGGATCATGTGAACCACAAGAAGATACTCAGCAGAAATGTTGTGTTTGATGAGAAGACCATACCTATGAACAAAGTCAAGAATTCAGAGGCAAAGGAGGATGTTGTTGAGAAAGAAACAACCATTGAAGTTCCACTCAAGAAGGTGTCAAGAAAGACTTCTCAGAAACAGCCAACTGAAGACGTTCAGGAGGAGGTGGAGTCTGACATTGAAGAGGAAGAAGCTGGGCAGCATCAACAACACACTCAAGAAGAAGAAGAGGCTCAAGAACAGGTGGAGCCATCATCTATAGCTCGGTCCAGGCCCAAGAGAACCATCAAACCACCTCAAAGGTTTGGATGGGAGATGGATGCAGTTCACTATGCCCTAAATGCTAGTGAAGAAGAACCAACCACGTTCCAAGAGGCTGTTGAGAACAAGGAACGGGAAAGTTGGATGGAAGCTATGATGCAAGAGATGGAATCTCTACACCAAAACTCAGTTTGGGAGTTAGTTCCTAAACCCAAAGGTCGCAAGGTTATTGGCTGCAAATGGGTGTTTAGGAAGAAAGAAGAAATGCATGAGAAGGGTGCCACCTTATTCAAAGCTCGGTTGGTGGCAAAAGGATTCTTGCAAAAGGAGGGAGTTGATTATGATGAAATCTTCTCTCCGGTGGTGAAACATACTTCTATACGGCTACTACTCTCCATAGTAGCACAAGAGGACATGGAGGTGGATGATCAGTACATATTTACATATCATTTTGTACCCTTCTAGCTTATGATTTGGTTATGTTTTTGAGTTAAACTTGTGCTTTTAATTCTTTTTGTGTTTATCTTTCAGTTAATTGAGATTTAGGTAATAATGATGGCTTTGGATAGGAAATGATGCAATCCAAGCATGTGAAGGCCTGATTTGGATGAAGGGAAGAAGAGCTTAAAGACAAACTCATTTTTTGCTACAGTCCATTTCCAGCCCAGTTTCGTAGGTCAACTTCTTGGCCTTGGATCAGCATGCTATGGGGCTCTAATGAAGTGAAGATCTTCATGAACCTTGTTCCAATGGGTGTCTACTATAACATATCCAAAATTTAGCTCCATTGGATAAATCTGGAGTCCGTTACCTAGCAAACACAGAACCATGCTCAGGATGGATCTTATCAGCGCGGAAAATGAGTTAGCAATTTGTTTCGGCCTTAACTTTTTCCTCCGACCTTGGATTGGCCCAAATAACATATGGCTGGAAAGAAGACATTCGGAACTTCAATTTCAAGTGCTTAAAGTCCTAATTTGATTAAGAGAAGCCCAAGTTGTAAGCCCTTGAAGTTTCTGGTCATGCTGACCTCAGCATGTGCTGGTTGGATGCTTGGTCATGGTGAGCTAGGCATGAGCTATCATTTCTGGTTGGAAGCTTGGTCATGGTGACATGAAGATGACCTAGGGCTGCTAGTGGGATTAATTGGTGAAGTGCATCAACCATTCAAGATTTTCTAATACAAGTGCATCACCCATTCAAGATTTTCTATTACAAGTGCATCAACCATTTCAGATTTTATAATTCAAGTGTTGTATGCATTAGCCATATTGAATTCAAATTTTTCACTTCCCCTAGGCCTATAAATAGGGAAGTTCTCTATGCTTGTAAACACACCCCAAGGGGGGAGCTCTCAAGCACTTCTCTAGAGCTCCCTTCCCTTCTCTCCCTCAAATTCTCTTAGTTTCCCTTTGTAGTTCTCAATTGTTGTAACAAGATTCTAGTACTATAAATCTCAAGCATTTTTCCTTTCTCTTCTTCAATAAATTCTCCAAACACTTCTCTATTCTCTTTCAAAGTTCTCCATGCTCTAAAACATTTCCCAAACACAATTCCCATTCCCTTCCAAATTCTCAAAGTCCTCAAACACTCTCTTCCAAAATCCACAAAGTTCCCAAACACCACTTTCCTTACTCTTCCAAATTCTCCAAATCACTCAAACACTTTCTCCTCCCTTCTCCAAATTTCCCAAACACATTTCCCTTCTCTTCCAAACGCCTCCATGTCTCAAACACTTCACAAACACCTTTCTCTCATTTCCCTAAGTTCTCAAATTCTCCAAGTTCACAAAATCCTCAAGCTTCCCAAACACCTTCCTTTCCCTTCCAAAATCCTCAAGCTTCCCAAACACCTTCCTCCAAATTCTCAAGCTCTCAAACACTTTCCTTCCTTCCTCAAATTCTCTACTTAATGTTTTCTTAGTTGTAATTTATTTTTCTTGTAATGTACATTCTTTCTTCTTGTTTTGTTTCTTTTGTTTTCATTTTTGTTTTGTGTAGGAAAATTGAATTGGATCATTCAATCACCAATCCCTGTGGAATCGAACCTCGCACTTACATACGCTAAACTACCAACGGTTCGTACACTTGCGAGTATCACAAGTTGAGGATGCAACTGAATCCATTTTGGTGAAGCTGTATCTACGCAACAAGTTTTTGGCGCCGTTGCCGGGATCGGTAACATTGTTTGATTCTATTTGGTTTTCCTACTTTTTATTTATTTTTTTGTATATAACTAGACATTGTCATGTTTTAAAGTTAATGACGTTAATTGACAAGTTGTGTTTGTAGTCCAACGGACAAGGACAATTGCCTGACAAGCAAGAGAACTGGGTTTGAGTCCCAGCTTACACAACACACAAGAGGTTTAAGTAGCATGTTGGTTATTTCTAGTTTATGGTTTCCTTCACTTGCTCTTAATTAAATATCTTGTCCAAGTTTACATAAACACCATATGACTCTTGGACTGATTAGTGAATGAATGGGTAGATATTGAAGACAAACACCATGTTTAAATTCTACTTGGTTCTTTATTGTTCTTCTTGTTCTTAATGGGTTCGGAATTTGTGTTTAGACTAAACACCATAGCTAAATGCTTTTTCTGAATACTTGATTAAAACCACACACCATATGGATAATCATATTTGAGAAAGAACGAACTCCATAAGCTAGTTTGATTTACCTTGTTGCTTGTTACTTTGAAACATGGAAGTGTTTATTTTTCCTTTTTTTTTAGTTTTTTTTAAATTTATTTCCTAATCCTTTTAATTCCGTTTCAAGTTTTTGTGTGTGCTTGTTCTAGCAATGTAAATAGCTCAATAAAAAGGGAGAAAGAAGGCAACTTCAAAGAAGGGAAGTGTGGAGCAGTGGGAGAAGTCGCGGCCTCCAAGTGCATCCATACTCGACCTAATCGCTTCAAGGGGGAGCATTTCAATCCTTTCTCTTCTTTAAATTCTGTTTATTTCTTGGTTTGTTTCTTCTAGTACAACAATTTATGTCATTTGTTTGAGTTTGTTTAGAGTACTTAGTTCATTTTCATTTATGGTTTGTTGTCTCATTTTATCTTAATTTGTTTTTGTTTCGTATCTTAAAAAATTCAAAATTCAAAATTCAAAAAATTCAAAAAGATTTTTCATATGAGCTAACTTATGGTAACTCCAGTAAGCACTTCCGTCAATACAGTGTCTAGGAGTTCTTTAGGCGACACCTTCGGTGTCTAAGAAGTTTGGGTTTTAAGCGGGACCATTGTGACCCCTCCAACCTTCCCGGATCCCCTGGCTGTGTTTTCTGAGGCACTTAACTGGTCATCCGTGAGTTGCTTGTATATTCGTGTGTTTTTAAACTAAGTTTTTTTTATTTTCTTTGTTTTATTTTCTGTTTAGTCTTTGTTTTTATTTTGTTTTTGTTTTGTTTTGTTAAGTTAGTTTTTGTATTTATTTTGTTTAGTCGTTGTTTTTATTTTGTTTTTGTGGTATGATTAGTTAGTTTATTTCTGAGTGTTAGAAACACATTTTTATTTTATTTCAAACACTGCATTAAAAAAAAAAAAAAAAAAACATTCAAGTAAATTTTAAAAAAAAAAAAAAAAAACAAACAAACAAACTTCTTCTTCTTCTTCTTCTTCTTCTTCTTCTTCTTCTTCTTCATCTTCTTCATCTTCATGGCTTACCTCTATTGTCTCGTACTTGTAGGATCTGCAGCAGTTCTACATGGTCATCATTTTTCCTCTGCAGTGCTTCCACATGCTGAGTGGCACAGGAGAGCCGCTTCTGGAGGTCCGCCACCATAGCCTTCAAGGAAGCCACTTCCTCGCTGAGAGCGGCACACTCCCGTGTCCTCGCCAGGAGTCGCATGCCCAAATTGGTAGCCGAGACCGCTTGGAGCACAGTTAAATCGTGGGACTCATCCACCGCCATCTTGTCAGACCTACGTGCCACATGCAGATGATCTGCTGGAGTTAGTTTACTGCCAATCAATGTTCCCAGGAGCACTGACCTGTTCGGCATTACCTCAGAAAGGTTCGGTATTGCCTCAGCAAAGTTTGAGGCAGTGCCGTGATGATATGAAGAGTTTGGGAAGACAGAGGTTGGAGGAGCCCTTATCTGGGCATTTGGTGGTGCAAGGGATAGCTCAAGGTTGAGATCATCAAGGTGAGTGCATGAGGATGCCATTTGTTTTGCTTCTGAATTTTTTGATGTTTTTCCTTGAGTTTGCAGGAAGAAATGCTGGGTATCATCCGCTTGTAGAGGTGTGGTTTAAATAGGCATATGCTAATGAGAGAGAGCCAACACCATTTCGGATTTCCCGGGAGGTCTGAACTTAATCGCTTCAAGGGGGAGCACATTAACTTTCACTTTACTTTACTTTTTTTTCCGTGTTTTTCTGGTGTTTTATGTTTTTGCCCGTTACTTTCATTTTCTAGTGCTTTGTGTTTCTGCCTTTTCCTTTCGGCTATCTTTGTTTTATTTTAGTTAGGGAACTGTGTTTTCTTTCCGTTTGTCGTCTTTGGTTTATTTTAGTTGGGAAGTGTCTTTTCCTTTTCCTTTTCTTTTTATTTTTCTTTCTGCAACCTTCCTCTTTTATTTCCGAAACAAAATAACGAAATTACAAAAACAACAACATAAAATAAAAACATCAATAATACAGTAGAAGTCATTTCTTCACAGTGCTCGGTGTCTCGACCATTGGAGCTTTGAGTTTGGCCCTCTGGCTGTCCTCTTCCTGGGCTTCTTGCACAGCCTCTTGGGGCTCACCACTTGAGCTCCCAAAGATCGCAATCTTAGCTTGAGCGTAACTACTCTCGCGATCTGGTTGCTTGCGTTTACCCGGTCGGTCTAGGTCCTCCAGCTGTTTTCGCATGTCGCGAGAGTACAACTCTACCATTTTTGATAGGTTTTTATTCTCGTCCCGCAATACCTCTAGCTGGTGTCGATTCACCTCCACTATCCTTGACCTCTCCCTTTTCAAGCTTTTTATAGCAGTCTGGCACTCTTCAACCATACTTCGCTCCGCCGCCAACTGACCTTTCAGCACCTCTACCTCATGGGACTTCTCAAGTAGGCGATGTCCCAAACTGCGACACATGCTGACTCTGCACACTCAATGCCATGGCATCACTCGCAACCCGATTATCATCCCTTGTGCCAAACACACGTATATCTTTAGGAGTCACTAGATTTCTGCCCACTCCAATGGCAACATCGTTGTCCAGGAGTATGAGTCAGCTGACTCCTCACAGGCCCCCTTGCGGAGGCAAAGTAGGGCATCCATACTGGTGCCGCTGCTTGGCCTCGTGTCTGAGTCGGTGGAGCTAGGTTGAGATCCAACGAAAATGGGTAGGAAGAGGCCATTTGATTTCTCACTCGTTTTTCTTCTTTCCTTCTTTTCTATTTTGTGTGTTTCTGAGTTTGTGTATTTTTTTTTTACCCTTTCTTTTTACCTTTTATAGACTTAATCTGCTAAACCCTAGCCGTCGGTTCTGAGTTCTGTGTGGCCCTTACGGCTTATCTCTATATGTCGCCGCACCCGTTTCCCAACTCCCCTTAATTGCATTTTCACCTTTCACCACCTTCAAAGTGAAAAAGTCGTCCCGCTTCACCCAAGAGGCCAATAATTCTGGCTTGGGGGATGTGAAAGCGTCCTCTGTGCGCCGACACGTCCCTCACTCCTTTTGCCTGTCACTTCCTAGGAACCGAGGCAGCAGGGACCGCACTCTTTCTTTCCATAAATCCCGCCTTTGCACTCCCACTTCACATTTCATTAAATTAAAAAAAAATAAAAATAAAAATAATAACAAACGTGTGGGCTTCGGATTTCATTACGGGTCGGGTTTTCACCGTTGTTAGGTTTCAAAATGTGTTAACTTCTTTTGGGTTGGGTTTTCAATTGTTTAGGTTTTGGTTTGCGTAAGATTGTTTAGGGCTTTCTGTTTCGAGTGTTTTACTGTTTTCGTTTCTTTTTATTTGTTTGTTTGTTTTGTAATTTTTATTTTTGTAATTATTTTATTTTATTTGTGATTTTTATTTACTTTAGTACTTTTCATTTCTTGTTATGACATTGCTTGTGACTAATTTTTAAAACATTGAGGACAATGTTCATTTCTAGGTTTGGGGGTATTGGAGTTTAGCAAGTAAATTTGGTTTGTCTTAAAAAAAAAAAAAAAAAAAAAATTATTGCTTTCTTTTCTTTTATTTTGAGTCTTGTTTTGTTTTGTTTTGTTTTTGAGTCACTTTCCGAACACATATGATGAGATTGAGATAAATGTTGCATGACTTAAATAAAAATTGAATTTTATTTATTTATTATTTATTATTTTTCTTTTTGTAACTTTTTATTATAAAAAAAAAAAAACTTAAAAAAATAAAATAAAATAAATAAATTTAGCATTGTTCTAGCATGATATGTTCGAAACCTTCTTTGCACTTGCCATTTGTTTCACAATTTTCCAATTAAAAGGATTTGCATGATCTAAAGAATTGTATCAAGCATAAATTAGACTTATATAACCATATAATGTGAGCTTTTGAGCCTTGTGCTTCATTTCATGAGTGTTATACACATACTCTTATTTTCTTGTCATCAAAGTTGTTGTTTGATCTCATTATTCATTGATTTGGTTGAACACTTAAAAGTCATTCATTCTTTTGCAATTTGATTTCATGACATTTAAGAAATGATATTAAGGCCACCTTTGGATCGTTTGTGCCTTTCAAGCTAACCTTATGCATGCTTAAGCATGATTTTCCATTGTTAACCATTTTGAGCCTACATGTAAACTTTTTTTTTCATTTTACCAATTGCAATTCCTAGCTTTAGCCCGAAAAACAAGAATTTACCTTTCTAAGGAACTCATGAGCTCTAATTCGGATGTGTTTTTCATGCTAAGTTTGGGAAGGGATATTACATTAAAAAAAAAAAAAAAAATTATAGAACTTCACACAATTGGTGAAAGAAAAGAGAAAAGTTCTGATTAAATGGTAGTTGATTGAAATTTCATTTTTGGGTTTCATTGGTGTTTGGAAAGGAGTTTAAATCATTGTAAATGAAGGTATAAAGAGTTTTGATCATGTAAAGAAAATATCTAATCGTGATGATTCGAAGTGTTGTAAATAATTATTTTATGCTCTTACATTTTTGAGTTCCTTGGACTTTGTATTATCCATACCTTTCATTTCTTACTCACCTTACACCCTTGGCCCCATTACAACCTATGTTAAAGACCTAAATTGATCTTAAATGTCATATGGTTGAATTGCATGCATTTTCTTACTTTTAAGTGTTTGGCATCCTTCTTGAGATCATATTAATGCAAGTTCTCCATCTTCCTATTTTTGAGTTAAGTTCCTTATGATTTAACTCTAATCTCATGTTTATAACTGAGTGTTGCATTGTAGCCCTCTTCTGAGTGATTCATTTGTGAGAGGACAACTTTGGTGAGATTTGAAGTTGCATTTGTGCTTTGTATGATTTTTGAAATTGTGTGAAAACTAAGATTGGGGAATTTGTTGCATTTGGCTATCACACTACCACACTTTGAGCATATTATGTTTTGAACTTTGTCGCTTTGCAAATAATGTCTAAAAATTGAGCTTTTATTGTCCAAACGTTTAAGTCATGTGCATGAGTCATTTCTCTTCAGAAAATGTTCGGAAAGATTGTTTTGAGTTCTTTTTATTTTTGTAATTGTTTTTTTTTATTTTTGTTTATTTTTGTTTTTATTTTTGTTAATGTATTTATGTTTGTTTTTGTTTTTGGTTTTGCTTAAGGACTAACAATCTTTTAAGTTTTCTAATTACTTTATTTTATAGAGTCAGTAAAACGTTTGTGGGTATCGTAATTTGTTAAACCCTCAGGAGACACAACTCCTCCTACTAGGGATGCCTAGAGGTTTAAAGGCTTGTTGCATACGCTAAATGCAATCGAGTTACCTGCGGAAGTGGTTTAGTTAACTTCTTATTTTGTTTTTAACTTTGTTTTGTGTTGTTTTGCTCGAGGACTAGCAAAATCTAGGTTTGGGGGTATTTGATCAGGTACATATTTACATATCATTTTGTACCCTTCTAGCTTATGATTTGGTTATGTTTTTGAGTTAAACTTGTGCTTTTAATTCTTTTTGTGTTTATCTTTCAGTTAATTGAGATTTAGGTAATAATGATGGCTTTGGATAGGAAATGATGCAATCCAAGCATGTGAAGGCCTGATTTGGATGAAGGGAAGAAGAGCTTAAAGACAAACTCATTTTTTGCTACAGTCCATTTCCAGCCCAGTTTCGTAGGTCAACTTCTTGGCCTTGGATCAGCATGCTATGGGGCTCTAATGAAGTGAAGATCTTCATGAACCTTGTTCCAATGGGTGTCTAATATAACATATCCAAAATTTAGCTCCATTGGATAAATCTGGAGTCCGTTACCTAGCAAACACAGAACCATGCTCAGGATGGATCTTATCAGCGCGGAAAATGAGTTAGCAATTTGTTTCGGCCTTAACTTTTTCCTCCGACCTTGGATTGGCCCAAATAACATATGGCTGGAAAGAAGACATTCGGAACTTCAATTTCAAGTGCTTAAAGTCCTAATTTGATTAAGAGAAGCCCAAGTTGTAAGCCCTTGAAGTTTCTGGTCATGCTGACCTCAGCATGTGCTGGTTGGATGCTTGGTCATGGTGAGCTAGGCATGAGCTATCATTTCTGGTTGGAAGCTTGGTCATGGTGACATGAAGATGACCTAGGGCTGCTAGTGGGATTAATTGGTGAAGTGCATCAACCATTCAAGATTTTCTAATACAAGTGCATCACCCATTCAAGATTTTCTATTACAAGTGCATCAACCATTTCAGATTTTATAATTCAAGTGTTGTATGCATTAGCCATATTGAATTCAAATTTTTCACTTCCCCTAGGCCTATAAATAGGGAAGTTCTCTATGCTTGTAAACACACCCCAAGGGGGGGAGCTCTCAAGCACTTCTCTAGAGCTCCCTTCCCTTCTCTCCCTCAAATTCTCTTAGTTTCCCTTTGTAGTTCTCAATTGTTGTAACAAGATTCTAGTACTATAAATCTCAAGCATTTTTCCTTTCTCTTCTTCAATAAATTCTCCAAACACTTCTCTATTCTCTTTCAAAGTTCTCCATGCTCTAAAACATTTCCCAAACACAATTCCCATTCCCTTCCAAATTCTCAAAGTCCTCAAACACTCTCTTCCAAAATCCACAAAGTTCCCAAACACCACTTTCCTTACTCTTCCAAATTCTCCAAATCACTCAAACACTTTCTCCTCCCTTCTCCAAATTTCCCAAACACATTTCCCTTCTCTTCCAAACGCCTCCATGTCTCAAACACTTCACAAACACCTTTCTCTCATTTCCCTAAGTTCTCAAATTCTCCAAGTTCACAAAATCCTCAAGCTTCCCAAACACCTTCCTTTCCCTTCCAAAATCCTCAAGCTTCCCAAACACCTTCCTCCAAATTCTCAAGCTCTCAAACACTTTCCTTCCTTCCTCAAATTCTCTACTTAATGTTTTCTTAGTTGTAATTTATTTTTCTTGTAATGTACATTCTTTCTTCTTGTTTTGTTTCTTTTGTTTTCATTTTTGTTTTGTGTAGGAAAATTGAATTGGATCATTCAATCACCAATCCCTGTGGAATCGACCTCGCACTTACATACGCTAAACTACCAACGGTTCGTACACTTGCGAGTATCACAAGTTGAGGATGCAACTGAATCCATTTTGGTGAAGCTGTATCTACGCAACAGTGGAGCAAATGGATGTGAAGACTGCTTTCCTTCATGGTGAATTGGAGGAAGACATCTACATGTGCCAACCTCAAGGGTTCATTGAAGCAGGGAAGCAAAATCTGGTTTGTAGGTTGAAGAAGTCTTTATATGGGCTGAAGCAATCTCCAAGACAGTGGAATAAATGCTTTGATTCTTACATGATGAAGATTGGGTATAGAAGATGTGAATCTGATTGTTGTGTTTACTCTCATGCATTCAAGGATGGTAACTTCATCCTTTTGCTTCTTTATGTTGATGACATGCTAATTGCATGTAAAGACATGTCAAAAATCCAGAATTTGAAGACATTGCTTGGAAGGGAGTTTGACATGAAGGATCTTGGTGCTGCACAAAAGATCCTAGGAATGGAGATAAGGAGAGGCAGAAATGAAGGCAAGTTGTGGCTGTCACAAAGCAAGTACATTTCCAAGGTACTTGAAAAGTTCAATATGATGGATTGCAAGCCGGTGTCTACTCCTTTGGCGGAGCATTTTAAGTTAAGTGCTCAGCTATGTCCTTCTACGGAAGAAGAGAAGGAATATATGAGTAAAGTTCCATATGCAAGCTTGGTAGGGTGTCTCATGTATGCAATGGTTTGTACACGCCCCGACTTAGCTCAAGCCGTAAGTGTGGTGTCAAGGTATATGGCGAATCCTGGAAAGCAACATTGGGCAGCAGCAAAATGGATTCTCAGGTACTTGAAGGGCACCAAAAGGCTTGGGATATTGTTTGAAAGACAACAAGGAAAGGCATGTGTGTCGGGGTTTGTAGATTCTGATTATGCTGGAGATCTTGACAAGAGGAGATCCACCACAGGATATGTCTTCACTTGTGGTGGAGGACCGATTAGTTGGAGAGCAGTGTTACAATCGGTTAGTGCCTTTTCTACTACGGAAGCGGAGTATATGGCTTTAACGGAAGCTTCAAAAGAAGCGGTATGGCTGAAGAGATTGGCAAAGGAATTCGGGATAGCTCAAGACTTGGTGGTGATTCAAAGTGACAGTCAAAGTGCTATATGCTTAGTAAAGAATCAAGTGTTCCATGGAAGGTCCAAACACATTGATGTGAGATACCACCGGATAAGGGATTGGGTGAATGATGGAGACATTACTGTAATGAAGGTTCATACGAAGGAGAATGCTTCAGATTGTCTAACAAAGCCAGTCACAACAGCAAAGTTCAAGCATTGTTTGAGCTTGCTCAATCTTGTTACATGCTAAAGATTGAGGTGGTGTTCTTGAGAGTTATTAGGACGATTCTCAAGACATTACAGATGTCCTAGAAGGCAATGATGTCCACAAGGAGTATTAGGCTCGCCATGGTGGAGATTGTTGGAAAAATGGCTCACCTAAAGATACAAGGATGTTTTGGCGCTGAAAATGGAGATTTTGAATCTCCTAAAAGCGACCGGTCGCTGGACATTTGCGACCGGTCGTTTTTACACAGAAGTCGAAGTCTGTCAGGAAGTGAAGAGCGACCGGTCGCTATCTCCTTGCGACCGGTCGTCGATCAGAGAAGCGACCGGTCTCACGCCATTTACGACCGGTCGTTTTGTCACAGAAACGAATTGGAGCATTCTGTTCAAAAGCGACCGGTCGCCAGGAGCTGGCGACGGTCGTCCAGTCGTGCTGTGACGTTTTCTACGTGTTTTCAACTGTGTTTTCGATGGCTATCGCTTTCCACATGATTTCAGAGGCTTTGTGGGTCACTTCTGAGGTGTAAGAACGTTGACTACCTGCTGGATAGTTGGGATAGCACTCATGGCTAATTGGTTATCTTATTTCAAAGATATCACTCTCTCTTTTCTGGTGTAAGTGGGAGGAGGCTGAGTGGAATGTTATTTACCTACTTGATCTGACATTTAGTCTAAGTTATTGACTAAAGGAGGAACGTGGAGGACAAAGATGGTGCCTTATCCTATGTCCATTGGCTTGTGTAGGAAATGGGGTGAAGTAAGATAACACAAGAGGAGAAAACAAGTTGAATAATTGTAAGTGGTATAATCTGGAATTCTGAGTTGTTAGAGTTTTGAGTCTTCAGCTTTGTCAAGAGAGCCAAGGGGAGAGCAAGAGAGTTCTCTAAGTGTATCAAGGTATTGAGCAAGGGTGAGAGAGAAACAGATTGTGAGGGTAGTGTTCTAAGGGGGTTTCCTTTTGTAAACCAAAGTTGTAACCTATCTTCATTAGTGAAATTTCTCAAGGTGATCACCAAAGAGGATGTAGGCAATTTGCTGAACCTCTATAAACACTTGTGTCATTTGTGCTTGGTTAATTTGTGTGTGTGTGTAAGACTCATCCATCATTGAGTTCTTTGTCTAAAGTCCATCAACAACAAGATCTTTAAGGGCAGTGAGTTTATCAGAAATTCACAACACATGGTTTGACGATGTTTGCTTTTTGGTCATCCAAGAAGTCAGAGAATGATGACTTCGTATCTTGAAGAATAAATTACATCAATCACTCCAATGACATATAAGAAATTGAATTCCTTTAAATCATATATATCCACATCGCAAAAAAAAAAAACAAGAACACAAAAAATGAAAAAGCAATGGGATTTAATTAAAAGAGAAATCAAATGAACTAAGAAGTAGTTGAACTCCCTTGATGAGGTGCTAGCCCTCCTCTTTACCAAAACAAAAAAATTAAGAAGCAATCTCCACATTGCAATGATCCACCGGCTGGCCCTTGATGAGTTTTGGACCACCGTTGTTCAAATCCCCAAACCTGATATTCGCCGGGCAATGCACGTACAAGTGATACTTGGGCGAAATCCAAGTCCCTACTTTCCACTTCACGTCCCCTTGAAGCTTGATATTCATCAGGACAACCCCAGCATGCCAATCTTGATCCAAAGACTGCTGCGAATATGGCGAAATCGGCATGTCGTAGCCAGTCAAAGGAGGTGACCACACCACAGGTTCCTTGTGCCCTTGGTACGTAGGAGGCAAGAGATAAGCCATTGTTATCTGCTGGTCTCGATATGTGGCGTAGACGTGGAGAGGCTGGTACTCTACGCCTATCCGAGAATTAGGGTTTCTAGAGGACAGTGTGACCTGCATGATGATGGTGACGGCGTAGGTCGTTACCATGGAGACGTTGAACTGATAAACAGTGACGTCTTCGAGGTTGAAGCTTGGCTTGGAGGGGTGGAGAACGAGGAACACAACAAACACTAGGAGGCCGATAAAGACAATAAGGCCACCGGTGCCCCATGCGAACCACTTTAGTTTCTTGTTGTTGCTGCAGCCGACGTTGACGCTGGCTATCTTTTCACTCATGGTGGGGAGTGGATTGTGTGGCGGCGGAGGATCCGGATTGAAGGCAGAGATATGATCTCTAGCTGAGGAAAGTTGTCGAACTAAACGTATGCGGACTAGTGTGAGATAACTTACCAACAGGGAGTTTGATAAAGGGTCTAGTGTGAAAACATATAGCGAAACAAAGTTAGAGTAAGCAAAAATAGAATTTGAGTAATACTGAAAGAATAAAAAATTTAATCACTTAAAAAAGGTTTGATAGAATCCGATGCATTCACATTCCCATGATTATATAATTCTGTGAAAAATTCATGAATTCCTACAATAAAAGTTATCCGTTTTCCTATGAAGAAAATAAATTTAGCTATCTTCTTTTCTTGAAAATGACAAAACAAGCTATTTTGTGTGACTATGGATGTCGATTCTTGTACTCAAAAAGATTGTCATGGAAAAATATGAAGTCAACCTAATATATCTAGTAATCAAACCATGAATCAACTATTTTATGATTGAAATAAATGAATAGAAGTTTGGCAAAACTACTAACCGGATGCATGATCATCTCCATGACTGAACAAAACGTTTGAATAGGAGAGCAGCCGTACACGAAAGCTCTGCAAACTATAAGATTTAACCCTAATTGTACACAGTATGTACAATGTATAGTTCTCTTGTATATATATAATATAGCGATTTTTATTGTTATTTTTTTAAATAACTTGACGCATTCTTCATGGAACAAATCAGGAATGATTATTTTTTCCAAGCAAGGATTGAAGAAGAAGCCATACCTTAATAAATGCGATTTTTTTCTGTCAAAATATATAAGATGATTTGCTTCCATTTTTGTTGCAAAAAAGTTGCAGGTCGGTTGTAATTTTCCTTGTTTTTTCAATTCAATGCGATTTTCTTTCAATAAAAAACTGTCTAGTGGATATATCTTTTTTTTTTTTTTTTTTTGGTGGGAAAGGAAACGATGAAGCTAGTGGATATATCTTTGGATGCCTGCCATCATTCATAATTGGGGGATCTTAAAAGATATTCCCTGTTTTTTTTTCTTGTTCTTTTGTTTCCTTTTTTTTTTGTTCATAACCCCTCCCCTAGTTCGATATGGATGTTATCCGGCGTGTGTGATGAGAATTGGGCACCCTTAACAGGGTGTGCCGTAGGCCCTTAGCAGGGTACGTACGTGTTTACAAAACAAATATCATAATTAGTAGGAGACAGAAAACACATTTCTTAAATTCTCTAGCTAAGGATATCATAATTTGTGGCTCATGATCATCTCAAAGAACAAGGCTTTGTCATGGCACACAAGCTAAGGATATCCTAGAACAAGACTTGGTCTTGCCACACAAGCAAAGGATATCCCTTCAGACCAATTGGCTTGCTTATTACGTACCTGTTTGTAAATTTGTTAAAGCACATCACCTTAAAATCGTATTGCACGCATATAAAGACGCAGCAAGATCTTCTTCGATCCTTGATCGTCTTTTGTTTCTTTTATCTTTTTTATAATTTAATGCTTAAAACTAGATGATATCCTTTACAGGAAATATTTTAAATCAGAAAATAAAAGGACAAACTAATAAAGTAGGGGGTTCAATAAAGCAAAGTTAAAAGATGAAGACATCATTGATGGGAGATTTCAAGCATGGATTTTTCCAAACAGCTAAACTGTGGAAAATGGAATGACCAGAAAGAAAGCAAAGAATCTAACATGCATACTCAAGACGCCTATGTATGTATCGATGTGTTTTCTCTTTTCAACGCTATGAGATGAGAGTAGTTATGGAAGTCTGATTATTTTCTTCATCTATTGGACTATGCTTTAAATTTCTTTGTTGAATTAAAAAATCTTGAGAAGAAACATTTTATGCATATTCCTTTGACGAATATAGTGCGTTAGGCCCAATACCCACACCCAATTAGGCCTGAAAGTTCAAATCTAAATTCTAGTCCAATATTCGGCTTCAAACTCTCCTTTTTAGGCCTAACCACAAATTTTGAAAATTACAAATGGGCTAAGCTCGAATGAAAATTTTTATTTTAAATTTTATTTAATTTATTTATTTCTATAAGTGACAGTGAGGAGGAGAGTTTTTTTCACACACGTTGTCAAGGTATTATTGGAATTCGAATGAAGCCTATCGAACGCCCTTCAATGAATAAAGTAGTCAAGATGCTCGAAGGAGAAATTGAGAACCTCCAAATGCCTCCAAGGCCTTTCTTATATCCACAACAAATTCTTGCAGATGAAGTTGGTGTGGACAATCCAAGTCCCTGTGCATCAGGTGCTTCAGAATCTGAAGAGGTTACTTTTATTGCGAATGCAAATGAAGTGAATTAATATTAATCAAGATGTGGATCTATGTAAGGGAAAGTTAGCAGCTCTACTCTGTATTTGATCATAGCACAAATATGTTTACATGTTATAATAAATAAATAAATATATATATATATATTATGTTGATTAATATTTTATAAATGTTTAGTTTGTTATGAAATTCTCAAAAATAAAAATTAAAAAAATTAGCCCAGTCCAACTTAAGTAACCCAATGTAGCCCAACCCAACCCAACCAAATTCCATACAACACGTTCAAGCCCTAATGGCCCAGCCCGTGTGGGTGGGTCGAGGTAGTAAAACCCAGACCCAGACCAAATTAGCCCGAAGAAATGCCTAAGTCCTAAAAGCCCAACCTGGTCCCATGAAAGGCCATATAACCCACTTTCCATCAATACTTGTGTTGGAATTTCAAAACCTTTTTCCGAAGTTCATTTGAATATTAAACATGATTAATCAAATTAATCGCAGCGAAAGTATATGGTGGTTGTTTAAATCCAAAAATAAAACTTCTTCCAAGTATCTTATGCCATGAACATTGATATGATTTCATAAAATGAAAGCACAAGAGAAAAGGATAAGTTCTAATTACCCTTGAAGCTATACTATGAACCAAGTTGTGTTTTGGTCTTCTCTTGATGATTTCCCTTTGTTGATCTCCTCTTTAATCTTTCTCCTCCTTGTGAGCCACAAAAGGATATGGCCTCTAAGTCTCCACACCAATTGAACCTTGAGATGAGAGGGAAGAATCTTGGGAATTCAAGGATGCTAGTGCAAGATCCCCAAGACTTGGTTTCAATCTAATCCCCTTGAAAGATGATAGTGTTTCACTCTTGAAAACTCACTTTTATCTCTCTTTGATCTCCCAAACCTATTTGGTTGATGTTGGATTGTGTTTGTTGTGTTAATTAGCTTATGGAAACAATTCCCATACACATTTACTTAAGCATTTTCGGCCAAACCCCATTGGGCTTCCAAAATTTGCCCTTATGACACTTAAACCATAATATTTAGGTGTCTTAAGCTCTTGGGCTTGATACCCAACCATTTGGGCTTCCCATTAACTATTACCGAGGCCCAAATACACTTTTACACGTCGTAAATCATCCGCATCAAATCGATCAAATTCATTTCCACAAATTCATTTGTATTTCCCAAAGTTAACCATTTAAGGTGTGCGATCCATTAGGTTCTAATTAGCAAGGCAGTGGGAAAAATATTAGAACTCTTTCTAATCAACTGGAATTAAAACCCCTTTTTAATTCTTCCTTTATATGGATTGATGAAGACTTCCACGAGCCAAGAGTGACATCTAGCAATATATCAAGGCTACCCAAGCTAACTAGAATAGTCAAAGAACCTATTCAGTTGGAATTGCAATGCAATACGGTCCTTCTCTAATACAATGTTTCCAATCATATTATTAGGGTATGGATTGATTATGTCAAACCCCTAATATGATTAATCTCATGTGATTCAATAGAACATGATTAAAAACCACTTTCTAAATCATGTTCAAATACTTCGGCCGAAGATTCACTTAATCATATCTTGAAACATTCTCCTTTTCTTATCAAAGGTAGAGATTCCTTATTGTACATTTACATGCCTCCATAATGAATTAAGAGATCCCAATAACACATAAGGAAAATCTTTTACGACTTGCCTTTGCGAGCTATCAAAGATCAATAACGCATCACAAGACAACCATGATGCCTCAAGTCTAAGGACTAATTTGCATTATTGCAACTATGAGTTCTCGTTTGACATATAGATAAATACTTCATACGAGAACTACGGTATATCGCGTTTAGTGTACTCATTCACTAATGAGCACCCACATACTTGTATTAGTGTCAACTACACAAATGGTTTGAGACTAACCATCCTCATTATTGAGCATACATAATATGTGCCAATCTTGACGGTTTATTAATGCCCATTTGATAACCCTATGATTAGGAACATTTTGGGATACTAAAGTTAGAGATTAAAGGTCTCCATAATCTAATCTTCTTTAAATTACTTTATCTCTTATTTAGCACACCCTGGACATTTGTTTCTTTACACGATACAAAGATAACAAAATAAGATTGCCCTTTATTTACGAAATGTATTCTAAGGAGATTACATCAAATGTATTGGCTCTTAGGGCACATTTCTAACAACTTGACCCCTCTCTCTTTCTCCCTCTTCAATGTAGTTCTTTAAATGCCAAAAGTTATTTTCAATTGAATTATTGGAGCAGTTAATTTTCACATTTTCTCGTATCAATACTTAGTACATACATGCATTTCAATTTAACATTTTTAGGATGTCCACATAAAAGGCTATAGCACATGTGTGAATTTTGCCAAATATATACACACATGTCAACACGTACTATCTTGAAAGCTAAAACATATATATTTATAAAATTAAAAAAATTTAAAAAATTAAAAAAAAAAGGGTTACTTACTTTGATGTCCAAGAAGTATCTACAAAATGACAGATTTTAATTTTTCTACTGCATTGGAGAAACTCAGATTCTGCCTTGTGTTCTGCGTAACCTACATTGAAACCTTATTAGTCTTTTCTCACTTTTTTGGTTATGTTTTTAATAATTTAAATAATAAATATAAAGAAACATGTTTTATCATTAAATATATATGTGGGGAGTGGGTTAAAAAATATACATGTTTTAAAAAGAACAGAAGCTCACTGGGCAGCTTCTTCTTCCTCACACTAGCTAACCCTCTCCTTCAGTCATTCATGGGGTCACACAGTCAAGTAAAGGGACCTTCTAGCTTGTTTTCATGGAGTCCATAGGGTTGTTTAACCCCATTGACCCCACTGTGGGTCCGTCAGTGTTTACAGCTATAAATAGACAAGTACCCTCTCATGCAGTATAACAATTGCGTTTGAAGTTTTGAGCACAATACGTGGATTCTTCTACACCTTTAGGACTAGTTTATTTGTCTTGTTGATGGGAGTGGACCAAGAATCATTTGTTTGGATGTCTAAACTACACGACCATTCAAGTACTAAGAGGCCAAATGTCTATTTGGGTTTACTTCACAATGTCATCACATGATTCGATCATTTAATTTTTAGGTCATCATTTATAAGAAGTATTGAGTTCATCAATTTATTTGAGTAACTTTCTGTAAAGATTATCTTTAAGTAATGACCAGTTGTGGAGTTAGCATAACGTAATGGCTAATGTTGAAATAACTTGATAATAAGAGGTTAGAGCTTTTGGATAAAAACTTAAAAATAATAATTGAGTAGAAGGGCTCACAGGAAATATTGACATACTCTCATCTAAATATTACACTTACACATTGAAGAAAAACTAATATTGACATACTCTTCATAAGTGTTTGTATGAAACTCAGATCCTGCCTCATGTTTTGCGTAACCTACATTGAAACCTTATTAGTCTTTTCTCACTTTTTTGTTATGTTTTTAATAATTTAAATAATAAATAAAAAGTAACATATTTTATCATTAAAATATACATGTTTGATCAAAACAAAGAAAGTCCAAATAATCACTAATGCAGAAAATATTTCCTGACTTGAGGAGTGGGTTGGAGAGATGCCCAAGCTTAAGTAGATGTCTATTGTGGAACAAGGATTTAATTCTCATTGAACTTTCTTTGTTGTTTTTTCTTTTTGTCCTTTTTTTCTTTTGGAATAGGATGAGAACCACATAACATGAGTATATGGTGAAAGTCTTCCTCTATGTTGTAAGTTTTTGCTCCTCTCTCTCTTATTCATTCTCTGTAGATTAGTTGCTGAGAAATTTGAGAAATTGGTATAGAAGGAAATGATGGATAATTTGGTATAAGGCTTAGTTGAGTCAAATTTTGTATTAATTTCAGTTCATTTAAATACCTATTGTAAATGTGGAATTCATATGGTTTTCATCAATATGATGATATATATTGCTATGTATTAACTAGGGGTCATCATTAGGCCCACGAGCCCATGGGGGCCCGCCCGGCCCATCAAAAAAAGATCGGTCTGGCCTGTTATGGGCCATAGGCCGACCCAGCCCATTGTTGAGTGGGCCGGGCTTGGACTTGGGTGTCTAAAGCCCGGCCCGGCCCGTTGAGCCCAAGAAAGCCCGGCCCGGCCCACCCATAAAAGCCCGGCCCACGGGCTCACATACATATAAATAAATATATTTAAAAAACCCAAGTTAAATGAAATATGGAGAAAACCATTATATATTATCATTGTAAGAACTTAAAAAAATGAAGTATGGGATAAAATATGATTTTATTAATATGGGGTTGTATAATTATATCTTTATATTTATGGGAAAAAAAATAGAGAGAACTATGAAGTTATGAACAAAGAAAAAAGGGAGACATAATAAACATATAGACAAATTTAAATAGAGAACTATTAAAAAAAAAAAAAAGAGGAAGCATAGAAACACACCAAAACATAGAAAAAATAAAATAAAGAATTGACAAAAACAAATACATATTTTAAAAAAAAGACAAAATAAAGTAGGACCATTTAGGCCTAGCCCGTTGGGCTTAACTCGGCCTGGCCCGATGGGCTTTTTCAAGCCCACCCCATTGGCTAGGCTTGGGCTTTGAATTTTTTTTAAAAAAAAAAACCGGCCTGGTCCTGCCCTTTTTTTTTCTCTCTCCTCTTTAAAGCCCGGCCCGGCCCATTGACGAGGCCTAGTATTAACTTCCCTAATGGCTAATTTTGCGGAAATTGGATTATGCAGCTGTTTACTATCTGGAGGTTGCTTGCGTTTCGTCTGCATATATCTCTTTTAGCTCTTTGTTTCAAAATCACGAGCCAACTGATGCTTTCGTCTACATATATCTCTTTTTGCTCTTTGTAGAAAACGGAAAGTGCATTGCAGAAAACGAAAACTGCAATGCAGAAACGGAAACTGCATTACAGAAAAACGAAAACTGCAATGCAGAAAACATAACATGCAATGCAGAAAACGAAAACATGAATAACCTATTTTACATTCTAGGTGGTCTTCAGTCTGATTCCCCCTCTCCCAACATGTCTTGAATAAAAAAAATATTGTTTTGTTTTGTTTAACTCTAAAGTGAGAATTTTTGCCCAGATCCAGCGTTACAGTTTCCGTTTAGGCATTGCAATTTCCGCTTCTACATTGTAGTTTATGTTTCTGCATCGCAGTTTCCATTTTAGTACTTTCATCTTGGTTCCTCCATTTTGATTAAGATCATTTATTTTTACCTCGGAAGATCAATATTCGATTCTTCTTTCTTCATAAGTGTTTGTATGAAACTAGATTCTACTTCGTGTTTTGCGTAACCTACATTGAAACCTTATTAGTGTTTTCTCACTTTTTTGTTATGTTTTTAATAATTTAAATAATAAATAAAACGTAACATGTTTTATCATTAAATATATATGTGCGGAGTGGGTTAAAATATACATGTTGGATCAAAACAAAGAAAGTCCAAATAATCACTAATGCAGAAAATATTTCCTGACTTGAGGAGTGGGTTGGAGAGATATTTCCTGACTTGAGGAGTGGGTTGGAGAGATGCCCAAGCTTAAGTAGTTGTCTATTGTGGAACATGGGTTTAATTCTCATTGAACTTTCTTTGTTTTTTTCTTTCTATTTGTCCTTTTTTTCTTTTGGAATAGGATGAGAGAGCCGCATAACATGAGTATGTTGAAAGTCTTCCTCTATGTTGCCTACAAGAAAGGAAATTTCATCAGTCTTCTTCACCGGAAAGGAAATTCCTTGGGGTGTCTCAGAATGTGGACAACGATAAATAGATAAGTACATCTCATAACAGCTGTGTTTGAATATTAGTCAACAGTTTTGAGCACAATACTATCTTGGTATGTTCTGCACCTTTGATTTAGCGGAGAGAATGGCTCTATTCCCTTGAAAACAATATATAGACTAATTTATTGTCATGCTGATGGGAGTGGACCAAGAATCATTTATATGGAGATATATATAAACTCAAGGGCTAGAAAAAAATTATCCAAATAAAAAATCATTTATTCATTTAATTATTATCATTAATGTTTTTTATTATTTATAGGTACTACATTTTGGCTTTTGGCTTTATCCTAATTAGCTGAAATTGAATTCCTATTTACCTAAATAGTAAACTATAATGTGTGTGAAAACTAAAACTACCGAAGATTACTTATGAACTTTATTAGGTTTTGATTAATGGGCAAATTGTCAGATATGATTATTTCATATGTTTTCTTGTAAAACCATCGTATCTTGTACTTGGAATGGTGGAAGAAAATCTTGTGTATGGTGAGAGAAATTGCAAGATATTGAAGCAAAATTGAATTGAGTAACAAAGAAAGTCCAAACAATCACTAATGCAGAAAATATTTCCTGACTTGAGGAGTGGGTTGGAGATCATGACAGAGAGAAATCTAAGAAGATTGCATGCTTATAAGAAAAGTCGAGTAGATCATGACATAGAGAAATCTAAGAAGATGATTCGGATCCATTTTAATGATATTATTAAGTGGACCCAAACCACTATTGGCATTGTATTATAAAGTCCACATAATCACTAATGCAGAAAATATTTCCTGACTTGAGGAGTGGGTTGGAGAGATTCCCAAGCTTAAGTAGTTGTCCATTGTGGAACAAGTGTTTAGTTCTCATTGAACTTTCTTTGTTTTATTTTTCTTTTTGTCCTTTTTTACTTTTGGAATAGGATGAGAACCACATAACATGAGTATATGGTCAAAGTCTTCCTCTACGTTGCTAGCACTTGGCTTCTTGCTTCACTAGGCCCAAAAACCTTTTGGAAATTTGATTAGTCTTCTTCAACTGAAAGGAAATTTCCTTGGGGTGGCTCAGAATGTGGACAATGATAAATAGACCTAGCTGTGTTTGAATATTAATCAACAATTTTGATCACATACTTGGTATCTTCTGTACCTTTGAGTTTAACGGAGAGAATTGTCTATTCCCTTGAAAACAATATATAGACTAGTTTATTGTCAGTTGTGTTTGAATGTTAATTCATGATCTAAAAAATGAACGCTTCGGATCATTAAGTGGACCCAAATGACTAGTTAGCATTGTATCAACTTTTTTTTTTTTTTGATATCTAGCAAATACATATTATGTGGTGTTATATCGGAAGTGGAGGATTCGGTGGTGACACCCTAGGCAAAGATATTCAATTCATTTGGCTATTCCAAAAGCGATATCTTTCAACTAAAAAAAGAATTCTTATTATATGTTGATGATAAGAAACTTGGCAATGAACCTTTTGGAAAGATTTCATGAACCAAGAGCACCAAGAATCATTTATTTGATATCTAAACTACACGACCATTCAAGTACTAAGAGGCCAAATATCTATTTGGGTTTAGATCACAATGTCATCACATGATTCGATCGTTTAATTTTTATGTCATCATTTATAAGAAGTATTGAGTTCATCTATTTATTTGATGGCATGTTTACTAATCCGTAATTGGATTAGGAGGAATTGAATTGAGGATGAATTGAATTGAGGAAAAGTTGGATTGAGGAGAATTAGATTCCGGATTCCTAATGAAGTTCTTTACTAAACCATATGGATTGAGGGGAGTTAGATTCTAGATTCCTATTGAGTTGTTTACTAAACCATATGGAATTGTGGTAGGAGTGGTACTAATTACTAAAAGGCTTTTTATCACAAATGGTCCTTGACATTTACGAAATTATCACGAATGGTCCTTGAGGTTTTTTTGTGACACTAATAGTCCTTAACGTTTGGACTTTTTATCACAAATGGTCATTGCCGTCAAAAATTCTGTTATGTGTATGATGTGGAAGATAAGTGGAGCCCACATGTACAATCACATTGTGACATGTGGATTAAATAAATAAATAAATATTTTTTTATTATGAAAATCCATTAAAAAAACCATTTAGAGAGTAAGAGAGAGAGAGAGAGAGAGAGAGGCTAAATGGTTTTTTAATGGATTTTCATAAAAAAAAATATTTATTTATTTATTTAATCCACATGTCACGATGTGATTGTACATGTGGGCTCCACTTATCTTCCACATCATACACTTAACATAATTTTTGACAGCAAGGACCATTTGTGATAAAAAGTCCAAACGTTAAGGACTATTAGTGTCACAAAAAAACCTCAAGGACCATTCGTGATAATTTCATAAACGTCAAGGACCATTTGTGATAAAAAGCCTTACTAAAATGTTCTCATTGTTGGGTTAAAGTAGATGGCATATTTGGAATTTTGAAAATTGTGTGAGGATATAATGGGTAAAAAAGATGAATTCATAATGGGTGAATTCTCCGTGAATTAGAATATACCACCTCTCACCCAAGAATTGAATTCCTCAAAAATCAGGAATTCAATTCCTAATTTTGTGTGGGCCCCACTTACTTTTCAATTCCTTGATGTGAAATAAACACAGGAATTCTCCATAAGCGGAATTCAATTCCTTATGAGAATTCTAATTCCTGATTAGTAAACACACCATGAGTAACTTTTTGTAAAGATTATCTTTAAGTAATGACCTATTGTGGAGTTAGCATAAAGTAATGGCTAATATTGTAATAACTTGATAATAAGAGGTTAGAGCTTTTGGATAAAAACTTAAAAATAATAATTAAGTAGAGGGGTTCACAGGAAATATTGACATACTCTTATCTAAATATTACACTTACACATTGAAGAAAAATTAATCTTATAAGGAGTTTATAGTTCTAGTGATTAAGATCATTTATTTTTATCCCGGAAGATCAATATTTGATTCTTCTTTCTTCATAAGTGTTTGTATGAAACTCAGATTCCGCCTCGTGTTTTGCGTAACCTACATTGAAACCTTATTAGTCTTTTCTCACTTTTTTGTTATGTTTTTAATAATTTAAATAATAAATAAAAAGTAACATGTTTTATCATTAAATATATATGTGGGGAGTGGGTTAAAATATACATGTTGGATCAAAACAAAGAAAGTCCAAATAATCACTAATGCAGAAAAATTTCCTGACTTGAGGAGTGGGTTGGAGAGATGCCCAAACTTAAGTAGTTGTCTATTGTGGAACAAGGGTTTAATTCTCATTGAACTTTCTTTGTTTTTTTTTTTCTTTTGGAATAGGATGAGAACCACATAACATGAGTATATGGTGAAAGTCTTCCTCTATGTTGCCTACAAGAAAGGAAATTTCATTAGTCTTCTTCACCGGAAAGGAAATTTCTTTGGGGTGTCTCAGAATGTGGACAACGATAAATAGATAAGTACCTCTCATAACAACTATGTTTGAATATTAGTCAACAGTTTTGAGCACAATACTATCTTGGTATGTTCTGCACCTTTGATTTAGCGGAGAGAATGACTCTATTCCCTTGAAAACAATATATAGACTAATTTATTGTCAAGTTGATGGGAGTGGACCAGGGATCATTTATTTGGAGATATATATAAACTCAAGGGCTAGAAAAAAATTATCCAAATAAAAAATCGTTTATTCATTTAATTATTATCATGAATGTTTTTTATTATTTATAGGTGCTATATTTTGGCTTTTGGCTTTATCCTAATTAGCTGAAATTGAATTCCTATTTACCTAAATAGTAAACTATATTGTGTGTGAAAACCAAAACTACCGAAGATTACTTATGAACTTTATTAGGTTTTGATTAATGGGCAAATTGTCAGATATGATTATTTCATATGTTTTCTTGTAAAACCATCGTATCTTGTACTTGGAATGGTGGAAGAAAATCTTGTGTATGGTGAGAGAAATTGCAAGATATTGAAGGAAAATTGAATTGAGTAACGAAGAAAGTCCAAATAATCACTAATGCAGAAAATATTTCCTAACTTGAGGAGTGGGTTGGAGATCATGACAGAGAGAAATCTAAGAAGATGATTTGGATCCATTTTAATGATATTATTAAGTGGACCCAAACCACTGATTGGCATTGTATTATAAAGTCCAAATAATCACTAATGCAGAAAATATTTCCCGACTTGAGGAGTGGGTTGGAGAGATTCCTAAGCTTAAGTAGTTGTCTATTGTGGAACAAGTGTTTAGTTCTCATTGAACTTTCTTTGTTTTATTTTTCTTTTTGTCCTTTTTTACTTTTGGAATAGGATGAGAACCACATAACATGAGTATATGGTCAAAGTCTTCCTCTACGTTGCCAGCACTTGGCTTCTTGCTTCACTAGGCCCAAAAACCTTTTTGGAAATTTGATTAGTCTTCTTCAACTGAAAGGAAATTTCCTTGGGGTGGCTCAGAATGTGGACAATGATAAATAGAACTAGCTGTGTTTGAATATTAATCAACAGTTTTGAGCACATACTTGGTATCCTCTGTACCTTTGAGTAGAGAGAATGGTCTATTAATTCCCTTGAAAACAATATATATAGACTAGTTTATTGTCAGTTATATGTTGAATAATGTTAATTCCTGATCTAAAAAATTAACACTTCGGATCATTTTAATAATATTATTAAGTAGACCCCAATGATTAATTAGCATTGTATTAACTTTTTTTTTTTTGGATATCTAGCAAATATATATTATGTGGTGTTATATCGGAAGTGGAGGTTCGTGTTAAAGACATTTTGCATAAGATATAGTCTAGGAAATATATAACATTTTGTTAAATATTCCCTGTTGGCGTATATTTTTACATGCCAATTTGGTAAGCTGCTTTCATTTTCTTACATGGTTTGGTTTTGTACTTTGGGGTTTGGTCAATATTTTTTTAATAATAATTTTTATTGTTATTGCTGTAATTGGCTCGCTCAATGTTCGATTCCTATGGATTGGTTCGGAAGTTGAATTTGGATTTCCTGTTAAGTCTCTACATTTACAAGTTGTCTAACAATTTAAAACATGACACGTTAACTAGCATAAAATTGCTTTTAGTAATGTTTAACAAAAAAATGAGTCACAAAAGTGCTTTATAAAGAAGCACGTATTAGGTATTTTTTCAAGAATCATCCAAAAAACACTTGAGTTTTCAATAAATTTTTTAAAATGCTTCTCTATTAGAAGAACGTTATGCTAAGCTCATCAGAACATCTTTTGTGGTCACTTTTATTGCAAAATGTTTTTGATTAATTGGTCGCAAATATATATTATGCATAAAGTATAACAGTTGTATTTGAAGTTTTGAGTACAATACGTGGACTGCACCTTTTTGATTAGTTTACTGTGTTATTGATGGGAGTGGACCAAGAATCATTTATTTGGATATCTAAACTACACGACCATTCAAATACTAAGGGGAAAAATAATTATTTGAGTTTATTTCACAATGTCATCACATAATTTCAATCATTCATTTTTTAGGTAATCATCGTTTATAAGAAGTATTGAGTTCTTCTATTTATTTAAGTAATCTTTTGTAACGATCATCTTTGAGTAATGACCTAAATCATGAATATTTCGGTTAATAAGACAATATGGGTCTCTGTTTTTTTCCCTTCTATAATTCAAAATACACCATTATATATGAATATATAGCAAAATACACCATTATATATGAATACATAGAAAAAGAGATACCATCTTAGTCTCAATTATAACATGTACTGCAAGTTTGATGAATTATTGGTATCTAATTAATACTTTACATTGAAATTTATTGAACTCAAACTAGTTTCTTAATTAACTAGTACTATCTCCTTAACACTACAATACCATAACAATCTTATTATAATGACTTATCTCAGAAGTGAGTGGTATAATCCATGCAGGCACATGTGCTTCTTCGGCATAGAGGTCTGTTCATTATCTCCTTCAACTTGAGGTGCTCGCAAAAGGATTAGGAGGCATGGCTAGATTATTACCTTCTCTTTCCAACATTTGAACTACAACTTTCATTGAAGGACGATCTGTTGGATGCCATTGAATGCACCATAGACCCACAATTGCAAGTTTCCTAGCAATTGTAACATCTGCTTCATCATCACCAATATGAATTCGTAGGTCGTTGCCCTGCTCTAATAGGTTATAGATCCATTCTGGGAAGTAGACTTGGCTAGTGGAGTCCTCCATGACTTTAAAGTTTTTTCTACCTCCAACCATTTCAAGTAACAATATTCCAAAACTATAGACATCCGACTTATAGGAGACATTGCCGAAGTTCCTTGAGAAGATTTCGGGTGCAATGTAGCCCATGGTCCCCCTGGCTGTAGTCATCGATATTGCACTTTGATCCTTAGCACAAAACTTGGCTAAACCGAAATCAGAAACTTTTGGAGTGAAATCTTGGTCTAGCAATACATTATGTGGTTTGATATCGAAGTGCAGGATTCGTTGGTCGCATCCTTGGTGAAGATATTCAATTCCTTTAGCTATTCCTAGAGCGATATCTTGCAACTTATCCCAACCAATAAATGAATTCTTATTATCTGCTGATGATAAGAAATTTTGCAAAGAACAATTTGGTAAGTATTCGTAAACAAGAGCACGAATAAATCCGTCAGCACAAATTCCAACCAAGCGAACCACATTGACATGGTGGATTTGACACATTGTCCCCACTTCGTTTATGAAATCTTCCCCATTTTCATTTGAATTGTTGAGGATTTTCACAGCAACAAGTAACTCAGAGGAAAGCTTTCCTTTGAACACTGTTCCGTAGGCACCTTGACCCAACTTTTCCTTGAATTGACTTGTTATCCTCTTAATATCAGCATAGGAATATCTACTTGGCTTCATTGCTCTGTATTCATCCAAAAATCTTTCAATTCTAAGCTGATTTTCTTTTTCCTTTTTGTTTGAGTTGTAGACATAGTAGATTGTCGTCCCCGTCGCTATTAGAACTAAACAGAGTGCCGAAATACCTGCAAATATTTTATTTTTGTGTCAAATGTTTTTTAAAGCGGTTTTAGCAATTTTAAACTCTCTTGAAAACATGTTGATTAATTTCCTCACCATTATGTTCATAAAAGAAAGAAATTAGATGAAATGAAGGTCTGCGGATATAGCTCACCTAATATCTTCAGATTTGGCCTTCTATGATTACGACCTGTAAAAGTTGTTCATGAAATAAGGGCCGGTTTTCAAATAAATGAAATCCAAAATTATATTCTTCAAATTCTCATAAGCGATTATGTTGGAAAGTAAAGTAGGAGTGTAATACCTTTGCTATGTTCACATGATGGTATGGACCAATGCAGCGTCATCGAATTTGAATCTTTAGGGTAATGTGATATATAATCACGCACCTTGATACAAGACACTAGGGGCATTGATCCGAAGTCACACCCATAACCTTGATCCAAGACAGCGTAAGTATGGTTATTACCAGAATTGTTGCCATGGCATGGGCTCAATCTCGCCAGACAATCACCACCATAACTGCTGGAACAATATTCATCTCTTACTGTTGACGGTGGACAACTGAATAAGATTGCGCGGCTTACAAATTCAAAGGGAGAAGAACCATTACTGTAAAACAACTCCCTTGGCAAGCAACCATAATAAGGAATTCCTCTAATTGCATGAGAATTGTAGTTAATCTCATAAACAATGAGCTTAGTTGATGCCATCTCGAGCAAAGTCGCGTTGTATTCATCGCAAGAAAGATCAAATCCCCGGAAGCCACAATGGATTGGCTGCCTACCTTTAAGTCGAAATGGGCATCGGATTGCTGGGCCGTCCGGGCGACATCTTGTTTCTCCGCAATCTTCATGGCCTACTCCACCATTGACTCCTATTCCTATTACTACTACCACGGCCAACCACCATAAGAAATTCATGATGAGAACCCTTTCTAAGCAAATAAATCGAATTGCATGCAGATGATATAAACTCAGGGGTCAGTACTTCAATTTGATTACTTCAAGATGATATGGGCCCCACTCCATCTAGATGTTTGAGTCAATGGCGGGCGGGTCATAACTCATGCAACCCCCCTCTTCTTTTTTTGGCTTTTTATCACAAATGGTCCTTAACGTTTAAGATTTTATCACGAATGGTCCTTGAGGTTTTTTTGTGACACTAATAGTCCTTAACGTTAGGGCTTTTTATCACAAATGGTCCCTCCGTTAAAAATTCTGTTAAGTGTCTGATGTGGAAAACAAGTGGAGCTCATATTTCAATCACATTGTGACATGTGGATGGAAAAATAATTAAATAATTTTTTTTAATGAAAATTCCTTTTTTTTTTCTACAACTTTTCATCCCCCTTCCTCTACTCCATCTCTCTCCCCCTCTGCCCTCGCTCTCCATCCTCTGCCCCCTCTCTCCCCCTCTGCTCTCCCTCTCCCCCCTATCCTCTCCTTCTCCCTCTGTAAAAATAATAATATAAACCATATATATAAATCATAACCCACAATCCCCCTTTGTTTTTTTCTTGCCCATTGCCTGCCACCTGCAAGAAAAAATGGTCTTTGGGATTCTTTTATTAGTCTCTGTTTTTTTAACACAGCCACCCGCAAGCCGCAAGCCGCAACCCACGCCCAACTCCCCTACCCTCTCCCACTGTATTTTCTCTCCTCCTCTACTCTCCCCCTCTGTTTTTAATTATTTTAAGTTGTTTGAAAAAATATTTGTGTAAAAGGAAATGTGAAACTACCTTGTGCAAGTGATTATTTTGCAAAATATACAGAGGGAGAGGGGTGGGTTGCGGGTGGGTGGGCATGGGGTGGTCGGGCTGTAGAGGCAAGGAAAAAACAACAGAGGGAGAGGGAGAGCACAGGGAGGAGGGAGGAGAGAGGAGAGAGGGCAGAGGGGGAGGGGGAGAGAGACAGAGAGAGAATGGATTTTCATAAATAAAAAAAATATTATTTCTTTATTTATTTAATCCACATGTCATGATGTGATTGCACATGTGGGCTCCACTTATTACACTCAACAAAATTTTTAACGGATGGACCATTTGTGATAAAAAGCACTAACGTTAAGGACTATTAGTGTCACAAAAAAACCTCAAGGACCATTCGTGATAAAATCGTAAACTTTAAGGACCATTTGTGATAAAAAGCCTTTTTTTTTTATCTGACATTTTTTTATTTATTTATGTTGTGGTTCCAAATTTGCCCCTAAGTATAAATCAGGTAAGAAGTGTTTTCATGATGTTATTTGGCCATTACAAGGCACCCTTTTTGTAAAATTGAACCTATATCTAAGAGTACCTTTAAATTAACTGTACTAAATTGAAAATCGCTTTCTTCTGCTCTGACATCATGTCTAGAGGAAGTCTCCTATCTGCTGCTTACAGAGCCCTCCTCCTTCATCATCATCATCTTCTTCTTCTTCTTCTTCTTGTTCCTTCCTCTTGTTCCCAAACAGCTTCCAATAATATTACAGCTCATGATAACTCTGATTGTACCCGTTCTTGTGAAAATATTAACATAAGCTCTCCATTCCGATTGAAAGGAGACTCTAAACACTGCGGCGTCAGCGACAATTACAATAGCTTCGAGCTATCTTGTGAGGCCAAGGGAAATGGTACTACTCATCATGCAGTGCTATACTTGTTATCAGGAAAGTATTATGTACAAGCAATCAATTACAATAACTTCACAATCCGACTTGTGGATGCTGGTGTTCACAAGATCAAGGACAACTACTTCTCCCACCCACTCTACTCCTTCACCCCCTTCAACCTTTCTTATTACTCTGATTATACAGGTCCTTATTATTTCATCACTGATTACCCAATAAGATTATCAGTGAGGTCAACAACTTTTCTGACTCAGTCCGATCTCATCCGTCCAATGTCTATAATCTTCCTGAGCTGTGAAAATCCAATGAATCGTTCCGATCTCATTGTTGAAACAGCTCCATGCATCAGTGGGGTCAACAACTATTCTTCTTTCTCCAATTTAACAACATATTCTTATTTCATAAAATCCAATGAATCAGTGGGCCCATTTTCAGTCAATTTGGGGGATTCCTGCAAAATAACACTAATGGTTATGGTGTCCCCTTCAACTGAGGAGCACATGACGTCTTGCAAAGGAATATATAATGAAATAGCGCATGGCTTTCAACTCTCATGGCTTTATTATGCATGTATAGGAAAGTGCAGATCAGGGGAATATTGTCATCTGAACAGCACCGGCACTGGAATTCAATGCTCAGGAGGTTAGACAATTGCCAAACCTTTAAATTATAAATTATATATTAAAGAAGGCTTATTTACAGTAGTGCCTATGAAACTATGATCAAATATCAGTTTTACCCCAGGAAGTTAAACTGTAATTTCCAACAGTTAAAAAGCTAATGTTACAGTTTTCTTTTCAATGTAGCACGTTGGCGCATGATAGACGAGGTAATATATTATCTAGGTGAGTGGATCCCTCTACCCTGTAAATAGACCAACTTATGATATAAATGTGTGGTTAAATTTTCTTTGTCATTTTATTGATCGATGTCTTCACTACTGTTGCAGATATAGTTATGTACCCTATTTATACGCACTTCCACCTTGATTGGCTTTTATCAGTGAATACTGGCAACAATGACCTTGATGATACCCTTATACTTGTGCTCTATGCAATCGGTTACCTTGGTAAGAGAATACTTGTGTTTGTCTCACGGAAACATTATTATTTAGATTTAAAGGCACAATAAAAATTTATGAGAACAAAACACTTGCAAGGTTGAGATGGTTTGGAGAGGAGTATATTATTATTATTATAGTAAATTATTATCCTTCCTATTAACTCCTTTTTTATGGACCATGCAGCACTATACATAGCAGCCAAATTTACATTTGGTTTTCCCTTTATAACTGCACTGCTAATATATAAATGGCGAAGGAGGCACTTGTCAATGTATGGCAATATAGAAGACTTTCTTCGGAGTAATAATAATCTCATGCCAATAAGATACTCTTACTCGGACATCAAAAAGATGGCCAGAGGTTTCAAGGACAAATTGGGGGAAGGAGGCTATGGCTCTGTATACAAGGCAAAGCTCCGTAGCGGTCGCCTTGTAGCCATCAAGATGTTAGGCAAGTCCAAAACTAATAATGGCCAAGACTTTATCAATGAGGTTGCTACCATTGGAAGGATTCGCCATGTTAACGTGGTGCGACTTATTGGCTTCTGTGTTGAAGGTTCAAAACGTGCTCTTATATATGATTTCATGCCTAATGGATCTCTTGAGAAATACATTTTTTCTCAACAAGGAGATGTGTTTTTAAGTTGCCAGAAAATATTTGAAATCGCACATGGAGTGGCTCGTGGTATTGAATACCTCCATCAAGGCTGTGACATGCAAATTTTGCACTTTGACATCAAGCCTCACAACATCCTTTGACATCAAGCCTCACAACATCCTTCTAGACGAGAATTTTACTCCCAAGGTCTCTGATTTTGGGTTAGCAAGGCTATACCCATTGGATAATAGCATTGTATCTTTGACTGCAGCAAGAGGAACCATGGGATACATTGCTCCAGAACTGTTCTACAAAAACATTGGAGGTGTTTCGTACAAAGCCGATGTGTATAGTTTCGGAATGCTATTGATGGAAATGGCTGGTAGAAGGAAGAACCTGAATGCGGGTATAGAACAATCAAGCCAATTTAGCCAAATCTACTTTCCAACATGGGTTTCTAATCAGTTGAAGGCAGGAAAGGACATAGAAATAGGAGATGATGCAACAGATGAGGAAAAGAAGATCATAAAGAAGATGATGATGGTGGCTTTATGGTGCATACAAATGAAGCCTATCGAACGCCCTTCAATGAATAAAGTAGTGGAGATGCTTGAAGGAGAAATTGAGAGCCTCCAAATGCCTCCAAGGCCTTTCTTATACCCACAACAAATTCCTACAGATGAAGTTGGTGTGGACAATGAAAGTCCCTGTGCATCAAGTGCTTCAAAATCTGAAGAGATTACTTTGATTGCGGATGCAAATGAAGTGAATTAATATTAGTCAAGATGTGGATCTATGTAAGGGAAAGTTAGCAGATCTACGCTGTATTTGATCATAGCACAAATATGTTTACATGTTGTAATTGACTTAAGCAAATAATTAGCCTCTGCCTTTGGTTATTGTTTAAGAAACTGCCTCCAGAAATGCAATGACTTAAACTTTGATGACAATTAGGTTTACACAAATGAATTGCCCAAGAGAAACAATTCATTTGTACATGGATTTGTTATCGTGTGGGCTTATTATGCTTGAACCAAGGGTTCAAAATTAAACAAGACCCTATACGTCAAATAATCTCCATATCAGAATTAGAATCCAGTTCTACCGACAATGACTAAACCATATGTAAGAGTTTACAGACTCAGAGCAAAGCTACAGACTTGGATTTGGACCAAAGTGAAACTCAAACTCAAACTCAAAAACCTTAGTGCAAATCCCTAACCTCCTTAGCTTCTAGGGCTGAAATCTGATGCAACTCTGATGTGGAAATACCATACCCCTTTTGTGAACTAGAGCTTAATGGAGTCAGCAATTTATAGTGCAAACTACACGACTGAACCACGGGCAGGAACGAAGAAAAAGCTTAAAAAACATTAGCCTAAGCTGCACAATCCACGTCGGCCGACCGTGGAGACCTTCCAAAGGGAAGTGCCAGTTTCACTAAATTCTAAATTCTTAACATAGGAATATGGCAGACAAACTTGATTAACAAATAAATTAAAATAAAAAACCGCAACTAAACCAATCTGATAAGTGGTAGAGTGGTATAATCTTCTCTTCTGACATAGATAACACACATCACACAAGTAGAAGACATTACTGTTAAAACTAAAAAAAAAGCTCTCTATTAGATCATTGATCCCATCCTCAATCCTAAAAAAAGATCTTGATTTTCAAATCCACTAGGATCAGCAAAGCCTATAGATGTTCTAAACAACCACTCGTAGGTGGATTCATCGAGTTTAATAACCAAGGCCAAAACAAGCATGAGACAGATGTTCTAAGCAACTACTCTGTTTCTTTCTAGTTTCTACTAAATAATGTTGCCTCCATCCATTTTCAAATCCTCCAGGTCTAGGATAAGCAAGCCTCCATCCAAAAAAACCACGAGCCATTAAAGGCAAATGAGCTCTACTTGACCTCTATCAAAAAGACAACAAGAATCAACTGAGTAGAACAAGCAACCATGCTCAGCTAAGATGTAGTATTTTGGAAGGAGAAAAAAATAAAACAAACTCAATTGCAACCATCACTAACCAGAAACAACAAAAGAATTGTAGTTAAAAATATATACAACAACTTAACCTAAATCCATAAACTCATCTTACTACTAATTATACAACAACACATTCCTCGTTCCCAACTTGTCACAATTTCAGAGACTTCAATTGAAAAGTGAGAGATTTAAAAAATTACCATTTCCATCACACGCATTGCCCCCATCTCAAACAACAACCTGGCAATCTCTTGACCCACCGGCCAAAGTACCCAACCCGCCTTCGACGAAAGAGAAACCGCCACACTACTGCACAAAACCCTCAAGAGCCGCCGCCTCAGCCTCCACCCACCTCTCCGAAATTCAACCCTAGCAAAAAGCCTCACGTTGAAGCTCACGCTCCCACGCGCCTTGTCCGCGTCGATGCCGCGCGCCACCGTAGCGCCAACGAACGATTCGCCGCCGAGAAAGTCGCATTGACAGACGTCCGATCCTTCAGTCCCCTGAGCGACGGCGGAACCCGAGTCTCCGAAATGAAGCCGGGGCCGTAGTAGATAGAGGACTCGACGTCGTCGTATCGTATCCTGAGCTTCTTGTTGGGGTTGTAGGCAATGAAGCCGACGGACCACGTTCCGGTCACGGACTGCGAGGCGGAGGAGACGTTGAAGTGGGAGAGAGAAGCGAGTCGACTTGGAAGTCGGGGACCTTGGGGCGGAGGATGAGCCAGACGACGAGGAGGATGCAGCCGACAATGACGAGAGGGCGACCATGGCGCCGACGAAGCGGCGGATGAAGGCCGCTCGTGGGTTGTAGGCGTTGGAGTAGGGGCCTCGGGGTTGGGTTTGGGTGGGGTTAGCGGAGTATGGGTAGCCGTCGTTGGGCTGGGCGTAGGGTGGGGCCGGGTAGCCCGTGACGGGTCGGGTGGGGTCGGTCATGTTCGGGGTTTGAAGAGTTCTGGGAATTTTGGGGATTTTCGGGGTTTATCAATTTACCGATTTTGTGGGGAAAAGGCAGAAAAGAGAAACGAGAAATCTCTCGGGGTATTTTTAAAGTGATTGAATTGTGGTGGGTAAAGTAAAGAATTTGGGATTAATTAGGTTTTTTTAATGCGAATCGGGTTTTACATATTGTGCATTCCACTACTAAAATTCTACTTAAAATATCAATATCATTTACGATTTTTAAGTGTCCGTTTGGTATTACTTATTTGAGGTCATAAGTGATTATTTTAGAATATTTTTGAAAATTCAACTTGTTTGATAAGAGATAATATAGTCACTTATTGTGAATAACTACAGTGAGATAAAGCAATTAGGAAAAGCATGTAATGAATTGTTTTCATTTTTTGATGATACGAGAATCAGTTTTGAAGAGCCGCTAGGCTTTAATGAAACTTTCAAAATTTTGAAAATAATCCCGTCTTTTTCTTCCACACTCTCGTCTCTCTTCTCCTTCCTATCGTTCGTCGTTAGGCCCTCTCTTCCACATTCCTCATTCCAAAGCTATCACTCTTCTTTTTCTATTTCATTCGTTCTTCAATTTTTGTTGTTTGATCGATTAAAGCTTCAATATTAGGTTTATTTTTCTTGTCAATTTCTTTCTTCCTCAGTTAAGGTTAGAGAAGCTTCTCAATATATAATGGGTTTATTCTACAAATCAAACTAATAAACTATGAAATTAATCAATTTCGTTTTTCATTTTAAGAATTTATGAGCTTGCATCAATGATCCCTAACTTGTTTGTTTCAATCAACCAAACAAGTGATTAAATTGAATTTTGGCTTCTTTTGTTTCGCTTCTTGTGATAGGACATGTCATTGCATATTATAGCTACAAACACAACCTGAATCTTACGAATTCTTTACCTCAATCTATAAACTCAATTCGTTTTGATTTATTTTTTTTTCTTCCATTTTAGCAATAATAATTAATAAAATAAGCCTACACTTTTGAGGTTGGGTACATCAAGAACAGTCATGCTGAGCAGCAAAGACGACCTTCAGCTAGCTAGCTATCAACAGCCACTATGACTATAAGTTAACTTGGTCTGTGTTGAAATTTGTGGGTTTGATGTCTCTGCATGTATTTTTATGTTTGAATTCAAACATTTGCTTTGTGTAGCATTTTGAGGTTTGTGTAGCTATTTGTTTCTTTATATTGTTTTATTTCTGCTTAGCCTATACAGGGGATTGGATTTTGATTAATTTGTGCTTGTATTTGGTGTTTGTTTATTGAGAAAGCAAACAATTAAGTTTTTGGTTACTGATAATATGCTATAGTAGTTGCTTCTTTATTTAGCACAGCTGTAACAATAGTAATAACAGTTTAGGTATGAGCAAGTATTCTCATCTCACCAATAGTTGAGCTTGCTAGATTTTGGTCCAGTTTCAATTTTCAATGCAATGCATTCAAATATGGATGATTGGCATGACAGCGCATGATTTGTGATTGTTGAAATTAATGCATATTTCTAGAAAAATCTACAAGCTTGAAGAAAAGGAATGTCGGCTAACACAACTAAGTTTGAAGAAAGTTCCAGAACAACCAACAATTACATGCAACTATGAAGATTATTCTAGAAAGCCACACTTGTGGAGTAAAGAGATCAAGTCGGTGGAAGAAATCTCTAGAGCATACAAACATGTGGCTAAGAAATGAAACAGCCCAAGTCGGTGGCTGTGTATGTCGGCAATCAAAGCCTATAAATAAAGTGGAGTCTAACAAGAGAACTCCCAAACCATTAGGGAGCTAAGAGCTACCCAAATTAAACTATGTTGAGGAGCCAATAAGCTCACAATCAAAATGTAAGGGCCAAATAGCCCAAAATTAATGCAGTATGTTGTCTTCTTTCTAATCAATATGTTCATGTGTGCCAATAAAGGTTATAATTGGTCAGGCTCAAACCAAGAGGGCAAACTTTGAATCTCAAAGTGTGTGTTGGTCAGCTAATGGATTTTAATTAATGATTTTTTAGGAGAATTGGCAAATTAGTTTACTTCTGTTAGTTACCATTAGGTCCAAGCATTAGTATTTTGTAAGTACAAATGAAACATTATATATGTATTGAGTTTATGAAGCCTTGCGCATTTCTAACATTATTAATAAGAGATTAAATTTTTGTACTTCAATTTTATGTACTATTTGTTCTTGATAGCAATGATTTAACAATTTCAACATGATACTTTATTTATTTAATAATTAAAATAATTATTAGATGCAATGGTTAAGAAATATATTTAAGTAAAAATGAAAATGAAAATACTTTTCTTTTTACAAAACACTTGAATACAAAAGTCATTTGAACATAATACCCTTTTTGGTCATTATACACAATTCACAACACTTTTACACAAAAAGTTACCAAACATTGAGAAATTGATTATTGTACCAACAACACTTCTAACAAAAAGTTTACCAAATGCCAAACTGCTTTATTTCACAGCTGATTTCTCTCACAACAAATCTAACAGTGATTATTTTCATTAAAACATCTTGATGTAGTCAATAAAATCGACCAATATTTGTTTAAAATAACAATAATTCAATTGAGGTTTTATATATAAAAGCGATAATCTAAATTAGAAGAGGGAGGGGGGTTTCTTAGACACTTGTGTCATAGGGAGAACCTGAGACTACTAATCTACAAGTCAATGTCATTTTCCATTGGGGGCTTTAATCAAGAATGGTTTTATATTTTAGGTGTTTTTTTTCACAAATGATGTTTGAGAGAATAATTAAAAGTTAGACAGTTTAGATCATTAAATTATAATATGATGTGCGTCAACTGAAACTCTTTGCTCGAACCCAAAAGCACAATTATTACTGAAAAAGTGTATTAATTACCAATTAATGAGCTACTTCATTCCCATGTTTGGTAAATGCATTCTTGGGAATGCAATACCTAACTCATGGGTATGAACTTCTCATATAGTGGGGAATTTCATACCATTGGCCCCCCATTTAGGAAAGCATCTAATGCAGTTTTTTTTACTAACTTATCCTTGTTATAATATCTAAATACCACTTTTGACCCTTAAAAAACTCTTCATATTAATAAACTTTAATAATAAAAAAAATCAAGCTTCTCCAAAAAGAAAAAATCAAGGGTATTGTTGGAAACTGAACTTCTCATTCCTAATCCTGCACAAACCAAACATGGAAATGGGAGAAAATAGCATTTCCTAATCCTCATTTCTTAGCGTCATGGGATTAGACATGGGAAGTTCATTCTTAGGAAGTTCAGTCCGTCAACCAAACGGGCCCCAAGAATCTATTGCATTCCTAAAAGGACACAAATTAATGTGCAAACAACCAATTAAAAATACCCGCAAGTGCACGAATCTATCGAAGTATAGATTATGTAAGTACGGGGTTCGATCCCACGAAGAACTTGTCGGCTTCCTATAAGTTCTAATTTGAGTACGTAAAGAACACTAATTTAACACACCACAAATGCACAAATGCAAATTGGAAACTAAAAATGAGTAAAGAAATGTAAAAGAAATGAAACAACACAAGAAACCAAAAAAAAACAGAAACAGCACTTTCTATCACCCTTTTATCACCTGTGAACAGTGCCATGAACAGTGAAAATGAACAGTGGCGACCGGTCGTCACTGTTCACGACCGGTCGTTTTGGGCAGATTCATGTGCGACCGGTCGCCTGGCAGTGACGACCGGTCGTTTTTGGGCAGATTCGTTTCTCTGTTTTTCCAGTTTCGACCTCTGTCCAGTGTTTTGCCTATAACTTTCCAACCGTTTATCCAAATTTCACGTTCTTTATACGGTTGGATTCAGCACACAAAAACGAAGAACACAGCGCGGACCAAAAGTCCAAAACAGTTACGAAAATAAATAGAATGTAGTAAACAAGACACACAACGTATCAAACACACAACTCACACACACATGGGGGGGGGGGGTTTGGTTTGGTTCAAGTGACCTATTTCTATTGCATGAAAGTAAATGGACTTTGAATTTAAATGAGAATAGCAGAGATGAATTATCAAATTGTGAAATTAAAATGTAACAAACACTAGGGTTTCGAAATCCACCCTAAACAATTCTACCCAAGTTCATGAATACTCAAGTGACGAACTCTAAACGTGTTGATGAAGATGTTCGCAATCAAGACCAGTACGAGTGGCTCAAGACGCATTGATTCTCTCTAATGTACGTAAAGTGCAGTACGAGTGCTACAATACTTGTGCCTTCCCTATAATCGAATCTAGGTGTGCTTAGTACTTTGATTCAATTACAAGAAAAACCCATTAAGTTCAAAGAGAATATGAACATCACAAGAACCCTAATAGCATGGTGTTTACATTAGGTATTCAAGAAACCAATTCACATGGATGATTCTTACTTCATCCATTTATTGCTTAGGATAACATGAAGATACACATAATCCCAACAATCTCAAGAAGCATGCTTTCAAAGGAGATCAATCAAAGAAGAACATACATCAAGGATAGATTAATTTGGTGAATTGGAATTCATCAACAATATCTAGAAATTCATACACTCAAGCATCAAAACAATAAGGTAATCATGTTTAGGGCTTCAACCTAAGCCCTAGCTATGGAGTTTAGTTCCTCATACTTATTTCAAATACAAACTCAAAACAAAACTAGAAAGAAGTTACAGATTTTGTGAGCATGGGAGCTCAAGGTCTTCAATGGTGGAAATCTCTTCCACTTCTTGCTTTGTTGCCCTTGTCTTCCTCCTTGAGCTCCCTAGCTCCAAGCTTCATCTCCAGCTCCAAAATCTCTGCAAATTGTGGAATGATTCTCATTGCAATGGCTGATGCTCTTTGCACTCCTTTTGCTTCCCTCTCTCCTCCTTTCCAGCTTTTACTTTTAGTATTCTAATGCAAAGTCTTCACCCATTGTCTTCTTGTCCCCTTGCAAATGATGAAGCCTTGTCCTCACAAAGATGCCAAATGCTTCAGAAAATATCTCATCTACTAAGGTAAATTCTTGTTACCAAGTGTTATGGTAACAAGAATAATCAAGATGACACAATAGAGGTAAAAGCTGGCCAACTCCGGATTTCCAGAGCTGTGGTAACATGTTGGATTGGTTGGACAGGCAATACTTGTCCAATGGAGCTCAAATTTGGATATGTTGTAGTTAACATCTATTGGAACAAGTCTCATGAAGATCATGACCTCATCCGAGCACCAGAGCATGTTGATCCTAGGCCAAGAAGTTGACCTACGAAAATGAACAAAAACAAAGTTTATAACCAATAATGCACTTTTAGCTCATTTTCATTCCAACCAAGGTAAAATCTAACAAAACACAAAAAGGAAGTAAAAAGCTATAAAATGTCAAGAACTAACTCAAAATAGTGGGTGAATAACATGAAAAATCATGTGTAAAAATGAACCGAACAGAATCCTGTCATGCAAGATTGACCGCCAAGCCAGTTAATTGAATAGTTCCAACTCACAATTTAAAAGACTATGGGCAACCCGCTCAAAGCTTGTATTTGTGTCTTCCTCTTTCAGCAACTCATCAATTAATTTTCTTTCAACTTCTATAGGCCTTGCTCTTTGCTGCTGACATGTGGGATTGATGGACTGCAAGCTAGGTAGTTCCTCTTCCAAATTTTTCAGAGTTGATCTCTAATGACAATCCAAAAGACAAGGCCTTCCCAGTGTTTGAAGGACTAACATCATTAAGGACTGAAGACAGTCTCCAATACATTGAGGGACTAAAAGCCTGTGACTCATATTGTGGCATCATTGGAGAGGGATTTTGGCATTGTTTCTTATATCAGCGCCTAATGGCATATTATGTACTTTATTTTTCCTAATATACGGCGATATGGATGTAGTACTTTCCTTTAAAATACATATAGTAATTACAATAGGGACGGTTTTATGTCTCTTGATGTTTCTAGAGACAGAGATATAATATTTCATTCCAAATAGCATTTTTTTTAGGGACTGTTTGTCCACCAGTCTCTAAAAACAGGGTCTGTATTGCTCAATTTTCTAGTAGTGGAAGCTTCAGGCGCACGACTTCTTATTTAGAAGAAATTGAGACACAAACATAGTTTAATTTCAAGCCCTTTTAATCTCCTCAAAACATCTTTCATTCACATATGTACCTTCAAAAAGAAATATGTTATTTCCGTGAAAAAGTACATTAGAATCTTGAGAAGACGAGGCTTTCAACCAAGTTAATTGAATAGTTCCAACTCACAATTTAAAAGACTATGGGCAACCCGCTCAAAGCTTGTATTTTTGTCTTCCTCTTTCAGCAACTCATCAATTAATTTTCTGTCAACTTCTATAGGCCTTGCTCTTTGCTGCTGACATGTGGGATTGATGGACTGCAAGCTAGGTAGTTCCTCTTCCAAATTTTTCGAGTTGATCTCTAATGACAATCCAAAAGACAAGGCCTTCCCAGTGTTTGAAGGACTAACATCATTAAGGACTGAAGACAGTCTCTAATACATTGAGGGCTCGTTTGGTACACAGGATTGGCTTGGACTGGCTTGGACTAAATTTAGTACCATGTGGCCCTGTTTGGCATGCTTCACTAAGCTTCACTGGACTGGACTGACTGAGTTAAATAGTCCTAAAAATCTATGTTTGGTAAGGGAGGGGATTAAGTTAAATGAGATTATATAATCCAATGGGTAAAAAAACAACGGACTCGCTTGTCTAATATAGCGAGCCCAAAACTTGGTTCGCTAAATAGTGAAGGTGCTATTTTGTACACGGAGTCCGGCTGAATACCACCACCACCATCAAACACATGAGCCCGAAACATCAAACATACCACCATCAAACCCACAACCAGCCACCACATACCCAATCGAACCATCACCATCACCTAATCAGTCAATCGAACCATCATCACCAGCCACCACATACCCAGCTAAACCACCAGCACCACCCAATCGAACCATCACAGCCATTAATCAGTGGAACCATAGAGAGAGAGAGAGAGAGAGAGAGAGAGAGAGAGAGAGTTGATGGTTGGATCTGTAGTGGCATTAAGAGAGAGTGAAAAGGAGGGAAGGAAGAAGAAAAGATAAAGGAAAGAATAGGAAGAAGGAAACAAAGAAAAATAGAAACGGCCTGGGAATGGAAAGAAGAAGAAAGGAGGAAGGAAGAAAAAAAAAGGGAAACGGGCCAGGGAAGAAAAGGAAGAGGAAAAGACAAAGGAGAGAAGAGGAAGGAAGAAAGGAAAAAAGAAAAGGGAACGGCCAGAGAAGAAAAGAAAGAAGAAAAGACAAGGGAGAGAAGAGTAAGGAAAAATAAAAATAAAAAGAAATGAGATAGTTTTAGTCTTTCAAAAATATAAGAATTTTATTTATTTTTAGGCTAAAATCCTTAATTAAAATTAAATATTAAAAAAAAAAATTAGTCCGACACAACACCAAACATAAGTCTTCACTATTTTTACAATCCAGTTTCTTAGTCCGACGCAACACCAAACGTAGGTTAGTACTTAATCCAGCTTAGTCCAATCCGAGCTAATTCAAGACAGTCCTAGGATTTAATCCGGTCCATAACAGTCCACCATACCAAACGACCCCTGTTTGTTTTATCTAATCCTAGTCTTAGATGGGATTGCTAATACCGGGCCCACCAAAAACACCTCCTTAGGAGGGGACTACTAATCCCATGTGGAAGGAGAGGATTAGCTAGTCCCAATTCTCACCAATGTATAAAATGCATATATTATATTGTAAAATTAATAACATATATTATTATTATTAAACTTACTTACACATATACTATAATGTACATATATACATGTATATACACATAAATATATCATATATGTATATATATACATACACATATATACATATATAATATATATAATATACATATACATATATACATGAATATTATTATTATAATATACACATATACATATTAATATTATAATAATAGCATACGTGTATATATGTATATGTATATTATATATATTATATATTATAATACATATATATATATATATATACACGTATATATACATATATGTGTATATATATTATACCCATGTGTGTATTATAGTATACATATACACATATATACACATATACATTATATATGTATTATATATATTGTAATACACATATATACATGTATATACATGTATATATATATATTATAAAATACATATATATATATATATATATGTATGTATTATACCCATGTATATATTATAATATACATATATACACCTATATACACATATATTATATATGTATATTGTATGCATATATATATATATATATGTACACATACATGTATATACATGTATATATATTATAAAATACATGTATATTATATATATATATATATATATATACACATATGTTTATATTATTTATAATATACATATATACATGTATATACACATACATGTCACATATATTATAAAATACATATGTACACATACATAATACATGTATTTATACATATATACATATACATAGATAGTTTTGAAAAAAAAAAAAAATCTAGTCCTAGTCCAAGCATACACCAAACGCAGGATAAGTGTTATCCAACTTAGACCAAGCCAAGCCAAGCCAAGCCAGTCCCTAAGCATAGTCCATGCCAAGACAGTCATGTGTACCAAACGAGCCCTGAGGGACTAAAAGCCTGTGACTCATATTGTGGCATCATTGTAGAGGGATTTTGGCTGTTTCTTATATCAGCGCCTAATGGCATATTATGTACTTTGTTTTTCCTAATATACGGCGATATGGATGTAGTACTTTCCTTTAAAATACAGATAGTAATTACAATAGGGACGGTTTTATGTCTCTTGATGTTTCTAGAGACAGAGATATAATATTTCGTTCCAAATAGCATTTTTTTAGGGACTGTTTGTCCACCAGTCTCTAAAAACAGGGTCTGTATTGCTCAATTTTCTAGTAGTGGAAGCTTCAGGCGCACGACTTCTTATTTAGAAGAAATTGAGACACAAACATAGTTTAATTTCAAGCCCTTTTAATCTCCTCAAAACATCTTTCATTCACATATGCACCTTCAAAAAGAAATATGTTATTTCCGTGAAAAAGTACATTAGAATCTTGAGAAGACGAGGCTTTCAACCAAGTTCGATTACGATCAGAAATTGTGGCGTCAATGTAATGAAACCTCGTGGATGACCATACCTCTACACTTGGTGCAGTCATGAATTCATAACAAGTAAGAATTTGATAATTTCTCGACTATGGCATGTCTGGATATGCATGTACAATAGTAACTTCATTGTTTCCATGACCTACGTACAATTATCACACCTTCTGGTAATGAATGAGCTTCTCGTTCATATTTGTTGAGACGTTTGTTGCAACAAAGACGAGTTTAACTCCAAGTCTCCGATGTTGATCATCTCTTCGATTATGTCTTTTAAGATATAACATAACCGACAGTCCGAAGGAACTAACAATATTACTTGGAGTTATTTGTCTTACTGCCCTTGGCAGCGAGAAGCTCGTAATAAAAAAATCTCTGAAATTGATTTTGATTGTCACGAGAGGTATATATACCTTAGGTTCCTTTACCATTTTTATTCCAAATTTTCCTTTCCTATTAGGAGGTTTCAAGTGTTGTTGATTAAAGTCGGCACTCTATTATATATTTACCTTTTATTTTTTGTTTCCTATATGCGATTCATGAAAATAATCACACTTTAGTAAAATAATTTTTCAAAATAATCTATATGTTAACACGATGATCACTTACTTTATGTGTTTGTAATAAAGATATTGGTAATTTATTAAAGACTAGACTCTCCGCACGCGTTTCAGCGCAGCGCCTCGAGAGGCTTTTTTTTAAAAAATTTAAATTTATTTTAGAATTAAAAAAGATAATGGGTAGTTGTGTTCCATAAAAATAGGATCCATTATCTTATTTTTCTTTTAATTTTAATTTTTTTAAATATGAAAAAGTGTGAATTTACCATATTATCCTCATTTAATTAATAATTTCAATTCTTAATATTTGCATTAACCATGTGCATTTTCTAGTATTTTGAATGTTTCACCATTCTCTGCCTTTTGCTTTATATAAATAGATATAGATATATATTATATATTAGAAGAAAAAAAAAGTGAAAATTAAATTAAACTATGCAAGATAGAAAAGTCTTTTCATAAATACAATCATAATAAACCAAACGCTCTAGTATTCACATATAAGAAGATCACCCATACTCTGAATCATAGCCGCATTCGGCTGTCTCTCCTGCCAATATTGATCCAGCTGTCGTATTTGAAGAGAATTGAACCCTCAACTTTTCACAGTTAAACCATATCTCAAACGTTCCTGGTGCACAAGCAAAAATCCATCGCCAACCGCCCCATTCTACACGGATCTTTGCATGAATTTTGACGTTGAAATTCACAGCCCGAGTTTGGCTCCTTTCTGCATCAATGGCTCTGGCTATCTTGTTGCTAACAACTGCGGGGGAGGCAATAACAGCGACCGACAAGAACTCTGTCTCCTCCGGCTGCTGAACAAAAGGCCTGATCAATGCTCCTCCGAGAAACTCATCACTGTAAAAGACCTCGGCGTCGAGTACCTGATAAGTTACCCTAACAATGCTATAAGGGTTTGTCAAGAAGAAACTGATGTTCCAGAGAGCAGTTACTTGAGAGTTGAGAACAGAGACTTTGAAGAGCTCAACCGAAAACGAGTGCACCTGGATGCCTGAGGAGGAAAACCCTTTTGGTGTTTGATATAATGTGGCTGAAAAGAATAATGTCACAAGTAAAAACAGGGAGATAATACACGTCACGAACTTGTTCCTATCCTCCGCCTCCTCCTCCTCCTCCTCATCATCATCAGCCCTTTTCAGATTTTTCTTAGGTGATGGTGGAAGCAGAGGTGTGTTCTCGTCAACTACAACTACAACCACCTTTTGGTCTGCCGATTTTGCTTCAATATTGACTGCTTCCTTTACCTTTGGGTGTAACTGTTCTCTATCAATGTCGTGTGGCGGTTCTTCATGATTCTGCTGCACTGCTATACTCATGTTTAGTTTAAATTTAGGGTTTGTGTGTTTGCTTGCTACGAATTAATGCCGAAAGAAGATTATGATGAATTAATAAGAAAATCTAGCAAGCCCCTGGTTTCTGGTTATTGGCGTTGTTGGTTGTCTTTTAAAGGGTAACCAAGGAGGAGTTGTTTGTTTGTATTTCTAATTCCTAAATACGGTAGATTCTTTATTTTATTTTTTTGTTTGAAAAGGGAAATTCTTTCCAAAGAAGATAACCACTCATGGATGTTTACTTACAAGCAATGAGCATGGGAAGAAAAGGAAGTTTTTCAATTCCTGACTTCCCGGATTACTGACACATAAGGAATGAAATATACGTAAGACCCACCTTAAATCCTTAATCACATAACTTTAAAATCAAGAACCAAATAAACTAAGTGTTGTTAATTCTTAAATCCTTAATCACATAACTTTAAAATCAAGAACCAAATAAACTAAGTGTTGTTAATTCTTGTTCTCCAAAAATAACCTTACAACTTTATCCCAATTATTTTGATTTCAATATGGTTAGTAAATTACTTAAATGGGAATGACTTGTTCTCATACCAAGTCATTCCAACTGTATCCCAATTATTTTATTCACGAATTCACCTACTAAGAGTTAAATTTAGATGCAAGGATCTTGTAATTTATGTGATTAAGAGCATTTATCTTGATATTTGAGGTCCTAGATTTTATTTTTTCTTAATAGCGCTAGTATAAAAATAAATAAATAAAATAAAGTCAAATTTAGACTTGTAGATAACAATTGAATATTCTTTGTCGTATGGAATACGAATTCCAGCAATGGCCAAACTCTTGCTTTACCAGATTTGAAGTACATCGCGGTGCGTTGCCAGACTTACAATATTGCAGTGGCATTTTAATAAATAAGAAATATAATAGGAACAGAAACAAATTCATATCATTGTCACAGTTATTGGTGTTCACAAAAAAGATTAACGGGCATGGGTATTGGTGTTCAGAAAATAAAGGTTTGCATTGGGATGCTTTTTAGTATATAGGACACCAAAAACGTGTCAATATAAACTCGTTTTGTGGACACCAATATCCATGCCCATTGAAAGTTTTTTTTAGTAGCGAGAATTGGTGAATGGGAATATAAAAGTTTGTGATCAAGAGCTCCATTGTGCAAAGGCATCACAGTGAAATATCAAAACTTTGCATAAAAGTTTTTTTTTTTTTTAATAATATAGGCTCCTATATTGGGTATAATAGTAAATCTCCCAGGTAATCAAATCTCTTTTTATCCATTACTAGTAGGGGTGGGCACAGTTCGGATTGGATCGGTTTCATGTCAAAACCACAACTGAACTAATTAAAATATAACGGTTTGGTTTGGTTCAATTTGGATAAAAGTTATAAGGAAAAACCAAACCAATCCAAACCAATTTAAGACGGTTTGGTTTGGTTTGGTTTCGGCCAATTTGGGCCTAAGCCCAATCCTCTTTCTTTTTGCATTTTTTCAACATTACTAGCCCAATTATAACTAATAAATTCACAACTTACTTCTTACATAAATCATCTTCTAGAGTACAAAATCATCCTAAAGCTCAAAAGGTCATAAAACTTCATATTTCACTAACTAATATAGCTCAATTCAAATATTCATATATAGTTATTAATTAATTAGAGTATTACACGTATAAAATAAAATAAAATAAATAAATATACACATAAACGGTCTGGTTTGGTTTAAGCCGATTTACAAAAGCTCAAAATCAAACCAAACCAAACCATATACGGTCCGGTTTAATTTTCAAACCGTTTGACGCCCGGTTTCATCAGTTCGGCCGGATTGATGCCCACCCCTAATTACTAGTCTCCTGCACGCGCTTTTGCGCCTCCGAGAGGCTTTTTTTTTTTTTTTTTTAATTATATATTTTAAATTTTAAATTTATTTAGAATTAAAAAAGATAATGGGTAGTTGTGTTGCATAAAAATAGGATCCATTATATGATTTTTCTTTTCATTTTAATTTTTTTAATATGAAAAAAGTGTGAATTTACCATATGGTCCTCATTTAATTAATAATTTCAATTCTTAATGTTTGCATTAATCAATGACATTTTATGGTATTTTGAATGATTCACCATTCTCTGTCTTTTGCTTTATATATATAGATTTATAAGATAGGTGTCATTTTTATTACTAGACTTAAAATCACCTTAAGTTATATACAACTAGTTGGTCAAGAAATCATATCATAATATCATATATATAATTTCTAGTTCAGAATTAAGCATGATGTATAAAAAGAACTAGCAAACAACATGCATAAATTTCTGAAATGACAAATTAACAATAACGCTGAATTGGAGAAAATTCCTCACAACTGATAAAAATTACAAACATATATGTGAAGATCATATTTGCTTTCAACCAAAATGGCATTCGCGTCGCCCTCTGGGAAAGTTTGATCCAACAAGGTTGCCAACACTGTGATTGAAACCATGGAATCAGGTATATATTTATTGATTTCAGTATTCTTGCAAAGGCATATATTTATTGTTTGAGAAAAAAAACACAACATGTTTTCGGGTATGACAGCCAAAAAAGCTAAGTTTGTATATGACATATCGGAAGCCAAGTTGTACGCCATAAAAAAAAGCTGCGTTTTGTGTATGACAATAATATTAGGGAAATCTGATAGTAAAGAAAAATTTCATTATTTTCTAAAATTCCTTTAAATGCATGTAATGCAAACAAGCCTAATCCAACTTTTTTATTACACTCCCGAACCAAAACAATAATTTTCAACCATCAACTTTCTCTCACCCACAACAAAAGACAAGAGAAAAACCCTTCAACTCTCATGGCTGATAACATGAGGACCACTACCTACCACACTTTCTTGCCAACCACAGCTGAAGAAGAGGAGGCAAAAAGAGCCAACAGTCCTGAGAATCAAGCAAGACGCATTCAAGTTGAAATTAGAAAGCGTTCACCGGAACCATTTATGGATATTGGAAGTACTATAATGTTTAGCTAGTCGATTTGGAATTTTATTAGTAACTTTGAGTTTCATGGATATTGGAAGTACTATAATGTTTTTCTATCATATTGAGGAATAATATATTATATATCACCAATCCACAAAGGCATACAATTAGCATTTTTCCACCTCTTCACTAGGCAAAACACTAGCCGTATATTGTGTTCTTCATTTTAATTACCTTCTGATTAGGTAATAAGTGGTTGACTTACTGTTTGATGTATATGTCGGAAGTTTGAATAGAAAAACTAGTCTCACAAATAGGGCTGCCGTTTCTGAAAGGGCACCAAGATGTCTATGTATAAAACATCCAAAATCTGCGATAGACAGCAAATGTTAATGACTCACTCACAATAATCTCTCAGTAGAATCAAGAGTGTACACCCGACCTCGATTCCCCACTGCCTTAATATCGCTTGTATCAAAATAAAAATGACATAAAAATATAGATTTAAAATATCAGGACTTCAATAAAAATGTGCCCTAAATCAAAAAACAAAAAGAGCCGGGTTAAATCTAATTATAGTTTAGGGAAATGGCGGCTTTGCCCCCAGCGCAGCTAATTTATTCAATATTATCCCCATTTTGAAATATAATCACAAATACCCCCTATAAAAACTCCATATTGACAACTTATTGCCCATCCTTCACTTAGGTTTTTTTTGTTCTCAGTCGTTGCTCTTCTTCTTCCTCTTCTATCTAGTCTCTTCCTCATCCTCTTCTTCCTTCTGCCAAACCTCACAGGAATCCACCTCCACCATAGAATCTCGCTTAACTCAATCTCCTCTTAGTTATATCTTCAAACTAGGAGCTAATTTGAACCTCAAGGTTGAACCCCAAATTTGGAATCGAACCCTAGCCAAGGCGTGACTCACCACCTCCGTCGTCGGCCTCCATAACGGAGCCACAATGTGACTCTCCACCTCCGTCGTCGACTCCAACCACAAAGCCATGACACCTTCATCTTCGATCTTCACTGTGGTGAGTTCTAATATTGGTTTTGCTTTTTTTTTTTTTGGGTTTATGTTATTGATTGAGATTATTGGGCGATTACTTTTACTATTTTGAATGAGACATTAATGGGTTTTTGTTGTGGTTTGTTTGCTGTTTCTGTGATTGAATGAAATTTACCAACTATTTCTTGTGGTTGTCAAGCTCTTGGACTTGGATAAATTATTTTGTACTTAAGATTTGTCTCTGAAATCATGCATGCACTGTTTTGTGATTGAGACTTGGACATGCAAACCTCCTTGAAAGTGGTGTATTCACTCTTTTGTGATTGTGATTTGTCTGTGAAATCGCTTAGGTGATATATCAAATTAGGACTTCTGGATTTTCTGAGCAACCTGTAAGAATACATATAAAACTCATACATGCTCTCTGAAATAACAGTAATGTGGGTTTTAACCTAAGAAACCAACATCATAATTTGAAACCAGTAGCACCACCAACAAATGCAAGATTCTCATCCTTTACTTCTTTTGAAAGTGATTGGAGATTTTGTAAGTTTTATGAGAATGCCAATATTTTAACATACGTTTCATAGTGTAAAGTTGGCATATGTTGGATCTTTGTTTTCTCTATTTTTTTGTAATTCAATCCTAGATCTGTTTTTGGTGCAGTCTATACAATCCTCAAGGTTGGTATCATGCCAAGGTTGTGTTGGTGCCGTGAAAAGGGTTCTTGGAAAACTTGAAGGTTTGTTGATAGCTCTTTGCATTTATCTAGTTCCATTGTCTTGCTATTCTTCTTCTTTGAGACTGTGCTCCTTTAATTGTTTGAACAATGCCAAATGCACTATTGATGATTTCCTGATTTCCTGATTTGTATTTTTATTTGCTTGCGAGGACACACATTCACTTCACCCATGTTTATAATTACTTTTATATTGCAATTGAGTAGTATGAAATTGTGTGCATGAATGTGAACTTTAATTTTGCAATGGTACTGTCTTGTGAAAGCTTGCCATATGAAGAATTGGGTCATTTAGAAAAGCCAACAATCTATATGAATTTTGATAATGGTTTCTGTTTTGAAATTGGTTTCAATTGTGATTGAATGTTATGTTTTTGTTTCCATTATGATTGAATGATTTACTTCTAATATGCATTTTTTATCCATTTTATACAGATGGAAGATTGTCTTGTTTCAAGTGGCGGCGTTCTTTTGGGGAGGAAATTGCTAACTTTCAGCTTAAATTCAGGTCTAAGAGGACATGTCCTGGAATTTTGATGATAGATATAAATTGTGTTAAAATTCCCGACCAAGAGGAGATGTAAATTTTTTGTTTTTTGCCACTTTCTTATGTATATCTTAAGATGTAATGAGATAACATTGCTTCCATAGTAGGGAAATTGGGAAATTATGGTTGTAAGAATGTGATTTCATCAAGGACGTCACATCCTTTTTTGAGAAAACACGTTATATACATTCAGTGTATATTACGTGTATATTGTCTATATATTGCTTGTTTATTGTTTGTGTATAACCATTTATTGCCTTTTATTGTCATTGTATTGTATGTTTATTGCCAATTTATAACTTGTGTCATTTTTTAAGGAAAAATTAATATAAACTCTTATGGCTCGTATTGCCTTTGTATTGCCCATGTATATGGCTTATATTGCGTAGGTATTGCCCCCATATATGGCTTGTATTGCCTATGTATTGTGCAAATAGGAGGACTCAAACCAATTAATGCAAAAAATAGCAAAAACCAATTAATACAGTGACAATAAGAACGCAATAGGAGGCTATATAGTAGCAATACTAAGGCAATATGAGGCTATACAGGTAGCAATACAAAAACTGTAATAGTCCATCTTATGCGGGAAATGCTAGGCAAAACACAATGTATATAATGTTCTCTCTTCAATGTATAATATAAGTAAAGGTATTTTTTCCAGAAGCAAAATATTTAGGTCCAATCGTCATGAAAAAAAAAAAAAAGAACCCTACAAAGGAACCCTGCAAAAGAGATGGCAAAACAAAAAAAATTACAGGTCCTCTTTGTTGTGCAACAACAATTTCATCAACAAATATGCAAGGTGCATTTTCCATGGCCTTCTTAAAAAGATAGCAAACTCATGAAGCACTAACACCAACAACAACCAAAGGTTAAGGCAATAAGCCTAGCAATAACTCATAGGTAAGCCTAAATCTAAAACACTGAATGATGATGGTTGTCATACTACAATGCTTCTGTACACTCTTCCCGGTCATCAAAGAACTCTTTTTTCTCACCTTATAACTGATATGGTTTATGGCATCTGCCTGCAACAACCTACAACAATGAAACATAATTTTAGAAAGAGAAACAAGGAAGGTTATAAGAATTGGAGAGCAATTCCAGAGTGGACTGTGGAATGAACAAAGCAGTCTTGTAATTGGTGAACCCATTATCCATTATCCAATTCCTCTACAAGCACAATCTAACTTTGCAAAAAGTGTCCTACATTGTACAGGAGTGTAATTAAAGTAAGTGGTGGACATCAAGCACAATCTAACTTTGCACAATTTAACTTCGATTATTATCTTACTGGATATCAAGCGTTTGCTTCTACTTAAGCTCACCATTGCTGATTCAATATTATGGATGCAGAGAGCTCACTTAGTAGTTCATTATATCAATTTATGTAGTTCATTCAAAAATCACATCCCAAAACATAACAAAACAAATTCAAATCATAACAAATTCTTGAAGATGCAGAACACTTTCTAGTGCCCCAAATGTTCCTTTATATTAGATCACACAACTCCTATAAAACCAAGAGACCATTGAACCAAATAATTGTGTTTCTTCAATTGTTTTCTTGTCAGAATAAAAACCTAACTCAGTAATAAATTCAATCAGCAAAAGAAAAACTTCAAAATCATTTTAGCCTGGACAAGCTTCAAGCTTCAAACATAATATTCCTTACGACAAACAGAGAAATATTTGTTGCACAATCCCAAAATTTTGGCTCAACAAGTTTTTGTATAATCCTACTTAAATAACATTCTCTACACAAGCTGAAAATATTAATTTTAAAAAAGAGAGATAAAATTTTAAATTAAACCCACAATTATGTTTCAACAAATTTATGTACAATCTCACTCAAATTTGACTTGGAGGGACTTGAAGTGACATTAAGCACCAAAAATTCCAACCCATATATATGAAATTGAAACAAACAGAAGAAAACCCAAATAACATATGGGTGTGAAAGTAAAGCAGAAAAGCTAAGTACCTCAGATGCCATGGATTTCAGGAAAGCTGAGAAAAATTGAGAAATTTGTTGAATCAGAGGGAAGAACGGCAGTCGAAAGAGGTGACAGAGAGTGAGAGATGGAGGTGGAGAAGGGCGGCCGAAAGAGAGAGGGTGAGGTATAGCATTTTATTGCTTGTGTATTGTTGCTGTATTTCCCTCGTATATCTTTTTTTTTTTAAGTCTGTGTTGGAATAAATTTATAGGGGGCGTATAGAGTTTGTATATTGCCATTGTATAGCCTTTTATCGCTTGTATATTGCTATTGTATTGCCCCTGTATATCTTTCTTTTTTCAAGTCTGTGTTGGAATAAATTTATAGGGGGAGTATGTGTATTGCCATTGTATAGCCATTTATTGCTTGTATATTGCTAGTGTATTGCCCCCATATATCTTTTTTTTCCAAGTCTGTGCTGGAATAAATTTATAGGGGAGTATGTGTATTGCCATCGTATAGCCCTTTATTGCTTGTATATTGCTAGTGTATTGCCCTCGTATATCTTTTTTTTTTTTTTTTTTTCAAATCTGTATTATGGTTACAAAGGTAGGGATGGGGGACAAAAGCTTCACGGGGATGGAGATGGGAATGGCATACCCACCCCCATTTGAACCCACTGAATCAAAAACTTTGAATACACAATTGAGGCCCAAAAATGACAGATTTTAACAACAATATAGTAGATAGAATACGCAATACATACCAAATTATGAAAATTTAACAGAATTCACAATCCACAAAACACCAAACGCAATACAAATACAATTCAAATTCACACTCCATAATTCATAATGTATGTCCAACATTAGATAGTGGAACATTGTTTTTACAAGTGCTTTTATTGTGGCCTGTGCCACTGCACCTTGAGCATTTTCTCCTTATAATATCCTCTCCTTGCGATGGAATCCTTAGCTTCTTTCGTCGGCCTGGCATGACCTTTGCATTGGGAGGATGCACAACTCTACTTTGAACATCTTCAGGAATAACCCACAACTCTTGAGGTTGTAGCGGGTAGATGGTATCTGAATAAGCATCCAACCATGTATTTCGAGTGTAATAACGAGAAGCCATGAAGTATACATTTAGTTTCAAGAAACGGCAAACTGCAACTACATGCTTGCAAGGTAGTTGCTCAAGCTGAAACTTCCTACAACTGCAAGTGTTATTCGTCAAATGTACGTGGTCGTCCATATCACCGTCCACGACATTATACTCTACGTGATTCAGTTTCACAACATTCATCCTTGAAGCACATTCCAACCTGTTGTTCAGTTCATTTTTACACATGATTTTTCATGTTATTCACCCACTATTTTGAGTTAGTTCTTGACATTTTATAGCTTTTTACTTCCTTTTTGTGTTTTCTTAGATTTTACCTTGGTTGGAATGAAAATGAGCTAAAAGTGCATTATTAGTTATAAATTTTGTTTTTGTTCATTTTCGTAGGTCAACTTCTTGGCCTGGGATCAACATGCTCTGGTGCTCAGATGAGGTCATGATCTTCATGAGACTTGTTCCAATGTATGTTAACTACAACATATCCAAATTTGAGCTCCATTGGACAAGTATTGCCTATCCAACCAATCCAGCATGTTACCACAGCTCTGGAAATCCGATTTTGGCCAGCTTTCACCTCCTTTGTGTCATCTTAATTTCTTGTTACCATAACTCTTGGTAACAAGGAATTACCTTTGTAAAAGAGATATATTCTGAAGCATTTGGCATCTTTGTGAAGTCAAGGCTTCATCATGACAAAGGAGACAAAGGATGATGGGTGAAGATTTTGGCAATAGAATACTAAAAGTAAAAGCTGGAAAGGAGGAGAGAGGGAAGCAAAGTTAATTGCAATATGAAGTGGGAGAGGTTTTGAACGTGGAAAATGAAGTCATTCGATCATTCTACATATTGGGAGCAGATTTTGGAGAGCTTGGAGCGAGGAAAAAGCCAAGGTGCAGCCAAGCAAAGTGGAGAAGAAAGCTTCCACCATTGATGACCTTGAAGCTTTCACAATTTTCTCAAAATCTGTAAACTCTTTCTAATTTTATTTTGAGTTTGTATTTGGAATAAGTATGAGCAACTAAACTCCATAGCTAGGGCTTAGGTTGAAGCCCTAAACATGATTACCTTATTGTTTTGATACTTGAGTGTATGAATTTCTAGACATTGTTGATGAATTCCAATTCACCAAATTAATCTATCCTTGATGTGTGTTTTTTCCTTGGTTGGCCATCTTTGAAAGCATGCTTCTTGAGGTTGTTGGGATTATGTGTATCTCCATGTTTTCCTAAGCAATACATGGATGGAGTAAGAATCATCCATGTGAATTGGTTTCTTGAATACCTAATGTAAACACCATGCTATTAGGATTCTTGTGATGTTCATATTCTCTTTGAACTTAATGGGTTTTCCTTGTAATTGAATCGAAGTACGAACCATACCTAGGTTCGGTTATGAGGAGGGCACAAGTATTGTAGCACGAACCATGCACTTTACGTATATTAGAGAGAATCAATGCGTCTTGAGCCACGACCCATGGTCTTGATTGTGAACATTTTCATCAACACGTTTAGAGTTCATCACTTGAGTATTCATGAACTTGGGTAGAATTGTTTAGGGTGGATTCTGAAACCCTAGTGTTTGTTACATTTTGATTCCACTCTTTGATAATTCATCTCTGCCATTCTCATTTAAATTCAAAGTCCATTTACTTTCATGCAATAGAAATAGGTCACTTCAAACAAATCAAACCCCCCCCCCCCAATGTGTGTGTGAGTTGCGTGTTCGACACGTTAGGTGTCTTTGTTACTAAATTTTATTTGTTTCTGTAATTGTTTTGGACTTTTGGTCCCCGTTGTGTTCTTCCATTTTCTGTGCTGAATCCAACCGTATAAAGAATGTAAATTTTGGACGTACGGTTGGAAAGTTGTAGGTCAAAAACTGGACAGAGGTCGAAACTGAAAAAACAGAGAAAACGACTCTGTGTAAAACGACCGGTCGCTTTGTTTTTCTACGACCGGTCGCTCATCACGCAAAAATTAAGTTTCGACTCTGTACTAAAACGACCGGTCGCCCTGTTCATACGACCGGTCTCCAATCACTGTTCACGACCGGTCGCACTGTTTATTTTCACTGTTCACGGCACTGTTCACAGGTGATAAAAGGGTGATAGAAAGTGCTGTTTCTGTTTTTTCTTTGGTTTCTTGTGTTGTTTCATTTCTTTTACATTTCTTTACTCATTTTTAGTTTCCAATTTGCATTTGTGAATTTATGGTGTGTTAAATTAGTATTCTTTACGTACTCAAACTAGAACTTTTAGGAAGCCGACAAGTTCTTCGTGGATCGAACCCGTACTTACATAATCTTTACTTCGATAGATTCGTGCACTTGAGGGTATTTTTAATTGGTTGTTTGCACATTAATTTGTGTCCTTTTAGGAATGCAACACCTGTGTCTCAGCTTCTTCTCGCCAAAGTCAGGGCACAATGTTGATGTACAATTCAAAGCAAAATCACGACGTTTCCTGAACCATTTCACAAGCAGTTTGATGATTTCATCAATCAAATGCACCACTGGTAGCATCCTTGCGAATCGAAGGACTGAGTTGATTGACTCCGCAATATTTGTTGTCATTACATTGTATCGACATCCATCCATATGAGCTCTAGACCACTTGTGTAATCCTGCACTTTCAAGATATTGAGCAACCTCATCATTTCCCTTTATCTTACGAAAATGACGATCAAATTCAGCAATACCATAAGATTTCGCAGCTTGTTCAAAGTATAGCAACAATTTATCACATTTTTTCAGTTTGAAAGTGCGTTTCATGTTACCCTTCATATGGTAAAAGCATATGCCATGTTGTGCTGTTGGAAAAACGTTGTGCCACACATTCTCTATGCTAATATTCCGATCAGAAATAATCACAAGATTTGGACACTCACCAATGGCTTCATGAAGCTTACTAAAAAACCAATGCCATGATACATCCGTCTCTAAATCCCCAATTCCAAAAGCAAGAGGATATATATTTCGATTTCCGTCAAATGCATTAGCAACAAAGAGGACACCCTTATACTTACATTTTAAATGTGTGGCATCCACAGCAATGACTGGCCGCATCGAAGATTGAAACCCTCTAATACATGCCCCAACAGCCATAAAAAAATACAAAAAGTTATTGTTCTCATCGGTGTGGATGTGTGTCCTTGTGCCAGAATTCACACGCTCTAATTCATGACAATAAGCTGGAAGGAGAGAATATGCCTCCTCTCCTGAACCTCTAGTGGACATTAGAGCTAACTCCCTCGATCTCCAAGCTTTGCAATAATTAATGGTGACCCCAAAGTTTTGTTTTACATCTCTGATTATATCACTTGGTGTGTATATTGTGCGAGAATCTTTCAACTTCCGTTTCACTGCATTACCAACGAGTTTAGCACTTGCGTGACGATGCTTGTCATGTATAAAACTCATATCACATTCATGAACCGGATTATATTTCACAATCATGAAGTTCTTTTCTCCATAACTAGATGCACGAAGCCGCCATGGACATGGACCTTGAGAACAAACCACAACCAATCGACTCTTGCAAGACTGCTTCACCTTAAATTCAAAGTGTCCTCTCACTGTTGCCAATTGTAACTTGTTGGACAATGCTTCCTTACTAGAGAAAATTGTCCCAACTTCCAATTTTGGATCCCAATTATTCCGTGAATACGCACTTTCAATATCTTCTTCTTCATCATTTACAATACCCAAATTGTGCATGTTTTGTTCACCCATTTGCCTCCAATTATGTCGAATAGAAAGTTCAGACGTTGTCCGAAACCCGTCACACCCACTTGTGAAAATGTCTCCAAATGGGCCAAACTAGGAGGGGTTGAGTGCATTTGCAAGCCATTCATTTCTGTACCATTATCACCACTATGCATCCCCTCCACCCCTGTAAAATCAATCCTATTTAAATATTCTGTTCCAGAATCACCATGTATATCACCATTGCTTTCAACTATGGCATTTGAAGAACAGGCCATCCGACTCATATCCGTCATGATATGCATACGATCACCTACGACATTTTTCACTCCTCTGTCTTCTATGCTCACTAGTAAAGGAGCCACTTTTGAAGGAATTACGTCACAAATGTACTTAATAAAAAATTTAACATCATCATTATCCTCAATCTTGATATGCTTCCACTCATTCGAGGATATTGAAACTGAGAACTTTAAACAAAGCTTGTCTTCCCTGTTGTTGTATTAACAATCTTATGCACCCTTTCCAAAAGCTCACCAAACGTGATGTTTCGCGAAATTATTACACCTTTTGAGTCACCCCCTTCATATGTGCACATCTTCTTTGAGGTTACCCATTTTCCATTGTAGCAAACCAAAATTGCAATTGTGTCCATTTTCTGACCATCATAAAATTTCCTTTTATTAACACATGTTAAGCTACCAATAAAAAATCTATCAACTAGTAGATAAACCATATAGATAAAACATCAATTAAACATCAGTAACCAACAATTTCAAAACATCAGGATTATGCAAAGTGAAACGGTTCAGCTAGCCTAGCTGTGTTTCAAGCTCCAGCAAGGAAGGCATGTGTCAAGAACTCTTAAAGTTAAAACAACCCAAAACTATTAACCTAGGGTATCATATTACTAACAAATTACTTACAAATTGCCAAACCTTGACTGTCCAAGGTTGTTTCTTATCGAATATCATACCACCCAAAAGAGTGAATATATCATTTTCAAGGAAATAATAAGCACAAAATAGTGTATAAAGACAAATCATAAGCACAAAATAGTGTATCCAAGTCCAAGAGCTTAACAACTACAGGAAATAGTTGGTAAATTTCATTCAATCACATAAATAGCAAGCCAAAACAGAAACCCATTAATGTCTCATTCAAAACAATGAAAGCAATCACCCAATAATCTCAATCAATTAAAGAAACCCAAAACAAAACAAAACCCATATCAGAACTCACCACAGTGATGATCGACGATGAAGTGTCGTGGCTTTGTGGTGGAAGTCGACGATGGAGGTGGAAAGTCAAGACTGTGGCTTCGTTGTGGAGGCCGACAACGGAGGTGGTGAGTCGCGCCTTGGCTAGGGTACGGTTCCAAATTTGGGGTTCAACCTTGAGGTTGAAATCAGCTCCTAGTTGGAAGATATAACTAAGATGAGATAAAGTTAGGGGAGATTCTATGGTGATGGAGGTGGATTTTGTGAGGTTTGGCAGAAGGAAGAAGATGAAGAGAAAGCGTAAGGACTGTGGAAAAAAAAAAACACTAAGTGAAGGATGGGCAATAAGCTATCAATATGGAGTTTTTATAAGGGGCATTTGTGATGGGGTTTCAAAATAAGGATATTAATGAATAAATTAAGTGAGCCAAGGGTAAAGCCGCCAATTTCCCTATAGTTTAAGCGTTTAGGCCTATATCTCTCATTCGTCCAACTAAAACCGCATTCACGTGGCCCTCCAGGCAGCGCAAGTCAGTCAAGACCTAATATAAAAGACAAATATAACAAATGTAACATTTATTTTACTTTCTCCAAAGTGGGAAACTTATTGAACTAGACAAATCATGGAACTTGTAGACGTCACGTTATCGTCTTACCGCTTACAAACAAACGTCAATAGATAAACTCCTGAGGATGACGGTCCTGTGGTCTGCTGGAAGAAGTAATACGACACTATGCATGATGGGCATACAGATTGGAGCTAGTTCTTCAAATTTGACAATCTCACAACTGGTGAGCTTGAATGAGGAAATACCCATAACACTACGTAGCACCATATCCCATCAGTTGAAAAATCTACACCATGAAATTCACAAAGCAAAAAAAAACAACTATTGAGTAAAAACAAAGAGTTTCGGGTTTTGAGTGGACTTTGGAGGTCACCGGTGGTTCAGGTGCCACTAAAATTTTAGAGAGGTAAATGTGAGGACAAAATGTAAGCGGGGAACTTGGGCTTTAATTTTGTCCTTTTGGAAGTTGAGGCTGGTACCACAGAAAACTCCATGTTATCATTTACACGTGGGGCATTGTGGTGGTGGTGTCGGAGCTTTTGGCTGTTCCACTAGGTAGAAGGTTCTTAAAGCGTTCACATGCTACTGGAAAAAAGAACACAAATTCATTGGATTATAAATTATTTCGATAAAAGGATTGTAGTACACGGTAGAGAGCCAGGTCGAAAAGGATTAGGCGAGTTCATCTACACACATAAGGATATAATTCATGGGAAAAATTCAGGCTGGAAAGGATTAGGCAAAATTTACATATAAAGACACAATCGTCGGTCTAACCATTAGACTACCTTCTTTTTTTATGTTATAAGGAACCATAGAGTGATGTTATAGTTATTTTTCTTTTTAAAATCCGGACCTCGCATTCAGCTTTTCTCTTTTGGATCAATCACATTCACCTTCTTATAAAATGTCTGTGGGTAGGTAGTGATGTGCAAGTGACTCGATTTTCCCAACTTTTCTAGAGAAATAGGCTTTTTTCTTATTTCTGATAAAATTGGGTCAAAAAATTTCAATGCGACAATACATAATATTTTCCTGCTTGTACATAAACAAATGATTCAAAACACTTTCCAATCTTTGGCACATTAGCTTAAAGTCGTATCCTAACTTTCAAATTTTCATAAAAGACACATAATAGATTCCTCAATACAAATTATATGGTATGCATGTTTTAAAAATATTTACAGAAGGGAGAATCAAACTTGAGACTTCATGATCATGGTATTTCTAAAATATTCACCAAAAAAGAAGAATCGAACTTGAGAGTTCATAATCACGGTCTCTAAGATTAGATCGTGTTTCTGTTTGTCAAACTCAATCAAAGCCCATAAAGAATTTAGAGCCTCAAGTCAAACCCAACCAGATCCCATAAGCATTCGGATGAGAAACTGGGTACCCCCACAAGCATCACCAACCACCACATCCCAACAAAATACCAAATGGGTGCCTCAATTGCCCATCACCATGCATTATGAAGTCAGACCCAATTCCTAGTTATAAACCCTAATTTGTTTTCAACTAATAAGATTAACCAAAAGCATAGAGTTTGAACCAGATTTTCTCACGTCTTCAGATCACTATTGCAAGATTTTAACTTCTAACTTATAGAGGAATGTAAGTCCAGAAAAAGAGTACGAATATATTTTCGCATCGTTCCATGAATTTTCTCAGCAACCAAACATGTAGACCACAAGATACTTGGATAAAAATTCACCACATAACAAAATCACGAGCTTCTCTGACAAATTGAACTTGTATTACTTCAAAATAAGAATGCAAATTACATCAACGCTAATTCTTAACCGCAAAATACCTAATAAGCCAAGAGATCTAAAGCCAAGATCTGAAACTACCCTAAACCTAATATACACAATACACAGCATGAAAAATTCCCAATCTAACCCCCAAAACCATAGAGGGTCCTTCCCTGCCTCTTCAAAGCATACACCACATCCATGGCGGTCACAGTCTTCCTCCTGGCGTGCTCAGTGTAAGTCACTGCATCACGAATCACATTCTCGAGAAAGATCTTGAGGACGCCTCTGGTCTCCTCGTAGATCAGACCACTGATACGCTTCACACCACCTCTGCGAGCCAGACGACGAATCGCAGGCTTGGTGATGCCCTGGATGTTATCTCTGAGGACCTTGCGATGTCGTTTGGCTCCCCCTTTGCCCAAACCCTTACCGCCCTTTCCTCGGCCTGACATTTTCTCAGAAAACTTTGGGAAATTTTGAGTTTCGAAGAAGATGAGTTATTAGAGATGATTTGACGGGATTTTGGGTATTTATATTGTAGGGAGTAGGGGATTTGGAATTTTGAAATCTGGCGGGGTTGATAGTGGCCGTTGGATGGGTATGCTTATCGACTGCTGAGAGAGTCGATCCGCGTGAAACTCTATAATTGGTTTTGAAGCGTTGATTATGTTTGAATCTACGGTGCGGAGATGTTGAATTTAGTTTGACACGGATTGTGCATTTTTAGTGAGGGTGAATAAGGTGCTTGGTCTTTTGGCGCAGTTTGGAAGGCCAGCCGAAGAGCGCAAAGGGCGTCTGCGAATTTTGAGTTTGAAATTTTTGAGTTTGTTTCGCATGAAAATTTTGGGGAAAACAGGCGCGCAGCACGTGCCTTTCGCATCGGTGAATTACTAAAACACCCTTGAATACGGTATTGCACTATTTTTTTTAAAATTTATTTTCAGTATACTGTATAGGATGGACCAATGAATTTGTGCCCAAAAAATCAAGTATACTGTACCAATAAATCTTTCAGCCACCTTCGGTGTGGTTGACTGGACTAAATTATTTTCAATTCAATCATATAAATATTAAGAAAATATTTGCCTCCTTCTCTAGAAGTAAGAGCTCTTATTTTACTGTCAATCACAATTTGACATATGTGTAAAAACTTTTATTTTTATGTTTTTGAAACATTGTTTTTGCATATGTGTCAAATCTCAATTGCAGGAAGTACAAATGCCTATTTACAAGGAAGGAGGGAAGCAGTGTCCTAAATATTATGGTAGTTATTGGTATGTTGGAATTTGGCTTATTAAATTGGACAATAATTCAATATATTATATCTTACAAGGAATGATTCAATAAAAGGAATGAATTTCATAAGAACTACAAGTCCCATATAAAGGAATGAATTTCATAAGAACTTGTTTGTACTAAAATTCAACCTGTCCAAGTTGAGCCACCAAATGAACCCTTCAAGTATGGTACGATAGTTAGTAATTTTTATTTTTTTATTTTTTATAAATCCAATTCAATTTGAACCAAAAAGCCTTTGTAAAAAAACTCAGGATTGTAGTTTTTTTGTTGGTCAAATCATATTTGTGGTGTAGCTTTGTTGTAAGTGTTTTGGATCTTTTTAAATCATCTTATAGCCGAGCCTTGTAGTGAGAACTTATAACTAAGTCTTGTAACAAGAACTTATAACTAAACATGACATTAACATGATTACTTTGTGAGGGAGTTAAGCTATGTTTACACTTAGAATAAACAGCCAATAAGAGCAAGACACGTGGAGGAAACTGGGCTTGGTCAAAGGCGCCCTCGGCACTCTACCTACCGATATCTCCGTTAGGGCAACGCCCTCTCCTGGGACACGTTGATCGGTTCATAATTGTATATCATTTTGTACCCTTCTAGCTTATGATTTGGTTATGTTTTTGAGTTAAACTTGTGCTTTTAATCCTTTTTGTGTTTATCTTTCAGTTAATTGAGCTTTAGGAAACAATGATGGCTTTGGAGAACATAATTCATACAATTCAAGCATGTTAAGGCCTGATTTGGATGAAGGGAAGAAGAGTTTAAAGACAAATTCATTTTGGCTACAGTCCCTGCCAGTCCAGTTCCGTAGGTCACATTGCAAGCTTTGTTTCAGCAACCTACATAGCTCGAATAGGGCCACATTCTTCATGAAAGTTGTTCCAATGAGTGTGTACTATAACATATCCAAAATTCAGCCCCATTGGATAAATGTGGAGTCCGTTAGCTAGCAAACACAGAACCATGCTCAGGATGGATCTTATCAGCGCGGAAAATGAGTTAGCAATTTGTTTCGGCCTTAACTTCTTCTTCCGACCTTGGATTGGCCCAAATAACATATGGCTGGAAAGAAGACATTCTGAACTTCAATTTCAAGTGCTTAAAGTCCTAATTTGATTAAGAGAAGCCCAAGTTGTAAGCCCTTGAAGTTGCTGGTCATGCTGACCTCAGCATGTGCTGGTTGGATGCTTGGTCATGGTGAGCTAGGCATGAGCTATCATTTCTGGTTGGAAGCTTGGTCATGGTGACATGAAGATGACCTATGGCTGCTAGTGGGATTAATTGGTGAAGTGCATCAACCATTCAAGATTTTCTAATACAAGTGCATCACACACTTTGGATTTTCTATTACAAGTGCATCAACCATTTCAGATTTTATAATTCAAGTGTTGTATGCATTAGTCTTATTGAATTCAGATTTTCACTTCCCCTAGGCCTATAAATAGGGAAGTTCTCTAAGCTTGTAAGAACACCCCAAGGGGGGGAGCTCTCAAGCACTTCTCTAGAGCTCCCTTCCCTTCTCTCCCTCAAATTCTTTTAGTTTCCCTTTGTAGTTCTCAATGGTTGTAACAAGATTCTAGTACTATAAATCTCAAGCATTTTTTCCTTTCTCTTCTTTTATTAAATCTCAAGCACTTCTCTATTCTCTTCCAAACACTCTCCAAACCCTAAACACATGTCTCTTCCCTTCCAAATTCCCCATGTTCTCCAAACACTTTCTCTTCCAAGATTCTCAAAGTTCCCAAACACTTCTCCCATTCCTTCATCAAATTCTCAAACTCTTTCCAAACACTTTCTTCTCCCTTCTCAAAAGCTCTCAAACACATGCTCTTCCAAAATCCACAAAGTTCTCAAACACCACTTTCCTTTCTTCTCCAAAAGTTTCCATATTCTCAAACACTTCCCAAACACTCCTCCCTTCTCTTTCTCAAACACATCTCTCATCTCTTCTCCAAATTTCCCAAACACATTTCCCTTCTCTTCCAAAAGTCTCCATGTCTCAAACACTTCACAAACACCTTCCTTTCCCTTCCAAAATCCTCAAGCTTCCCAAACACCTTCCTCCAAATTCTCAAGCTCTAAAACACCTCTCTCTTTCTCTCCAAAAACTCTCCATGTTCTCAAGTGTTGTACAAAATCCTTGTTTTATGTTCTTTTGTTTTCATTTTTGTTTTGTGTAGGAAAACTGAATTGGATCATTCAATCACCAATCCCTGTGGAATCGACCTCGCACTTACATACGCTAAACTACCAACGGTTCGTGCACTTGCGAGTATCACAAGTTGAGGATGCAACTGAATTAACTTTGGTGCAGCTGTATCTACGCAACACACGTGGCACGCTCCCAAGCGACGTCCACAGTCCCACATCGAAATTATCAAGAAAATGCACACCTCCCAAGACCTATAAAGGGAGGCCAACTATCCCAAAATAGAGGTAATCAGAACTTACGGCATACAAGCCTATTGATCTCAGTTGAACTTTCTATTCCGAACTTACTTAAGCATCGGAGAGCCTTCGGCTGGTACCACACCGGTGCCCTAGGTCTTACCGTGCGTTTGCTCATATTGCAGATCGCACAGACTACCGAGGCATCAAGGATACCGAAGGCATAAAATTACTAAGTTGACCCTCAAAGTCAAAGAACCACATTTTGGCGCCAACGGGCGCGCCGTCGTGGGAAACGATAAAATCGACCCTTTATCCCAAACACATGGGGACCAACTCAAAAGCTACGTTCCTACCATAGGAGGGGATGCCGTTCGGCATGCCTAGTGGGGTTAGCCCAGCGCCACCCCCGTACACCCCGGCAACTAATCCACCTGTGCTCCAACCCGCCGAAAATGCGGAGCTTTTAGCCCAAGTCGTGTCCCTTCAGCAGGACATGGCTAGGATGCAAGAACACAATAATCTCCTCTCGACCAGAGTGGAAGAAACACAACTACTGCTGAACCAGCAGCAAACGCAAAACATTCAGCAGACAGATCGATCGTCCGAAAGCCTACAGACCCCCGCGGCAGAAGAAAGGCAAGAGGGCGGCAAAGGCAACGCCTCGCCTGCGCCATCTAAACAATTGGTGGTCCCGGCCCCGAAAAATAAGCCCCATGTGCCAAAGAAGGTGTATTCCGATGCCGACACAGGTTGTTGGAACGGGAAGTCGAACGCAGTCCGAACGGCAGGAATCGCCGATCAGGATAAATGCCCGCCTGGATGATCCCCGACTGAGAAGCATGGGGAGGAAGTCTCCAACACGGAGGATACAAGTCCTGGAATCAACGGCAGAGTCTGACCAAGAGTATGTCCCTTCTGCAAACTGCGCGCGTAGATACAACTGCACCAAAATGGATTCAGCTGCATCCTCAACTTGTGATACTCGCAAGTGCACGAGCCGTTCGGTAGTATAGCGTATGTAAGTGCGAGGTCGATCCCACGAGGATTGGTGATTGAATGATCCAATTCATTTTTCCTACACAAAACAGAAATGAAAAAGAAAGGAAATAAATAAAACAAGGAAGAAAGAAAATAACTAACTCAAGCAGATAAGTTCCCAAGTTCAATTAGATTAACGGATTGATTCTAGCTAATGTATGATTAAGCCATGGTGTGTGGTCATAACCTTGTGTTCCTAATTCCCTAATTTGATCATTTGTTGTCTAACCTAAAATTAAGCATTAGGAACCCATTAAGCATAGAAGAACAATTTAAACAACCAAGCATGTATCTAATCCCTGTTGTCGAATGTCCATACATACTCTTCCTATTCATAGTTCAATTCGAATTAAAGTATGGTGTCTACTCTTAATTCAAACCAAGATAGCTAACATGCAAGCCTAAATGGTGATCAATCATTCAAACTAGCATATTAACTTATAAGCATAATGAATAAGAACAAAAATCATAATTGAAACTTGGAAACTAATCAAACTTGAAACTAAAGAAAAGAATTTACATAACAATGAAAATTAAAGTAGAACTTGGAAAGACTTAAAGGAAAATTTCAGCACAAAGATCTCATTATAACAATTGAAAACTAGAAAGAGAAACTAAGAGAATTTGAGGGAGAGAAGGGAAGGGAGCTCTAGAGAAGTGTTTGAGAGCTCCCCCCCTTGGGGTGTGTTTACAAGCTTAGAGAACCTCCCTATTTATAGGCCTAAGGAAGTGAAAAATCTGAATTCAATATGGCTAATGCATACAACACTTGTTTTATAAAATTTGAATTGGTTGATGCACTTGTATTAGAAAATCTTGAATTGGTTGATGCACTTCACCAATAGATCCCACCAGCAGCCCTAGCTCATCTTCATGTCACCATGACCAAGCTTCCAACCAGAAATGATAGCTCATACCTAGCTCACCATGACCAAGCATCCAACCAGCACATGCTGAGGTCAGCATGACCAGCAACTTCAAGGGCTTACAACTTGGGCTTCTCTTAATCAAATTAGGACTTTAAGCACTCGAAATTGAAGTTCAGAATGTCTTCTTTCCAGCCATATGTTATTTGGGCCAATCCAAGGTCGGAGGAAGAAGTTAAGGCCGAAACAAATTGCTAACTCATTTTCCGCGCTGATAAGATCCATCCTCAGCATGGTTCTGTGTTTGCTAGGTAACAGACTCCATATTTATCCAATGGGGCTGGATTTTGGATATGTTATAGTACACACCCATTGGAACAACTTTCATGAAGAATGCGGCCTCATCCGAGCTGTGTAGGTTGCTGAAACAAATCTTGTAATGTGACCTACGGAACTGGACTGGCAGGGGGCTGTAGCCAAAATTGAGTTTGTCTTTAAGCTCTTCATCCATTCATCCAAATTAGGCCTTAACATGCTTGAATTGCATGAATTATGCTCTCTAAAGCCATCATTATTACCTAAAGCTCAATGAACTGAAAGATAAACACAAAAAGGATTAAAAGCACAAGTTTAACTCAAAAACATAACCAAATCATAAGCTAGAAGGGTACAAAATGATATACAATTATGAACCGATCACAAAACGGTCACCGTCCTACCGTTCGGCAACCCCGACGAAGTTCTCTGAGGTCAATCCTGTTAGGTCCCAGCAGCGATCGGTACATCAAACTATGGAGGGGATACCGGACAGGGACCCTGTCATCCGCCTCCTCCTTCAAAGGGTACAGAAGATGGAGGACGATCGAACTCTCTCTAAGGAGCCGGACTGGGGAAGGCTCGGAGCAGGACCCTTTACCGAGCGCATAAGGCACTCAGGGCAGGAGTAGGGACGTACAGCCCTACGCATAACCCCTTATACAGGGGTGGAGGATCCACTGACGCACCTTCATTCTTTCCAATCGGACGGTGGGGTGCCCAGGGCTAAGCGACGAAGGCCTGTGCCTTCTATTCCCTTCCTCACTCACGAAAGCAGCTCTAAATTGGTTCTACCGTTGGAACCCGGAACGGTCGATTCCTTCGATGAGCTGAAGCAAATCTTCCTGAAACACTTCATGATTCGAGGGACGGACGGCTGTACTCTGCCGATGACTTGTATACCATCCGGAGAGAGATGACGAACCATTGCGTGAGTATGCGCACGATTCAGCCATGAATACTCGAGATGTCCGGATACCGATGACAGCAGCCTACGGCGCCTTCAAGAGTGGCCTACGGTCCTCACACTTTCGGTATCTTGTACACAGCAGCAACTGGGGTACGTATGACGAACTCATGAAGCAAGCGGCAATCCACGCCAAAGCAGAATACTTCAACTCGAGGGCCGAGCCCACGGCTCGGCAGAGCGAACCCATACAGCGGTCCTCCACGGCACAGGCATCGCCGTCGCTCCAGCAGCACAAACTGCCGGGCACCTTGAAAGCCACAAGCGCAAGACGCCGGAAGCTCCCAAAGGGGGCATTCCAAGAGAAACAAGAGCAGGTACGGCAGGGAAAACTACCGAGCCCCACTACCGGCACATAACCAGGGGACAGAGGTGTTCACTCTGCTCAATACCTCCTACGAGGCAGGACTAATGAACGAAATGAGATAATCCCGAAGCCATCGTTCAGAAAGCCTAATCGGCAGGACGTAGGGATACAGGGAAATTCTGCCGATACCACCAGGAGAACAGCCACAACACTGAAGACTGCATCAGCTTGCGGAAGATCGTCGAGCGGTTGATTCGGGAAGGCAAACTGGATCGAGGACATAGCCAGACCCAACAGGCGCCAGCCCCGAACGCTAATCGGCAGATCAACATGATCAGCATGATCGAGCGGAGGCCTAACCCTTGCCCGGAGCATCTAACCGGTCGATGAAGCATTATGTCAGGGCGGCACAGGACCCCCAAGTCCTCGGCATTGAAGGTAGCCGCCACATAAAGATGCCGAAGGTCAGGTGGGAACCCATCACCTTCTCCGAGGAAGATGAAGAAGGGATCATCTACCCACATAACGACCCTATGATCATCCGAGCCGAGATTGCCGAGTTCGATGTCGGACGAATCCTGATCAACAATGGGAGTTCAGGAAACGTCATCTTCGCCGATGCATTCAAAGAACTCGGGATAGATGACAGCCAGGTCAATCGGCAACTCTCGCCTCTCCTAAGCTTTTCGGGAGACCTGGTCCAGCCAATCGGCAGTGTCAGCCCTGCCAATCTCTTCGGCACAGCCCCACGAAGGACCATGGTCTACGATCAGTTCCTTGTGGTGGACTGTCCTACGGCATACAACGTTATTGTCGGCCGAACGCGCTCACGGCAATAAAGGCCCACTTGTCCCCCCACATGCTGCTCATGAAGTTCCCAACCTGCTACGGCACCGGGGCAATCAGGGGCGATAAATTAAGCGCTCTGAACTGCTACGCCCAGCGTTGAAATCGGCAGCTCCGCACAAGCAAAAGGAAACCTTCACGGTTAAGACTTGCCGAACGGCAATGAACCAGGAGACGATCCAAGGGAGGAAATGCCCACCCGGTGGCACAGCCTGCCGAAGATCTCGAAACGGTGGCGCTGGATGAGCGTCAACCGGAACGGTGTGTAAGGATCGGTACCATGCTGAATGCCACCCTCCGGTGCCGAATTCATCCAGTTCCTTCGGCAGAATTCGGAGGTCTTTGCCTGGTCCTACAACGACATGCCGGGCATATCCCCTCATATCATCAGCCACAAGCTGAGCATCTCGCCAGCATTCAAACCGGTCAGGCAAAAGAGCCGATCCTATGATACCGAACGGTATGAAGCCATGAAGAACGAAGTGGACAAACTCATGACCATCGGCTTCATACGGGAGGCCATATACCCGAAATAGCTGGCAAACTCAGTCATGGTTCGGAAGGCAAAGGGCGGATGGCGAATGTGCCAGGACTATACCGACCTCAATAAGGCCTGTCCGAAGGATAGCTTCCCGTTGCCACGCATCGATCAGCTGGTTGACGCCACGCCGGTCACGAGCTGCTCAGCTTCATGGACGCATACTCTCGGATATAACCAGATCTTCATGCACCCTGCCGACAGCGAACACACGACGTTCATAACAGACAAAGGCCCTGGATTGCTATAACGTCATGCCGTTCGGCTGAAGAATGCGGGGCAACCTCAGAGACTGGTCAACCGAATCTTCGCTGAGCAGATCGGCAGCACCATAGAGGTCTACGTGGATGACATGCTAGTACAGAGCCGAACGGCAGGCGAACACCTGAAAAACCTATCGCTCATGTTCGGCATCTTGAAGGATTACCGAATGAGACTTAACCCGACAAAGTGCGCCTTCGGCGTATCTTCCGAAAGATTCCTCGGTTTCATGATCAGCCAGAGGGTATTGAGGCAAACCCCGATAAAATCAAGGCCATAATCGACATGGAGGTACCGAAGACACAGAAGGACATCCAGAGCCTTACCGGACGAGTGGCAGCCCTCACTCGCTTCATCTCCAAAGCCACAGACAAGTGTGCACCGTTCTTCAGAGCCTTGAAAGGGGGCAAACACCATATAGAGTGGACTGCCGAATGCGATAAGGCGTTTCAAGACTTGTAGGACTACATGGGCAGAGCTCCGCTGACCTGTCAAAACCCCTCCCTGGGGAAACACTCTCTCTATATCTATCGGTATCCAACACTGCCGTCAGCCTAGGATCCTGACGGATCTAGAAAAGGCAGAACTACCGATCTTCTACGTCAGTAAGGCCCTGCAGGGGGCAGAGTCCGGGACCCCCCACTCGAGCAGCTGGCTTTGGCTCTGGTCGCTCTGCCCGGCGGTTGAGGCCCTACTTTCAGGCCCATACCATCATCGTGCTAACCAACCAGCCCCTTCGGGCAGGTTTTTCAAAAACCAGAAACATCTGGAAGGCTGGTGAAATGGGCGATCGAGCTAGGAGAATTCGACGTACAGTTCAAACCCAAGCCTGCCGAAAAAGGACAAGCCGTAGCAGACTTCATCGCTCGAACTGACACCTTCGGAGGCTTCAGAACCTGAAAACCCCTCCCAGGAAGGCCTACCGAACGACAGTCGTCTCGACCAGTCAACTCCTTTCTGGATCCCTGCACGTTGACGGCTCGAGCAAACCAGCGAGGATGCGGACCCTGTCTGGTACTCACCGCTCCCGATGGAGCCAAAATCGAATATGTCATCAGGTTTGGCTTCGAACGTCCAACAACGAAGCCGAAACGAGACGCTTTGGCCGGCCTACGGCTCGCCAGAAGCATAGGGGCAATTCAGATCAGCATCTACAACGACTGGCAGCTAATAGTGAACCAGGTAACTGCCGACTTCGCAGCAAAGGACGCGTCAATGACGATGTACCTCACGGCAGCACACCAACTGCTAAACAAGTTCCGGGCGTACGAAATTCGGCAGATACCAAGAAACGAGAACAGTCATGCCGACGCCCTCGCTCAGACTGGCTTCGACAATCAACGACAAAGTGGGTCGAAAGATCCCGTCGAGATCCTGACCCTTCGAGCACGGCCATTGCCGAGATCTGCGCCATAGAGTACAACAACACATGGATGTTGCCTATTCATGCTTACCTAACGAACGGCACCCTCCCTGGAGACAAAGCCAAGGCCGGGCAGCTGCGTTACCGATCGACAAGGTACATTGTCATCAATGACATTCTGTACAAACGTGGCTACTCGACCCCTACATGAAATGTATCACCGAAGAGCATGGCGAATATGTCCTTCGGGAGATCCACAGTGGTGTCTGCGGCGATCATTCCGGTTCTAAATCTCCGGCCCACAAGGCCTTCCGACAGGGATACTATTGGCCGTCAATGCATCGGGATGCAATAGCAATGGTGAAGAGGTGCGATAAATGCCAACGGTTCGGCAATATTCCCCACCTGCCCCCGAACCCCTCACACCGATCGTGAGTCCATGGCCGTTCGCCCAATGGGGGCTCGACCTGATTGGTCCAATGCCACAGGGCAAGAGACAGGTTAAGTATGCAATTGTTGCCGTGGACTATTTCACGAAATGGGTTGAGGCTGAAGCCCTAGCCACCATAACGGCAGCGAGGGTCGAAGAATTTGTCTGGACCAATATCTGTTGCCGCTTCGGCATCCCCTACGCCATCATCACTGAGAACGGAGACAGTTCGATTCGGAGCTCTTCAGGGCGTTCTGCACTCGCCTCTAAATCAACCTGTTCTTCACCTCGCAGCTTACCCACAATCGAATGGCCAGGTAGAGGCCGTAAATAAAATCATCAAGAAACTCTTGAAACGGCAACTCAACAGTGCCAAGGCGCTTGGCCGGAGAAGCTTCCCGAAGCTCTGTGGGCCATACGAACATCCTACCGAACTTCCACAGGGGAAACTCCCTTCAGCCTTGCATTCGGCTCAGAGGCCGTTGTCCCAGTTGAGATCGGTGAGTCTTCTTACCGAACGGAAAGCTTTGAGCCAAAGGCTAACGAGGCGGCACTCGCGTTGAGCCTGGATTTAATCGAGGAACGCCGAACGGTAGCCAACCTTCGGAACGAAGCTTACAAACAGCGCGTCTCTCGGTACTACGACTCAAGGGTCAAACCGCGCTCCTTCGAGAATCGAGGACTGGGTCATGCGCAAGGTTTCGTTTGCAACCAAAAACCCAACGGAAGGAACCCTCGGACCTTCCTGGGAAGGACCCTATGAAATCATCGGCATCCTTCGATCCGGCACCTACAGGCTCAGGAGGCACAGATGGGAAGACCCTCGGTCACCCATGGAATGTGGACCATCTCAAGAGTTATTTTAAATGAAGCCCCCTAGCCAACGGAGGGAGGAATTTGTATTTTTGCCTACGGCACTTATATATAAAATGAGATTATTCAGAGTTGCATATGTTTGAAATATTATAGCCTAAACGGCACCTTTTTCAAAAAAAAATGTTTCGGTAGGGATCAATAGTTACGAGCCACAGCAACATTGCCCACGGCAATCAAAAGCTACGCTCCTTATTTTAACTACCGATTCAGAGATGCCTTGGCCATTTTTTACAATTTTTTGGCAATAAGCATTTGGTACGAGCCAACGGCAGTACCACGCTCCTGGAATTGCCTACGGTATTCTCATCAAGCTGACTACATAGCTATACGGTATCCTAGACTTGCCCACGGCATCTCCATGGACGAAAGGCTATTGGGACCTTGTTCCTACCGATGCGCGTAATAATTGGGTTCTGGCAAATAGGTATGAGCCAACGGCAGTATCGCTACTTTGGGTTTATCTACCGAAGGTAGGGACACTTCGCTAATCCAAGGCAAGTAAGCTCCTAAGTGGCCAACGGCCCAGTCAGTTATTATCCTAAGTTATTAGCCTACGCAGGTAACAAACACGGAAAGAATTCAAACGAGATAAGCAAAAATAACTTGAATTGAAAAGATGCCCTCGGCATCAATGTGTTCAGACATTTTGCCAAAGGCAATTAAAAATACATAACAAAAAAACAAAAAGCTAAGGCAAAAACCAAAAACAACTCAGGCTTCGGCAGTTTGGTCATCCCCGGCTTCTGTAGGTCTCGGCATTACCATCGGCAGCAGCAGGACCCTCTTCGGCATCAGGGCCACCTCCGAGAGCGTCCTCCCCCTTGTACTCCTCAATCATTTCCTCCGTAATACCTTCCGGTAGAGGAGGGGGGGGCAGCAAAGTTTAAGTTCAGCTTTCTGCCCAGGGTTGAACCGTTTGAAGCGATAGATTAAATCCACCATCTCGGTGGCCACCTCATTGTCCACCAGAGAAGTGAACTCAGCGGAGGAACGGTAGTTCCTAATCGCCTCGCTAACGGCAGCCTCAACCTCTGCCGCCTTCGTCCGCTCGGACGCCTCCAGTGCCGTATGCGCTGCCACCTTCGCTCCTTCGGCGTCCTGGCGGCCTGCTGGGCGCCGTCCAGAGCCTCACGCATCTCGGCAAGCTTTGCCTCGTGCGCTTGAATCTGCCGTCGGCAGCATGCATATCCTGCACAAGGTTGGCGTGGTCCTGGAGTGCCTTCGTGGCGTCGGCGACCTTGGAACGGCCTTCTTCGTATAGCCGTTTCAGCGCGCTCGGCAGCAGTGATGGCTCTTTTCATGCACAGCCACATGTCCATCGACGCCTGAAAAATGAAGCCACAAGTTAGTACCGAACGAAAGATAACAACAACAAAAACACAATGGGAGTCAGAAGCTTACCGTGGCCTGGAGACGGAAGGCGCGCCCCGCCTCTTCCCGAAGAGCCCTCTTCGGTAGCTCATCGATCTCGGGCAGATCCATCTGCGAACCAACGATCATATGGTTCTCAAACTGGACTGTCTTGGATGGACAGGCAAGTGTGACCACTTCGGTAGGGCCCTCCTCGTCCTTGGCCGCGAAGACGGCCCTCGGCGGGTCAGCTGAGCCGCACCCTTTGGGGGTGGAGGCAGCATCAGGTCTACCGATAATGGCCGCTTCCCGGAAGCCTTGGAAGAAGCGGCATCGGCACCCTGGCCCGGGTTGAGAACCGGCTCGCTGAGCGGCACCCTTCCCGCTCACGGGCTCGGCATGGCGCTACCTCTGCCGTTCGGAAGGAGGCTGCTCCTCAACATCAGCCTGGGCGACCCTCTCTGGAGAAGCCTCTGGCTGCCTTTTATGCTTTTTCCCTTTGCGAGCACTTGGAGGCGCCTCTTCGAGGTCTCCGACATTTTCTTGGCCTCGGCAGTCTTCCTGGCCTCTGACACCTGCAAGAACGGAACGGAGGAGTTAGCCGAAGAAAAAAAAAAAAAATAAAATAAAAAAATCTCAAGTGAACTTACTCTCGGCAGGGTTCGCAAGGCGGGCTCTGATGAGGTTATCGGTGAAGAGGAACTGTGGGTATTCCCTGTCACCGGCAGGAACTTTCAGTCTCACCTTATCAATCTACCGAAGCTCTGACCGGGTTGCCGTTGGTTGCTTCAGTTTGCCTAAAAAAAAAAGAGGCAGGTCAATCCATTGAACAAAATTTTTCTTTTGACCTACCGATCGGCATGGTAGCAACCTACCGGCAATCCTGGAAAGTGGTTGGGATGTGAAAGCGAACGGGAACTCCCGAGGGCGACTCCCAATCGCCAGAAAGAAGAACCCGCCGATTCCTCCAGGACTTCCTGGGAGGTTGGCACGGCCGCAAGAAAGTGGCCCCTTTTGGAAGCCTTGAGACAGTTCGCCTGAACCCAGCCACCGTGATCGGGACTCTTGGACTTGGTGATGCTGTACAGATGGGAGAACTGCTCGTATGAAGGCCCCTCCTCATCGGCAAGTCCGAATGCCGTTACAACCCCCATTAGAACGGCCCAGAAGTTCGGATTGAACTGCCCTGGGCATACCCCGTCTGGGCCAGGGTCTGCGCTGGAGGCTGCAACGGCAGCCTGGACGCCCGCCCTGAAAGACATCGGTGAAGAACGCAACCTCGCCGTCCTTGGGGTTGCTCAGGGATTCGGTAGGGGCTCGGGACCCCATCCCTACCGAATTGGGGATCATATACTCTGCCCTAATCCTCGCCAACTCACGGTAGGTCAGCTATTGGGCCGTAGGTAATCTACGTCAAAGAGCTGCTCCCTCGCTACCCCCATCGGTATCCTTTGATTCCCGCTGTTCACTATTGTTACCCCTCGGTAGGGTAACTGGCTCGGAAGACTCTTCACGGTCAAAGGTGGAGGAAACTGGCTCGCTCGAGAACTTCACGGTCACTATTGTTACCCTCGGTAGGGTAACTGGCTCGCTCGAGAACTGGGGGACTCCTGTTTACACTCAGAATAAACAGCCAATAAGAGCAAGACACGTGGAGGAAACTGGGCTTGGTCAGAGGCGCCATCGGCACTCTACCTACCGATATCTCCGTTAGGGCAACGCCCTCTCCTGGGACACGTGGCACGCTCCCAAGCGACGTCCACAGTCCCACATCGAAATTATCAAGAAAATGCACACCTCCCAAGACCTATAAAGGGAGGCCAACTATCCCAAAATAGAGGTAATCAGAACTTACGGCATACAAGCCTATTGATCTCTCATTGAACTTTCTATTCCCGAACTTACTTAAGCATCGGAGAGCCTTCGGCCGGTACCACACCGGTGCCCTAGGTCTTACCGTGCGTTTGCTCATATTGCAGATCGCACAGACTACCGAGGCATCAAGGATACCGAAGGCATAAAATTACTAAGTTGACCCTCAAAGTCAAAGAACCACTTTTTGGCGTCAACAAGCTATGTGAGCAAGATTGGTCTAGAGTGTGAGGTTGCATTTAGTTGGGGCACCCCACACACCATGAGTGGATAGCTAAACAAAACTTGGTAAAGCAAAGCATCTTATAGATATCCTATCGTTTATAAAAAATAATTATAACGTAATCCAAAATTATTATATATTGTAAGTAATTTTGCTTTTCACAATTGACAGAAACCCTAAATTCTGGATTTTGACAAAGAACAAATACCCATTCCCATCCCCCTCTCACAAGGACTTTTGCATAAATTTCCACGTCGAAACTTACAGCTCGAGTTCTGCTCCTTTCTGCAACAATGGCGTTGACTATCTTCTTGCTGACCACTGTGGCAGAAGACACGACGCGTCCGACACCAACTTGGTCTCCTTTGGCTGCTGCACAAAAGGGTTCACGAATGCGCCTCCTAGAAACTCATCCCCTGAAAGACCTTGGCGTAAATCTCTTGAAAAATTAGGCTGCTACTGCCATAAGGGTTTCTGAGGAAGAAAGTGATGTTCCAGTGAGCAGAGAGCCTGGAATAGCAACGTCCACGTTGAAGCGGTCAATGGAGAAGGAGGCTAGTTGGATGCTTGGGGTGGAAAACGTTGCTGGAGATAAACCGGCAATACCGCACGCACAAAAAATGAACCAAAACAAACAGCCGATTGCAAGCCATTTCTGTACATCACAGGGCGCCTCCTCAGCCCTGGTGGTCTTACTGTTACTTGATGAGGAAGGAAGCAGAGGTGTTTTCTCATCCACCTTTTGGTCTGCCAACTTTTCCTTTGGCTGTTGTTAAGCTCATAATTTCATAAATATACATGCCCTATTTACTTACTTCTTTTGCTTAGTTTCCTAGATTTCTATGTTATTTGCCCCCCTTTGTGTGTTTTGTACGCCAAAGGAGCATGAGAGCATAATTCATGCAATTCAAGCATGTTAAGGCCTAATTTGGATGAAGGGAAGAAGAGCTTAAAGACAAACTCATTTTTGGCTACAGCCCCCTGCCAGTCCAGTTCCGTAGGTCATATTTCAAGCTTTGTTTCAGCAACCTACATAGCTCGGATGAGGCAGCATCCTTCATGAAAGTTGTTCCAATGGGTGTGTACTATAACATATCCAAAATTCAGCCCCATTGGATAAATCTGGAGTCCGTCACCTAGCAAACACAGATCCATGCTCAGGATGGATGTTTGTCAGCGAGCAAACTGAGTTAGAATTTCATTTCGGACTTATCTTCTTCATCCGAGCTTGGATTGGGCCAATACTTGTGTGGTTGGATCAGACACATTCTGAACTTCACAAAGGACATCTTAAAGTCGTCATGTGCTTAAGAGAAGCCCAAGTTGTAAGCCCTTGAAGTTGCTGGTCATGCTGAGCTCAGGATGAGCTATTGTTTCTGGTTGGAAGCTTGGTCATGGTGACATGAAGATGAGCTAGGGCTGCTGGTGGGATTTATTGGTGAAGTGAATCAACCAATTCAAGATTTTATAATACAAGTGTTGTATGCATTAGCCATATTGAATTCAGATTTTCACTTCCCCTAGGCCTATAAATAGGGATGTTCTCTAAGCTTGTAAACACACCCCAAGGGGGGGAGCTCTCAAACACTTCTCTAGAGCTCCCTTCCCTTGTCTCCCTCAAATTCTCTTAGTTTCTCTTTCTAGTTTTCAATTGTTATAATGAGATCTTTGTGCTGAAATTTTCCTTTAAGTCTTTCCAAGTTCTACTTTAATTTTCATTGTTATGTAAATTCTTTTCTTTAGTTTCAAGTTTGATTAGTTTCCAAGTTTCAATTATGATTTTTGTTCTTATTCATTATGCTTATAAGTTAATATGCTAGTTTGAATGATTGATCACCATTTAGGCTTGCATGTTAGCTATCTTGGTTTGAATTAAGAGTAGACACCATACTTTAATTCGAATTGAACTATGAATAGGAAGAGTATGTATGGACATTCGACAACAGGGATTAGATACATGCTTGGTTGTTTAAATTGTTCTTCTATGCTTAATGGGTTCCTAATGCTTAATTTTAGGTTAGACAACAAATGATCAAATTAGGGAATTAGGAACACAAGGTTATGACCACACACCATGGCTTAATCATACATTAGCTAGAATCAATCCGTTAATCTAATTGAACTTGGGAACTTATCTGCTTGAGTTAGTTATTTTCTTTCTTCCTTGTTTTATTTATTTCCCTTCTTTTTCATTTCTGTTTTGTGTAGGGAAAATGAATTGAATCATTCAATCACCAATCCTCGTGGGATCGACCTCGCACTTACATACGCTATACTACCGAACGGCTCGTGCACTTGCGAGTATCACAAGTTGAGGATGCCAACACACAGCTCTGATACCACTTGTTGTGAAAAATGGACAAACACTTTCACTCACTCCCCTAATGATCTTGTTGTTGATGGACTTTGTGACACACACAATGATGGATGAATCACACACACACACACTTGAGACAACAACCAAGCACAAAGTGACACAAGAATTTATAGAGGTTCAGCAATTGCCTACATCCTCTTGGTGATCCCCTTGAGAAATTCACTTCATGAAAGAATAAGTTACAACTTTGGTTTTATACAGAAAAACCCCCTTAGAACTCTATTCTCTCCCCAAGCTCTCTTTTCTCTCACACCCCTTGCTCAACACTTTGATGCACTTGTGAACACTCTCACAACCCTTGGTGTTTCCCTCCTTTGTGTCTAGACTCTCAAGACCCCAACTCAGCTCTAAACTTGAACTGATTGCTCTCTCTTACGTTCTCCCTTGGTGAGTTAACCTCCTTTGAACATAATAGCACCCAGCTACTTGACCACCTTGAGATTAACCACACCTAACTTCAACTTGCTTTCTCATCTTATAATGTCTTGCTTTATCTCCATTACCTACACAAACCAATGGACACAAGATAAGGCACCATCTTGTCTTCCACGTTCCTTCCTTTAGTCTCCCACTTAGACTAAAGATCAGATCATGCAAGTAAACAAATCCCACTTCAGCCACCTTCCACAAAACCAGAAAATGGAGAATGGATTCTCCAAACCAAGACAACCAATTGGCAATGAGTGTGTGTGAAATAGCCATGAAGATACAACTCATGCTTCTCAAACAACGATATGAATTCCTGCAAGAATGAACACAAGTTTGCCAAGCTAAACCAAAATCAATAGGACTTTACTCATGGATGTAATGTAATGGTTAGAAAAGGAATGGGTATTGGAACACAAAGTCTAAGGAACAAAGTAGAGCATATCATGTAAACAAGATCATTGACATTTGAAATGTAAGGCACATAAATTGAAAAGCTCACAATACCAGATTTTGCAATTGAATCACTTCATAATTTGATTTTGACATTTACACACTTTGTATAATATTTGGCCCAATTTTGCGGCTCTTTACCCTATATCACCTTGATTTCTCCTTATATCACCCTAGGGTCGTGACTACATTGGCCACACTTCTTTTCTCTTTTTCTTCTGAATTTTTTTTTAATAGCTCATTTATTGCCTTGAATACATTACAATCTGAAATACAATCATACTCTACATGTCCCCTAGATGGTAGGATGTTTAATGGATGATAAGGTGATAGAAAGAAATGGCTAAGTGTTTGGGCACAAAAGGGTTTACAATGGAATATGTATTGTATGGGTTGATGGAGGAAAAAGAAAGAGGCTTAACAAAGATGGCCTAAATCATATCTTAGTTATAACTTAACATTCCAGTGAATCACACAAGCAAAAATGCATACAATTGGGTAAGACATGCAAGAGTTGTATAATCATGCCTAAAGTGCATAGAAAGCTCAAGCATAATTATGTGAGACTTAGCTAGCAAAAGAATAAGATTCAGACCTAACACAATGCTTATCAAATTCCTAAGAGCCATATTAGAAGTTAGACTCAAGATTTATCATTGGTGTGGGAAGGAAAACTGAAAATGACTCAAAGAAAAGAAACATAAAAGAAAAACGTGAGGTTTCAAATTCCTGTTCTGCTCAATTTCAACATATAATCTGTTTTGACATGTAACTTTCAAACCACTTGGTCAAATTTAACGTTCTTTATGTCGTTGGATTCAGCATGAAAAAATGAAGAACACAACGTGGACCAAACTTTCAAAACAGTAGCAGAAAAAAAAATTGTAGCAATGAAGAAGCCTACGTTTTCAACACAAACACAAAAGTTAAAAACTTTCCAACACCCCCAAACTTAAATGAAGCATTGTCCTCAATGTTAAAGCAAAGTAAAGATGATTGAGAACATGTAAATGATAAGGGGAAAAGTTAAGAAGAAGGTTTAGAAAGAAAAAAAAAATGAATATATAAGCAACTCACGGATGACCAGTTAAGGGCCTCAAAAAACACAGCCAGGGGATTCGGGAAGATTGGAGGGGTCACAATGGTCCCTCTTAAAACCCAAACTTCTTAGACACCGAAGGTGTCGCCTAAAGAACTCCTAGACACTGTATTGACGGAAGTGCTCACTAAAGTTACCATAAGTCAGCTTATATGAAAAATCTTTATAAATTTTTATATTTTTTTAATTTTTAAATTTTTATAAAAAAAAGAAACAGAAATTTAAAATAATAACAAGTAAAGAGAAAGGATTGAAATGCTCCCCCTTGAAGCGATTAGCTTGAGCGTGATGCATTTGGAGGTCGCGACTTCTCCCACTACTCCACACTTCCTATCTTTGAAGTTGCCATCTCTCTCCATTTTTATTGAGCTATTTACATTGCTAAAACAAACACATACAAAAACTTGAAACGGAATTAAAGGATTACGAAATATATAAAAAAACTAAAAATGAAAGGGAAAAATCAACACAAGTCCAATTCCATGCTTCAAAGCAACAAGCACCAGTGGGTTGTGTAAGCTGGGACTTAAACCCAGTTCTCTTGCTTGTTGGGCAACTGTCCTTTTCTGTTGGACTACAAACACAACTTGTCCATTAACGTCATTAACTTTAAAACTTGAAATTGTCCAGTTAAAAAAAAAAAATAAAGTAGGAAAGCCAAATAGAATCAAACAATGTTACCAAAAACTTGTTGCGTAGATACAGCTGCACCAAAATGGATTCCTGCTGCATCCTCAACTTGTGATACTCGCAAGTGCACGAGCCGTTCGGTAGTATAGCGTATGTAAGTGCGAGGTCGATCCCACGAGGATTGGTGATTGAATGATTCAATTCATTTTCCCTACACAAAACAGAAATGAAAAAGAAGGGAAATAAATAAAACAAGGAAGAAAGAAAATAACTAACTCAAGCAGATAAGTTCCCAAGTTCAATTAGATTAACGGATTGATTCTAGCTAATGTATGATTAAGCCATGGTGTGTGGTCATAACCTTGTGTTCCTAATTCCCTAATTTGATCATTTGTTGTCTAACCTAAAATTAAGCATTAGGAACCCATTAAGCATAGAAGAACAATTTAAACAACCAAGCATGTATCTAATCCCTGTTGTCGAATGTCCATACATACTCTTCCTATTCATAGTTCAATTCGAATTAAAGTATGGTGTCTACTCTTAATTCAAACCAAGATAGCTAACATGCAAGCCTAAATGGTGATCAATCATTCAAACTAGCATATTAACTTATAAGCATAATGAATAAGAACAAAAATCATAATTGAAACTTGGAAACTAATCAAACTTGAAACTAAAGAAAAGAATTTACATAACAATGAAAATTAAAGTAGAACTTGGAAAGACTTAAAGGAAAATTTCAGCACAAAGATCTCATTATAACAATTGAAAACTAGAAAGAGAAACTAAGAGAATTTGAGGGAGAGAAGGGAAGGGAGCTCTAGAGAAGTGTTTGAGAGCTCCCCCCCTTGGGGTGTGTTTACAAGCTTAGAGAACATCCCTATTTATAGGCCTAGGGGAAGTGAAAATCTGAATTCAATATGGCTAATGCATACAACACTTGTATTATAAAATCTTGAATTGGTTGATGCACTTCACCAATAAATCCCACCAGCAGCCCTAGCTCATCTTCATGTCACCATGACCAAGCTTCCAACCAGAAACAATAGCTCATCCTGAGGTCAGCATGACCAGCAACTTCAAGGGCTTACAACTTGGGCTTCTCTTAAGAAAATGACGACTTTAAGATGTCCTTTGTGAAGTTCAGAATGTGTCTGATCCAACCACACAAGTATTGGCCCAATCCAAGGTCGGATGAAGAAGATAAGTCCGAAATGAAATTCTAACTCAGTTTGCTCGCTGACAAACATCCATCCTGAGCATGGATCTGTGTTTGCTAGGTGACGGACTCCAGATTTATCTAATGGGGCTGAATTTTGGATATGTTATAGTACACACCCATTGGAACAACTTTCATGAAGGATGCTGCCTCATCCGAGCTATGTAGGTTGCTGAAACAAAGCTTGCAATATGACCTACGGAACTGGACTGGCAGGGGGCTGTAGCCAAAAATGAGTTTGTCTTTAAGCTCTTCTTCCCTTCATCCAAATTAGGCCTTAACATGCTTGAATTGCATGAATTATGCTCTCATGCTCCTTTGGCGTACAAAACACACAAAGGGAGGCAAATAACATAGAAATCTAGGAAACTAAGCAAAAGAAGTAAGTAAATAGGGCATGTATATTTATGAAATTATGAGCTTAACAGCTGTAACTTTTTTCTATCAATTCTCGACTGCCACGTGTGGCGATTCTTCATCGTTCTTCCTCACTGCTCCTATACACATACTACGAATGACCAGGGAGGGAGTTGTTTGTTTATAATTCTAATTCCTAAATAGCCTCGATAACCACTGAATTTGAATTTGAATTTTTTTGTGTTGAAACATTTTCTTTTCAAAATTCTTAAGAGTCAACTTTAAACTTGTAGATAACCATTGAATTCTTTTCCGTATGGAATACAAACTCTTGCTTTGCCCACATATTAGAAGCCCTTTTCATTGAGCTTAAAAATCACCTTTATCAGATTATAGAGAAGATTATTTCAATCTTAACCAAAGAATTTATCTGTAGCCCCTAAACATAAACATTAGGTTTATATGTCATGAGTAAACAACAGTTTGTTTTTATAAAAAAAGATTCCGGTGCAAAGTAAAGAACAGTTATCGTTTCTTCAGAATTTCGACAAACGAAGAACAAACCTTATCGACAATTTCAGCAATACTAACTTTTTGTTCTGTTACAACCCCAATGGCTGCAAGCTAACAGCATATCATACATTTGGCTAGAAGACAATGTTATAATTCGTATGGTACTATGTACAACGACCGAATGCATTCAAAGAATTACAAATTGAAGAAAAAAAAAAAAACTTGAGACCGGGTTGTTCTCTTTGGAATTCAAAATGGATTTGAATTTTCATGAGGCATGACAAAAAACTGAAATTAGTATTGCAGTTTCAAGTAACATCAACAAGAGAAAGCTTGCTATAGAGAGAGCTTCACGAACTCCGCCCACCTTCCTCGATCCTCAATCCTTTAAGACTCTTTGCTAACCAGATAGCTGTCTCCTGATCGGTTCATAATTGTATATCATTTTGTACCCTTCTAGCTTATGATTTGGTTATGTTTTTGAGTTAAACTTGTGCTTTTAATCCTTTTTGTGTTTATCTTTCAGTTCATTGAGCTTTAGGTAATAATGAGGGCTTTGGATAGTAAATGATGCAATCCATGCATGTTAGGGCACAGTCCCTTGCCAGCCCAGTTTCGTAGGTCATATTTCAAGCTTTGTTTCAGCAACCTACATAGCTCGGATGAGGCCACATTCTTCATGAAAGTTGTTCCAATGGGTGTGTAATATAACATATCCAAAATTCAGCCCCATTTGATAAATATGGAGTCTGTTACCTAGCAAACACAGAGCCATGCTCAGGATGGATTTTATCAGCGCGCAAAATGAGTTAGCAATTTGTTTTGGCCTTAACTTCCTCCTCCGACCTTGGATTGGCCCAAATGATATATGGCTGGAAAGAAGACATTCTGAACTTCAAGTTTGAGTGCTTAAAGTCTTAATTTGCTTAAGGGAAGCCCAATTCGTAAGCCCTTGAAGTTTCTGGTCATGCTGATCTCAGGATGAGCTATTATTTCTGGTTGGAAGCTTGGTCATGGTGAAATGAAGATGAGCTAGGGCTGCTGGTGGGATTTATTAGTGAAGTGCATCAACCATTTCAGATTTTATAATGGAAGTGTTGTATGCATTAGTGAAGTGCATCAACCATTTCAGATTTTATAAAACAAGTGTTGTATGCATTAGCCATACTTAATTCAGATTTTCAGCTTCCTTAGGCCTATATATAGTGAGGTTTCCCAAGCTTGTAAACACACCCCAAGGGGGGGAGCTCTCAAACACTTCTCTAGAGCTCCCTTCCCTTCTCTCCCTCAAATTCTCTTAATTTTGCTTTCTAGTTCTCAATTCTAGCTTTCCTTTTGCTTCTTAGTTGTAATTTATTTTTCTTTGTAATGTAAATTCTTTTCTTAAGTTTTCAAGTTGAATTAGTTTCCAAGTTTCAATTATGGTTTTTGTTCTTATTCATTATGCTTATAAGTTAATATGCTAGTTTGAATGATTGATCACCATTTAGGCTTGCATGTTAGCTATCTTGGTTTGAATTAAGAGTAGACACCATGCTTTAATTCGAATTGAACTATGAATAGGAAGAGTATGTATGGACATTCGACAACAGGGATTAGATACATGCTTGGTTGTTTAAATTGTTCTTCTATGCTTAATGGGTTCCTAATGCTTAATTTTAGGTTAGACAACAAATGATCAAATTAGGGAATTAGGAACACAAGGTTATGACCACACACCATGGCTTAATCATACTTTAGCTAGAACCAATCCATTAATCTAAATTGAACTTGGGAACTTATTTGCTTGAGTTACTTTCTTATTTTTTTCCTTCTTTCATGTTCTTTGTTTTTGTTTCTGTTTTGTATAGGGAAAATGAATTGGATCATTCAATCACCAATCCTCGTGGGATCGACCTCGCACTTACATATGCTATACTACCAAACGGCTCGTGCACTTGCGAGTATCACAAGTTGAGGATGCAACTGAATCCATTTTGGTGCAGCTGTATCTACACAACAAGTTTTTGGCGCCGTTGCCGGGATCGGTAACATTGTTTGATTCTATTTGGCTTTCCTACTTTATTTTATTTTTTTTCTTAACTGAACAATTTCAAGTTTTAAAGTTAATGACGTTAATGGACAAGTTGTGTTTGTAGTCCAACAGAAAAGGACAATTGCCCAACAAGCAAGAGAACTGGGTTTAAGTCCCAGCTTACACAACCCATTGGTGCTTGTTGCTTTGAAGCATGAAATTGAACTTGTGTTGATTTTTCCCTTTCATTTTTAGTTTTTTTTTATATTTCGTAATCCTTTAATTCCGTTTCAAGTTTTTGTATGTGTTTGTTTTAGCAATGTAAATAGCTCAATAAAAATGGAGAGAGATGGCAACTTCAAAGATAGGAAGTGTGGAGTAGTGGGAGAAGTCGCGACCTCCAAGTGCATCCATGCTCAACCTAATCGCTTCAAGGGGGAGCATTTCAATCCTTTCTCTTCTTTGAATTCTGTTTATTTTCGTAGTTGTTTTTGCCTTTTGGTTTGCGTTGAGTTCTTTGTTTTTCTATGCTGAATCCAACCATATAAAGAACGTAAAATTTGGACTTACGGTTGGAAAGTTATAGCCTAAAAACTGAACAGAGGTCGAAGCTGAAAAACATAGAAACGAATCTGTCCAAATGGTGATAAACGGGTGATTGAAAGTGCTGTTTGTTTTTTTTCTTTGGTTTCTTGGTTTGTTTCTTTTAGTACAACAATTTATGTTGTTTGTTTGAATTTGTTTACAATACTTAGTTCATTTTCGTTTATGGTTTGTTGTTTCATTTTATCTTAATTTGTTTTTGTTTCTTATCTTAAAAATTTTATAAATAAAAATAATAATAAAAAAAAAAAGATTTTTCATATGAGCCGACTTATGGTAACCCCAGTGAGCACTTCCGTTAATACAGTGTCTAGGAGTTCTTTAGGCGACACCTTCGGTGTCTAAGAAGTTTGGGTTTTAAGCGGGACCATTGTGACCCCTCCAACCTTCCCGATCCCCTACTGTGTTTTTCTGAGGCCCTTAACTGGTCATCCATGAGTTGCTTGTATATTCGTGTGTTTTTAAATTAAGTTTTTTTTATTTTTATTTTCTTTGTTTTCTTTTCTGTTAAGTCTTTGTTTTTGTTTTGTTTTTGTTTTGTTAAGTTAGTTTATGTATTTATTTACGTGGTATGGTTAGTTTTTTTTTTTTTTTTCTCTGAGTGTTAAAAACAAACTTTATTTCAATTCAAACATTGCATAAAAATAAAAAATAAAAACAAAAATAAAACAAAAATAAAAAACAATAAAAATAAAAAACAACATCATCATCATCTTCTTCATCATCTTCTTCATCTTCTTCATCTCCATCATCATCATGGCTTGCCTCTATTTTCTCGCACTTGTAGAATCTCCAGCAGCTCCACATGGTCCTCATTTTTCTCTCCAGTGCTTCCACGTGCTGAATTGGCAAGGAGAGCCGCTTGTGCAAGTCCGCCACCATAGCCTTCAAGGAAGCTATTTCCTCGCTCATCGCGGCACACTCCCTTGTCCTCGCCAGGTAATCGCATGCCCAAATTGGTAGCGGAGACCGCGTGGAGCACAGTTAAATTGTGGGACTCCTCTACCGCTGCCTTATCAGGACCTCTGTGCCACATGCAGATGATCTGTCGGAGTGAGTTTGCTGCTAATCATGCCTCCTAGCAGCACTGCTCTCGTTCGACAGTGCCTCAGAAAAGTTCGGTATTGCCTCAGCAAAGTTTGAGGCCGTGCTGTGATGATATGAAGAGTTTGGAAAGACAGTGTTTGGAGGAGCCCTTGTCTGGGCATTCGGTGGTGCAAGTGAGAGCTCAAGGTTGAGATCATCAAGGTGAGTGCATGAGGATGCCAATTTTTTTTTTCTGTTTCTGGATTTTTTGATGTTTTTCCTTGAGTTGCAGGAAGAAATGCTGGGTATCATCCGCTTGCAGAGGTGTGGTTTAAATAGACATATGCTGATAGAGAGAGCCAACACCATTTCGGATTTCCCGGGCATGTCTCGACCTAATCGCTTCAAGGGGGAGCACCTTTACTTTACTTTACTTTTTTTTTTCCTCCGTGTTTTTCTGGTGTTTAATATTTTTGCCCGTTACTTTCATTTTCTAGAGCTTTGTGTTTTTGCTTTTCCCTTTCGGCTATCATCTTTAGTTTATTTTAGTTAGGGAACTGTGCTTTCTTTTCCGTTTGTCGTCTTTGTTTGATTTAAGTTTGGGAAGTGTGCTTTCTTTTCCGTTTTTTTTTTCTTCTGCAACTTTACTATTTTATTTCCGAAACAAAATAACGAAAATACAAAAACAACAAAATAAAATAAAAACAACAATAATGAGGAGGAAATCATTTCTTCTGAGTGCTTGGTGTCTCGACCATTGGAGCTTTGAGTTTGGCCCTCTGGTTGTCCTCTTCGGGGCTTCACGCACAGCTTCTTGGGGCTCATCACTTGAGCTCCCAAAGATCGCAATCTTAGCTTGAGCGTAACTACTCTCGCGATCTGCTTGTTTGCGTTTACCCGGTCGGTCTAGGTCTTCCAGCTGTTTTCGCATGTCGCGAGAGTACAACTCTACCATCTTTGATAGGTTTCTATTCTCGTCCCGCAATACTTCTAGCTGGTGTCGATTCACCTCCACTATCCTTGACCTCTCCCTTTTCAAGCTTTTTATAGCAGTCTGACACTCTTCAACCATACTTCGCTCCGCCGCCAACTGACCTTTTAGCACCTCTACCTCATGGGACTTCGCAGTAGGCGATGACCCAAACTTGCGACTGTTGCTCTACTCTGCACGCTCAGTGCCAGGGCATCGCTCACGACCCGGTTGTCATCCCTTGTCCCCAGAACACGTATATCTTTAGGAGTCACTAAATTTCTAGCCACTCCAATGGCAACATCGTTGTCCAGGAGTATGAGTCAGTCCTGTCACAGGCCCCGTGCGGAAGCAAAGTAGGGCATCCATACTGGTGCTCCTGCTTGGCCTCGTGTCTGAGTCGGTGGAGCTAGGTTGAGATCCAACGAAAATGGGTAGTTAGAGGCCATTTGATTTCTCACTCTCTTTTCTTCTTTCTTTCTTTTCTCTTTTGTGTGTTTCTGAGTTTGCGTTTTTTTTTCACCCTTTCTTATAGACTTAGTCTTTGACAAACCCTAGCCATTACAGCATCTGAGCATTTTTCTGAATCTCCAGCATTCCTTGAGTCCCACAACCTTCTCGCCTTCCAACCATACCCAACTCATTTATCACGACGTGTCTTTTCTGAACGAACGCGTTCAGGAAAGTCTTCGCGCCTATCCATGAGCCCGTAATTTTTGCTTGTGGAGTCTGCGGCGCCTCTATGCGTCGACACGTGTCTCGCCCTGTCTGTTGGTCCCTTACACTGAACTGAGACATCATGACCCATGTTAAAATCCCGCTCTTTGTGTTGCTAATCACGGTTCGATAGTTTGTTTTTACAAAACTAAATAATAATAAAAAGCCGGAAATGAAAACAAATTGTGGGTCGGGTTTCACTTTAGTTTGGGTTTCAAAGTGGGTTAAATTCACCGTGGTTTGTGTTTCGAAATTGTGGGCTTTGGGCTTCAAAATTTTTTTTGGGTTTCAGAATTGTGTGATTAGGGTTTACTGTTTCATTTTTTTTTTTTTTGTTTGTGTTGTAATTTTTATTTTATAATTATTTTGTTTTTGTTTTCTTTTGTGATTTTGTGATTTTTTATTTATTTCTTTGCTTTAATACCTTTCATTTGTTGTTATGACATTGTTTGTGGCTAATTTTTAAACATTGAGGACAATGCTCATTTCTAGGTTTGGGGGTATTGGAGTTTAGCAAGTAAACTTGGTTTTTCTTAAAATTTAAAAATAAAATAAAATAATTTAAATTTCTTTCTTGTTTTGAATCTTGTTTTGTTTAGTCACTTTCCGAACACATTTGATGAGATTGTGATAAATGTTGCATGACTTAAATAAAAAATTGAATTTTATTTATTATTTATTTTTTTTCCTTGTAAATTTTTATTGTAAAAAAATAATAATTAATTAATTAATTAATTTGGCATCGTTCTAGCATGACATGTTCGAAACCTTCTTTGCACTTGCCATTTGTTTCATAATTTTCCAATTAAAGGATTTGCATGATCTAAAGAATTGTATGAAGCATAAATTAGACTTATATAACCAACCATATAAAGTGAGCTTTTGAGCCTTGTACTTCAATTCATGAGTGTTATACACATACTCTTAATTTCTTGTCATCAAAGTTGTTGTTTGATCTCATTATTCATTGATTTGGTTGATCACTTAAAAGTCATTCATTCTTATGCAATTTGACTTCATGACATTTTAAGAAGTGATATTAAGGCCTTCTTTGGATCGTTTGTGCCTTTCAAGCTAACCTTATGCATGCTTAAGCATGATTTTCCATTGTTTACCATTTTGAGCCTACATGTAAACCTTTTCTTTCATTTACCAATTATATTTCCTCGCCTTAGCCCGAAAAACAAATATTTACCTTTCTAAGGAACTCATAGGGAATGGGTGTTACATTTCGAAAGAAAAAAAATATATATATATAAATATCACACAATTGGTGAAAGAAAAGAGAAAAGTTGTGATTAAGTGGTGGTTGAATGAAATTTCATTTTTGGGTTTCATTTTTGGGCCTTCAAAATAAATTGGTGGTTGTTCAGGAAAGGAGTGAATCAATGTAAATGAAGGTATAAGGATTTTTGATCGTGTAAAAGAAAAAATCTAATCGTGATGATTCGAAGTCTTGTAAACAATTGTTTTATGCTCTTATATTTTGAGTTTCTTGGACTTTGTTTTATCCATACCCTTCATTTCTTACTCACCTTACACCCTTGGCCCCATTACAACCTATGCTAAAGACCTAAATTGATCTTAAATGTCATGTGGTTGAATTGCATTTATTTTTCTACTTTAAGTGTTTGGCATCCTTCTTGAGATCATATTAATGCAAGTTCTTCATCTTTCTATTGCGAGTTAAGTCCCTTATGGTTTAACTCTAATCTCATGTTTATAACTGAGTGTTGCATTGTAGCCCTCTTCCGAGTGATTCATTTGTGAGAGGACAACTTTGGTGAGATTTGAAGTTGAATTTGTGCTTTGTATGATTTTTGAAATTGTGTGAAAACTAAGATTGGGGAATTTGTTGCATTTGGCTATCACACTACCACACTTTGAGCATATTATGTTTTGAACTTTGCCGCTTTGTGAATAATGTCCAAAATTGAGCTTTTATTGTTAAAAATTTTTGAGTCATGTGCATGAGTCATTTCTCTTAGAAAATGTTCAGAAAGATTGTTTTGAGTTCTTTTTATTTTTGTAATTGTTTTTGTTTTTGTTTTGTTTTTGTTAATGTAATTATTTTTTGTTTTTGTTTTTGGTTTGCTTCAGGACTAACAAATCTTTTAAGTTTTCTAATTATTTTGTTTTGTAAAGTTAGAAAAACGTTTGTGGGTATCGTATCTGTAAAACCCTCAGGAGACACAACTCCTCCTACTAGGGATGCCTAGAGGTTTAAAGGCTTGTTGCATACGCTCAATGCAATCGAGTTACCTACGAAAGTGGTCTAGTTAACTTCTTGTTTTGTTTTTAACTTTGTTTTGTGTTGTTTTGCTCGAGGACTAGCAAAATCTAGGTTTGTGGGTATTTGATCGGTTCATAATTGTATATCATTTTGTACCCTTCTAGCTTATGATTTGGTTATGTTTTTGAGTTAAACTTGTGCTTTTAATCCTTTTTGTGTTTATCTTTCAGTTCATTGAGCTTTAGGTAATAATGAGGGCTTTGGATAGTAAATGATGCAATCCATGCATGTTAGGGCCTAATTTGGATGAATGGATGAAGAGCTTAAAGACAAACTCAATTTTGGCTACAGTCCCTTGCCAGCCCAGTTTCGTAGGTCATATTGCAAGCTTTGTTTCAGCAACCTACATAGCTCGGATGAGGCCACATTCTTCATGAAAGTTGTTCCAATGGGTGTGTAATATAACATATCCAAAATTCAGCCCCATTTGATAAATATGGAGTCTGTTACCTAGCAAACACAGAGCCATGCTCAGGATGGATTTTATCAGCGCGCAAAATGAGTTAGCAATTTGTTTTGGCCTTAACTTCCTCCTCCGACCTTGGATTGGCCCAAATGATATATGGCTGGAAAGAAGACATTCTGAACTTCAAGTTTGAGTGCTTAAAGTCTTAATTTGCTTAAGGGAAGCCCAATTCGTAAGCCCTTGAAGTTTCTGGTCATGCTGATCTCAGGATGAGCTATTATTTCTGGTTGGAAGCTTGGTCATGGTGAAATGAAGATGAGCTAGGGCTGCTGGTGGGATTTATTAGTGAAGTGCATCAACCATTTCAGATTTTATAATGGAAGTGTTGTATGCATTAGTGAAGTGCATCAACCATTTCAGATTTTATAAAACAAGTGTTGTATGCATTAGCCATACTTAATTCAGATTTTCAGCTTCCTTAGGCCTATATATAGTGAGGTTTCCCAAGCTTGTAAACACACCCCAAGGGGGGGAGCTCTCAAACACTTCTCTAGAGCTCCCTTCCCTTCTCTCCCTCAAATTCTCTTAATTTTGCTTTCTAGTTCTCAATTCTAGCTTTCCTTTTGCTTCTTAGTTGTAATTTATTTTTCTTTGTAATGTAAATTCTTTTCTTAAGTTTTCAAGTTGAATTAGTTTCCAAGTTTCAATTATGGTTTTTGTTCTTATTCATTATGCTTATAAGTTAATATGCTAGTTTGAATGATTGATCACCATTTAGGCTTGCATGTTAGCTATCTTGGTTTGAATTAAGAGTAGACACCATGCTTTAATTCGAATTGAACTATGAATAGGAAGAGTATGTATGGACATTCGACAACAGGGATTAGATACATGCTTGGTTGTTTAAATTGTTCTTCTATGCTTAATGGGTTCCTAATGCTTAATTTTAGGTTAGACAACAAATGATCAAATTAGGGAATTAGGAACACAAGGTTATGACCACACACCATGGCTTAATCATACTTTAGCTAGAACCAATCCATTAATCTAAATTGAACTTGGGAACTTATTTGCTTGAGTTACTTTCTTATTTTTTTCCTTCTTTCATGTTCTTTGTTTTTGTTTCTGTTTTGTATAGGGAAAATGAATTGGATCATTCAATCACCAATCCTCGTGGGATCGACCTCGCACTTACATATGCTATACTACCAAACGGCTCGTGCACTTGCGAGTATCACAAGTTGAGGATGCAACTGAATCCATTTTGGTGCAGCTGTATCTACACAACATCTCCCCTTGGGGAGACTTTATCTTTCCCAAAAGGCTTCAAAACAACTGAGAGTTCCTCCAATCTGTTGTGCTGCAGAAATCTGCAGATAGTTCTGGTAATCCTTCTAGTGCCTCTGCCCTCTGCCTAAAAGACTTGACATCCATTATTTCCTTTTCTGGTATTTCCTCTTCGGTCATAGGAGGACTGGGCTTTGTTGGCTCAGAGGAATCAGATTTTTGAGCTGAAGGTACAAGGTTCCTCATCTCGGTTTCTTTGGCATCCGAGTGATCAGAATTATTGGATTTCGGGCTTCCTGTTTCAGAGCAGTTTGAGGATTTAGGAGCAATAGGAGCAGTGTACATTTCGCATCTCCAATTCGTCTCTTACTACATTTATCAGCTTCCCAACATCCTGTTGTGAATTAGGACCAATTCACTCCCCTTTAGACCTTGTTGTTGATGGACTTTGGACAAACTCAATGATGGACGAGTCTTACACACACACACAGAAAATTAACCAAGCACAAATGACACAAGTGTTTATAGAGGTTCAGCAAATTTTGCCAACATCCTCTTGGTGATCCCCTTGAGAAATTTCACTAATGAGGATAGGTTACAACTTTGGTTTACAAATGGAAACCCCCTTAGAACACTACCCTCACAATCTGTTTCTCTCACACCCTTGCTCAACACCTTGATACACTTGAGAACTCTCTCTTATACTTGACTCACTAGTTTCCAGCTACTTTGCCTCTCACACTTTGCTGTCTTACTTCCTCCTCCCTCAAATACACAACCCCTTGGACTTGAGAAAAGCTCCATCACATCTTCCCACGTTCTGCCCTTGTTTTACTGAAATAGATCACACCTTGGGCAAACAAAGGGCTAGACAATGACAGCTACAAGTTCAGCTACCCTATAAAGGACCATAGGGTAGGTGCTCCTTAAAACAAGCCAACATTCTTCCTCAATTTGCTATCCTTGCTTCCTAACAACTTGCCACCTTTTATTTAAGTCAGAAGTGACTTAAAATGTCCTTGCAAGTGGGTAGAAAATGATAGCACACTAAAGAAACTATTGAAAAACGTGAAGATTCGCACATCACGTGTTGGGCGACCGGTCAATAGCACCAGGCGACCGGTCGCTTTTGCACAGAGTCTCTAGACTTCGAATTCTCTTCATGCGACCGGTCGTTTTCCACCTGCGACCGGTCGCAAAGAGCTGGCGGCCGGTCGCTCGTCGACTTTGCTCTAGACATCGAATCTGCCTGAAAACGACCGGTCGCATGCTTCGTGCGACCGGTCTCTTTTGGGCAGAGTCTCCTACGACTGGTCGCTTGAAACGGGCGACCGGTCGCTTCCTGTTCTGTCTCCGAAGCTTGTATCCTTTATGCGAGCCAATTTTCACAACACATCCACATTCTGAACCCCCATCTCCACAGATTCCATTCCTGGCTGATCACTCCCGACACGGAAACTACTATGCCGTATTACATGTATGACATCATCAAAAGCGGGAGGAAGATTAGCAGCAGCTGCCTTTTCACCTGATGGATTTTGCAAGTTGGTTCCTCTATCTGGCTGAAATAAACTTTGGCTTGACGAAATGGCATGGGCAACAGAAAGGGTATTGTCTTTTTTTTTTTTTTGAAGAATGGGTAGTGTCTGCAACGAGGATAGAAGTTCCCTTACATTGAACTTGTCATGACCACTTGATGTAGACGTATATTTTGACTGGAACACTGTACCAGGCGTACTCACTGGGCCTATTTCAGGGATATGATCATTGCAAAGTAATCTTTCTTCAGAAACGGGGACAGGGAGATCAAGAGCGGCAGTTAAATTCACTTGTTCGTCACCAACTGTTGTATTGTGAAGATCTAGAATAGCCTCAGAGGTTTCAATTAAGCATTCTGTTTTATTATCATGCTTATGGTTTTTTGCGGTCTAGACATCACTGAATGAAAATGAGTAGCAGCTGAACAACTTGGTGGAGATTTTGTACTCTCAGTGTGGGTGACACTCCCATAATCAGGAAGCATCTGCTCGGTCATGTCAATAAAAGGAGTCGTTGCATCTGTTGGTCTTTTTTTCTTTTCGGGTATTCTTTTCGCCGAATGTCGTGACAGGCGTGTCTGGAAGAATGCAGAAGCTGCCAGACCGACACCAATGCCCCGATTGTATCTTTTTGGCTCACGCAGATGCTATTTCAATCTTCAACAAAATTGAAAGTTGAATCAGGTTGACAAAAATCCAGTCTAGCCCTGCCATGGGCTCAACTTCCGGACTCCTCCCGATTCATGAGTTCTGCTTTATAGGCATGCCACTGTTGGATATGAGACCAGCCCAACAGACCTGGTATGAGTGAGTGTGATGGGTATTGTGTGAAGTTTGCGCCTTCTTTCTGGACCTCCTGTTCAAGCCATTGTGCTCTAAGTGGGGTCCTGGCCTGGATTGGTTCTTTTCTATGCCTCAATTAAGAGGACTTTAACATTCTTTCTTTCGTGTATATATCGGTCCTGGTGGGTGCGAGCGACACCTATCCAAGCAAGGGAAAAAGACAAAGTTCTTGGTTAATAAACACCTCACACGGGTTTATAAACCTAAATCTGAATTTAAGTATATTTATATGTAAACTGACCACGAATTCGGGCCCAGCGATGTGACTTTCGGGCCCAACCTGGCTTATATCCCTTAAGCCTATATGGCCTGATTTGGGCTACAAACCTCTTGTGATCTTATAGCTTAAATAAAACAGAGGCGGGAAAATGCTTAAATATCGCAAATATGAAGAGAAAATGCAGATACAAGCATAATAGAGTGCTTTAGAAACGAATTCTATCCTTCTTATTTATTTAGCTATTAAATTAACGGAGAGATAATAAAGATTCATATTTATTGATTCCAAACTATGAACTACATTATCACGGTGATCTAAGGTTGTAGCCGGCTAGATTATACAAATTCAAATTGAACATTTTCAGAAGTTAGTCATACCATGAAGATGGCAGAGAAATAAAAAGATGGACACAGAAGTCGTCTGGCTATCTGAGATCCGGGCGAGTTTGACTGGAAATATCTTGAGCGTTTTTTAGTGTTTTACAAGATGTTGCATCTGGTTTTTGGAGAGAGAGTCCTGTGCTGGAAGTTCTTTATTTATAGGTGCAGGGGAGCTCTCAAGTGATGATGACTGAGCAAGGATGTTTGGCTGTTGTCCAAAGTCAGCTGCTGATTTGATGTCCTGGACCGGTCCATAGTGGGAGTGATTGGACTTTCTGATGAGAACAGCGGGCCTTCGAAACAGCTCCCTGGTCTGAAGCGTTTTGTACTTGAAGATCTGATATGCAAGTTGGCTTCTTTCTTGGCTTGGTGGCTTCCTTAGGCGGCTGGCTTTCTTGCTGGAAGGGGGAAAAGTCAGATTGTCATTAAATGTTGATGGTCCTTCTCCAACTTCGCGTGGGTTTGGGGGAACAGTTTCCGATTTTTTCACTTTCCAACAGTCCAATCGCTCTGGGCCCTCTGTTCTTGGGCTTTGGTTTTGGTTTATCTTGGTGTTTCTTTTAAACAAGAAAAAAAAACCTTTTGAAAAATACAACTTACAGACAACTATTGGGCTTGGGCCCTTGCCATGCTCTTTTTAGGGGAGGAACCACTTTTGGTCCATTGACCAAAATTGGGTACAAACAGCATCATCACAAATCTCAAATCCTTGAATTGAAACATAAGAGGAGATATAATTGCTGCTATCCGTCTGCATTCCTTTTGAAGTTGTCTCTTGATATCTTTGAGGCTCTTCTGTGACCTCTCTATGAAAGTTTGTTAGGCAACCGTTAGGCACTTGAGGAGGATTCTTTTCAGGCTCCTGTGTTATCTCTCTAGCACTTATCCTCGGAGCATAGCTCACTGCATTTGGAACATCAACCCCCACTTGCTTCATCCGTCCAGGAAATGTTGAACGTCTAGCCAGCGTAGGAGGGGTCCTTTGCCCAGGCTTAGGAATTCCATCATCAAAAAATTGTTTTATAGGAACAGGGGGAGGAGTACCATCATTTCTGGGTTTAGGTTTTGGTGAGGAGTCAACTATGGGTAACTGTAAAAATAAACCACAATACATCAATAATCAGTTAAATCCACATATTTAATATAAATAAATAATTTAAACATTATTATTACCGGATGCTTTAAAGGATGGGATCCCTGTGTCCGTTTTGCAGAAACCGGTTGTAGACCTTCTCGTCATTGGACAACTAGCCCAATTAGAATAACAAGAAGCTGTTAATTGAAAATTATTTGAAATTGGTAAAAGGATTCCTTGACCTGGAGTTCATTTTAAATAACGTAGTAATTGATCAACAGCTTCTTTATGAGGTGTGCGAGGACTTTGCATGAATTAACTCAAGATGTGAACTGTACGAACAATATATGGTCAAGTGATAGTGAGATAAATCAGTCGTCCTATTAATCTTCTGTAAGTTGCGGGATTGTGTAATAACTCGCCATCCTCATTATTTAACTTGAACTGGACGGGCACCAAGAAGACCGGAATCTTGTAAAATGTCTAGTGCATATTTCCGTTGGCTTAAATATAATCCATGAGATAAGTGAGAGATTTCTATTCCGAGAAAATACTTTAAGTCCCCAAGGTCTTTTAAATGAAATCGTTGATGTAAAAACTTCTTGATGATGGATATAGTTGCGGCATCAGTTACTATGATAATTATGTCATCAACATATACAAGGAAGAAAATAGATGACTTACCTTTGTGATGATAAAATAGTGAATAATCTGCTTCGGATTGAGAGAAGCCTGTATCAAGCAATGCATGAGAAAACTTAGCAAACCAGCATCGAGAGGCTTGCTTTAAGCCATAAATGGATTTGTTAAGACGGCATATACCAAATGTTCCCCCTTGCCGGAATAACCAGGAGGAAGTTGCATATATACCTCTGCACTCAAATCACCGTGAAGGAAGGTATTGTTGACGTCTAATTGTTGAATAGGCCAGCCCTTAGAAATTGCCACGGATAATAGAACCCGAACAGTAGTAAGTTTGGCAACAGGCGAGAAAGTTTCGTGGTAGTCCACCCCGTGCATTTGTGTGTAGCCCTTGGCAACCAAGCGAGCTTTGAAGCGTTCAATGGCACCATTGGAATGACGCTTGATTTTGTTGACCCATTTGCAACCAATGGATTGCTTATGAGGTGGCAATTTTGTGAGAGCCCATGTATTATTTTCTTCTAATGCTGCAAGTTCAATTTTCATGGCGTGACTCCATTCTGGATATTTATTTGCTTCATGTAAGGAGTCAGGCTCAATAATAGTGGAAATAGATACAAGAAAACTTTGATGAGGAAGAGAAAAATGATCATAAGTTAAATATTTGGAGAGAGGATACCTGGTACCATGTTGACCTGAAGTTGAAGAGGTTGCTTGAGATTGGTAGTTTAAGGGATGAAGGAAAAAGCTGATGAAGGAAAGAAAATGGGTGCGCCTCCTGGTTTAAGGGATGGCATCATTCCCTGCTTGCCAAAATCCCTTGGTCTCTTGAATTCTTGCACTTGGAACTTGTTCCTTGGCCTCCAGCAGCCCATCACGTGTAGGTTTCCCAAGCCCCTTCGTCGTTTTGTCTCCAAGTTGAGTGCCAAGGCTTGTGCTACTTTTTATTCAAATTATGTTGGCTTTTAAGACAACCACATGATATATCCAATGGATGAGATGGCTTTATCAAATGTTGGGCTCTTTGGTTAATTTATTCTAATTGGATCAATGGGCTATTTTGATTGGTTTATTCTAATTGGATCCATGGGCTATTTTGATTGGGCTTCTCGAGCAATGGTCCATCTCCTCTCTCGTGCTTACCCATGTTTGGGCCTAAGAAAATGGGTTTGAGTCCCAAGGCCCCCAAGCGACCCGAGACTTCCATTTCTCGACCCATCAATGGGCCCCATGACAACTCGTTACCATCCATACCACAACCCACTCAAGCAAGCCCCGTGAATTCAAGTGGCTTGGGCCCACTTAAGCTTGTAGTGCGATTGGGTGTGAAATAATAATTTCCTGCTTGGCATGGCATGTCGCTTGGCAAGGCATGTCGTTTGGCATGCTTTTAATTATGACGCTTGATAGGATAATTGACATGGATTTGCAGAGCTAAATGCATCTTTATAATTTTAATCTCAATTTCTAGCATCACAGATTTTTATTTGGCATGGCATGCAGGGTGTGGCTTGTGTATGGCAGACTTTCGTGTATTCCAAATCGGGTCTTTTTCCAATAATATATCTTTTTGGGCTAGGAATTTATTCGAGCCAAACCATGGATTTTTTGGGCCTCAACATTAGCCCCCTTAATTATAAGGGCCATGGATAAGTGTTGGAATGGACCGAATAATTAAACCCGACCCAAAAATCAAATTTATAAGCTGCAGCAGCTATTTGTGGTTTCCAGATACCAACTTCCTCCTCCTTCTTTTTCATTTATTATTTCTTCCTTCTTCTCCTTCCTCTTTAGAGTAACCCTCTCCCCATCACCTTCATCTTCTTTTTCCTTTTTCTTCCTCCAACGAACTCAGAGTGAGAGAGAGAGAGAGAGAGAGAGAGAGAGAGAGAGAGAGAGTGTGTGTGTGTGTGTGAGATCGGGCAACAACCACCTGTTTTTAGCCGCTGGAAGAGAGTTCGAGCCGAATTCGACTCCGTCATCTTCCTCTACGAGGAAATCCGCTTGCCGTTGCTGGAAGAGATTGTCTCTGTGCAGAATTTTCTTCCAAAATTCCCAATTCCTACTTTCTTGGTGCATTTGAGGCTATCCTTTTAGGGATTAACGAGGTATGCCCTTTTCTCTTGCAATTTCTTGAATCTATTGAGGGGTTTGTTGGGTTCTTTATACCCATGGGTTCTGCTCTTTGTTTTGGCAGCCAAACACCCACTCTTTTTAACCCATCCATCTTTTGTTGGAGTAATCGTTAGCAAGGAAGGGTTTGCGTCAGTTTTTGGGGTTATCTCCTCTTTGATTTCTTTCTTTTTGCAAGCGCTGGAAGAGTGCGAACTTTGTGAGAAGAAATCGTTGGTATGGATTGCATCCTTTTCTTTTCTCCATTTTTCTTCCCTTTTTAATCATGTGTTAGCCCTCTTTGCACTGGTGAAAAAGGCTGAACCTTGCACGATGCGCTTTTTCTATGTAGGTATACGTCCAGACACAGGTAAGGGGAAGGCAAGTGCTGGAAGCTTTGACGTTTTTGCTGCCTGGAACCTTCGAATCCTTTAGCCTTCTAACTTGTATTTTTTTGGGCTTCTGTTTTAGTCTTTCGGTAAGTGACTCTCCCGATTGAGTATTTTAGGAATAAGCATAGACTGGTGCTTGACCTAGGCTTACTCCCCTTGTGAACATATGCTTGATTAATTGTAGAGTTTGTTCCTGGCCGCGAGAAGTAGAAGTTGACAGGACGCATGTCTTGCAATGCTTGATTTTTTTTATTTTTAGAGAATTTTGTTTGCCATGGGAATTGCTTGTCGATCATGGAACGAGAATTTTGCTTGCCATGGGTAAATTGCATGTTGCTTGGGCATTTGCTTGAGCGTTTCCTTTGGCATGAGCTTGACTTGCCATGCTTGGAGTACAATTTTGTGTGTGCTACGTTCTTGGCCCCATTCTTGATTGTTGTTGAACTATATGCATCAAGAGCGTATGCTTGTAATCGTATGATTAATATGTAAGATCAGAGGCTGTTTGAAAGCTTGAGGAAAGCACAATTGGTTTCTTTTTTATGAGCTTAGAGCTTGGTCATGGATGATTATTTATTTTTTTGGCTTTCTAGGGATATATATAAACATATGTATGATGGGTCGGCAAGAATGCTGTGTAACTCATAGGGATTTTGTTTTTTTTGGTTTTTGTGAAAAAGGTTACTATGAGGTAAATAGTGTTCAGTTTGTAGCACTTGCTTTGTGAAAAAGGGTATGCTGGAATGATTGATTGAGCATGGAATGGGAAATTTGCTCATCATGAAGTCGAGTAATAGATTGCATGATGCTTCAAAAATATTTTTTGTTTATGCATTTCGCTTGGCATAAGATAGCTTGCTTTGCTTGGCTTGTAAAGTTCATATGGCTTGCATGCTAGTGTGGAGATTGCTTGGCTTTAACACAGAGAACTAGCTTTATGCTTTGCCATTTTTCAGCATATTCTTTGTTGGCAATTCTTGCAGGGATTCATCGCTTATCAAGACCTACCATGGCATCCACCAACCCGTCGTCAATTATTAGTGACCACCTTTATTCACTGGATGATAAATTGAAGAAGGGAAGACCCCCTCCATTGCTCAAGAATGCTTGTGAACATGTTGCAGTAATTGAAGAGCTAGTGCCGAAAACTGCTTCAAGTGATTGATCCTCCGTCTATATCGAGGTGTTGCATATAGAAGGGTTTGTTTTTGGCAATCCCCTTATTTTTTCAGTATCTCTGTGCGGCATCAGCAAGGGTTGGTTAGAGTGGGTTGACTGTGAATTGAGGGACCCTTCTACTTGCGACATCCTACGCCGGACTGGGTCCTGGATGCAATTTTCTTTTCCAAGGCGTGTGACATTCATATTGAAGCCAAGACACTCCGTCATGTGGTCAGGTGATGGAGCACCGAGACACACACCTTTATCTGTTCATGGGGAGAGTTTACTCCCACACTTGAGGACGTAGCCAATATTTTCCACCTTCCAATTTGTGGCAGCCAAGATCCTTTCCACATCGCGCTGACTCCAGAAGATGAACTAAAGCTTGAGGCTTTACGGAAGGGTGCCCCGACTTCTCCTCGCACCTCTCTGTGGTTTAGCAATTGGATACAGTTTTTTAGAGATGTTAACAAGAATGAGCCATGTTGTCTTGCAGTGCTTATATCGTTTTCCTAAGACTGTTTGCATGAGCGGGTGTTTCCTTTGGCCTTAGCGATAGCACGTGGCAGTGTGCTTCCTCTAGCCCCCATGTTCTTGGGACATCCGATGCAGGTGTAGACAATGTCCTGCTCCTTCCAGCAGTGCTGCCTCCAACTTCTCTTCTTCTCAGAACATCCGACATAGCTGCCGGCACGCCCTGCACCTTCCAGCAGTGTTGCCTCCTACTCCTCCTCTTCCCGGAACATCCGACATAGCTGCCGGCACGCCCTGCACCTTCCAGGCAGCGCTGCCTCCTACTCCTCTTCTTCTCGGAACATCCGACATAGCTGTCGGCACTGCCATGCACCTTCCAGTGTTGCCTCCTACTTCCCCTCTTCTCGGAACATAGCTGCCGGCATGCCCTACACCTTCCGGCAGTCCTGCCTCCTACTTCCCCTCTTCTCGGAACATCGACATAGGTGCCGGCACTGCCCTGCATCTTCCAGCGGCGCCGCCCGTGGTAAGATTCCTGATGGCAGCTACCAAGTCGGTGATGTTTCTACCAACAGTACCTTCATGGGGCATTCATCAGTGTAAGGATTGTAATTGTTGCTTTGTTTGGCTCTTCTCTTTTTGGATCAAAACCATTGTAATCTCCTTTGATATTTAAGATAATCTCTAGGTTAGATTAAGTGGTTGCTGGTTTCCAAAGATCTCTTGAATGAAAAACAGGTAAGAACATTTTGCATACACTCATTGATACACTAGGATTGATACAAACTTTAAAATCGTTTATGTTTTCATTATGTATCAATCCTTTCCTGTATGTATTAATCCTTTCCTGTATGTATTAATCCTTTCATGTATGTATTAATCCATCCATCGCAGAAATCAACTAATATAGTTTATTAGAAATATCTTCTCTGCACTTGGTTTCTGAAAAGATAAAATAGACTTATCCTCTGCATCTTACATTCTTTTATCAGACAAACTTTCTTGAAACTATTGTTCTTCATGGAATCAATAGTTTCATATTAGTTTCACTTGGTTCAAACTATTATTTTTCTTTAATGTGAAATTATATTCTTCTTGAAACCAAGTCCTTGTTGAACCTGTTTTTTATTGAACTCCTCTTTATTGAAACTTGCTGTGGTGTTCTCTCTAAATACTGAACTTAGTTTTAATGAAGAGGCAAGCATTTTAAACACTTGGCATCACGTTTTAAATCTCAGCTTTACTATGCTTCCTTGTTCATGTTTTTGAAAGATCATCATATCAGTTTTTAAACATTCAAAAACATTCTTCAGTCATCTTGAATTCTTGAGAGTTATGAGTATGATTGCATACACATAAAACTTACTCCAAGTTTATTCTCACTTTGATTAAATGACTGCTTTGGTTTCATTATTGTATTTATGATTAAAACCTTGTTTCAAAGTTCAAACATATTTTGGTTTTAACTCATAACTGTACACAGTTTCTTTTATCTAATTCAATCATTTGTATGATTGAGATAGACGAATTTTATGAAACTACAACTCACTTCATAACATCATATCGGGAGCAACTTATGCTTGGTGCTGTTGCAAGGTCGTGAAAAGAATCCGTTCCTGTGAAGTAAAGAAATGGTGCTTTGCTAGAAGGTTAGATAGTTAGCTGCCTATTGTGTGTAGTTGAGCTAATATTGTGCTTTGCTAGAAGGTTAGATAGTTAGCTGCCTATTGTGTGTAGTTGAGCTAATATCCCTATATTTCTTGTACTTTACAATTGAGTGGATTGAATCTTTTCCTGGCTTGGTCCCCAGTTTTTCCCTTATGGGTTTCTGGGTTAACAAATACTGTGTCATTTACATTATTGCTTTTACATTGGTTACTTGATCACCACCAGCAGTATTTGTGTTTATTGTCTTTTGTCACTAAGTAATAATTTTAAATTGGTGAGTTTTTATCCTAAAGCCTACTTCACCCCCCCCCCCCGGTAGGTTTTATAAGAGCTAAGCTCCTGTTTTACAATTGGTATTAGAGCAGGCACTACATTTTAATTAGTGTAGATCCTACTCTAAATCTTCTCTATGGATAGAGATAGAGCTTCTAGCTCTCTAGCTCATCCACCATTTTTTAATGGTGAATACTACTCTGCTTGGAAACACAAGATGCGTGCGTTCCTACTTGCCTTAGAGTCTAAAGCTTGGAAAATGACAGTTGATGGTTGGAATCCTCCAACTGCAGTTAATCCTTTTGGAACACTTGAACCAAAAGAGGAGGATGATTGGACTGTTGAAGAACAGTCCCTTGCTAACTCAAATAGAAAAGCCTTGAATGCTTTGTTTGTTGCTGTTAGTTCCAGAACAGTTGCCTATATTGAAAACTGTGAAACATCCAAAGAAGCCTGGGATATTCTTAGGCTTACTCATGAAGGAAATGCAAAAGTAAAAGAAGCTAGGCTAGACATGGTAAGTGCTGAGTTTGAAAATCTTAGAATGCAAGACTCAGAAACCATTCAAGAATTTTATGCTAGGTTCAGTTCTCTAGCTAACTCCTCACATAATCTAGGTGAACAGATTCCAGAAATAAAATTGGTAAAAAAGTTCCTTAGATCCTTGCCTCCTAGATTTGATGCCAAGAGAACCGCGTTCTGAAGTTAGAGATTTCAAAACTGTGAAACTTCATGAAATTGTAGGGTCTTTTAGAACCTATGAAATGGAAATGAACTTAAATACTCCCAGGAAAGGCAAGACTATTGCCTTGAATTCTGTCAATGAGGAAGAAGGTTGTTCCTCACTAGAAAAGCCTGTGACTGATGAAGACATGGCTCTCTTCACTAGGCAATTCAGGAAAATTCTTAAGTTTAGAAAGCCAGAAGGAAACAGAAATAATTTTCAATCAAATACTGGCTTTAAAAATGAAAAGAATACTCAACAAACAGAACCTAGGGAAAAGAGAAATAGTAATTCCATTAGATGCTATGAGTGTGGTGGAAATGGTCACATTGCTCCTGAATGTGCAAACACCTTGAAAAGGAAAAATCAGTCAAAAGAAAAGGCACTAAAAACCACTTGGAGTGATAGTGAGGATGAGTCAACAATTGACTCTGAAAATGATGAAAACATTGTTGCTTTCACAGCAAAATCCACTGATCATATTGAAATGGAAAATGAAGTTGAGGAAATTGAAACTGAGGAAGAACTAATTGAAAAATATGAGAAACTTGTCGATGTGTCCTACAAAATAAAAAAGCAAAGTGTTTTTCTCTGATAAGGTTGTCATGCTTAAAAAGGAAAACATCAATATGTCAAAACATGTGAGTCAACTAAAGAAAGAAAATGAGGAATTGAAATTTGAATTGGATTTGATAAAGAAAAGAGAAATTGATTTCACAATAGGTGCTGAAAAGGTTGACAAAATGTTAAACTCAGGAAAAACTTATGGAGATAAGACTGGACTTGGTTTCACTTCTGAAACAAACAAAAATTCTGGTGTTAACATAAAGTTTGTGAAAGCTAGGGAATCTGTAGACAACGTGGATAAGAAAAATATTGGTCTGGATCATTCCAGATTAATAAACATGAAAAGTCGTATCAATCCACTGTTGAAACTGTTAGAAATACTGCAAATGCCAACAAATTTATTCCTGTTTGTCACTTCTGCAATGAAAAGGGGCATATACGACCATATTGTTTCAAACTAAAAGAAAAGATCATTTCCACAAATCTGCAAAGACAAGTGGAAAAATTATCAAGAGAAGTTGAAATAATCCTAGGTTTGCTGAAACCTAAAATTGAGCCTCCAAAAAGGGGTTGGTTAAAGAAAGAAAATGTATCATGTCTTGTTGTTTTGACTGCCTTGTCTGTAAGAAATTCAAATGCTTGGTACTTTGATAGTGGTTGCTCTAAGCACATGACTGGAGACAAAAATCTGTTTTTAGATCTCTCTCTCATGTCTAAGCTTGGCAGTGTTACTTTTGGTGATGGTGGAAAATCAAGAATCCTTGGTAAGGGAACCATTTCTGCTCCAGGGATTGACAAGTTAGAAAATGTTATGTATGTTGAAAACCTTAAATCAAATTTGATTAGCATAAGTCAGCTTTGTGATCAAGACACGTACAATGTTAGTTTCACAAAGGATAGATGCAACATCTTAAACAAAGATGGAAAAATTGTCTTGAGTGGTTTAAGGTCAAGTGATAACTGCTCCTGTGTGGTTTCTAAATCACTTTCCCCTCGTGTGGCTTGCAACCTTGCAACTGACAACTCCTTGGTGCTATGGCATCAAAGACTGGGTCATGTAAATCTCAAAGACCTTGAGAATTTATCCAAGAAAGAAATTGTAAGAGGCATTCCCAAGTTTGGAAATACCACAAAATTTGTGTGCAGTGGTTGCCAACTAGGAAAACAAACCAGAACTGGTCATGGGACCTGTGAATTCCATGACCACCACCAGACCTCTTGAACTTATTCATATGGACTTAATTGGACCGATTCAAACCATCAGCCTTGGAGGGAAAAAGTACATTTTGGTTGTTGTTGATGATTACTCTAGATTTACTTGGGTTGCCTTTCTCAAAGACAAAGGAGAAACTTTCATACATTTCAAGTCCATTGTCAACAAAATTCAGAATGAGAAAGGGAATACAGTAAACTCTCTGTCTAGAATGAGGAGTGATCATGGAACTAAGTTCGATAACTCATCTTTCATTGAATACTGTGATGAGTTAGGAATTAGACATGAGTTCTCTTCTCCTATCACACCCCAACAAAATGGTGTGGTTGAAAGAAAAAATAGAGTTTTGATTGAAATGGCTAGAGTAATGCTCTCTAGCAAAAGTCTGCCCAAGTTCTTTTGGGCAGAAGCAGTGAACACCTCCTGTTATGTGGTGAATAGAGTTTACTTAAGGCCTAACTCTAACAAAACTCCATATGAGTTATGGAAAGCTAAGAAACCCAACCTGAAATACTTTAGAGTATTTGGCAGTTTGTGCTACATTTTAAGGGATAGGGAACACTTAGCTAAATTTGACTCCAAGAGTGATGAAGGAATTTTCCTAGGTTATTCACTAAATAGCAGAGCTTTTCGAGTCTTCAACAAAAGAACCAAAACTATGATGGAATCCAGTAATGTTGTCATTGATGACTCTCTGGATAAATCTGATAAACAGTGTGTTGATCTCGAATATTTTAATGAAGAAAAAGGTACCCCTGAGTCAGTTGTCACTGAACAAATACCAAGAAAAGATGAGGATCCTTTCTCATCTGTGTATGTTCATACAGAACCTGTGGAACCTAGTCCTGCTCCTTGGGTTCAAAGAAATCATCCCAATAATGTTATCTTAGGTGACCCATCTGCGGAGTTAAAACAAGAAGCCAACTTCTTGAGGAAATCAATTTTCTGTGTTTCATGTCTCAAATTGAACCAAAGAACATCAAAGATGCTCTATGTCATGATGATTGGATTTTAGCTATGCAAGAAGAGCTTAATCAGTTCAAGAGACATGATGTTTGGGATTTAGTTGAGAGACCTAGAGGAGTGAATGTTATTGGAACAAAATGGATTTTCAAAAATAAATCAAATGATGAAGGAAAGGTTGTGAGAAATAAAGCCAGACTTGTAGCTCAAGGTTACTCTCAAGTTGAAGGTATAGATTTTGAGGAAACCTATGCCCCTGTTGCTAGATTGGAATCCATTAGACTTTTGCTTTCTGTTTCTTGTTACATGAACTTTAAATTATATCAAATGGATGTTAAAACAGCGTTCTTGAATGGAATCATAAATGAAGAAGTTTATTGTGAGCAACCTAAGGGTTTTGAAGACATTGATCATTCTGATCATGTTTACAAATTGAAAAAGGCCCTCTATGGCCTTAAACAAGCTCCTAGAGCCTGGTATGAGAGGCTTTCTAGTTTTCTTTTATCTGAAGGTTTCATTAGAGGATCTGCTGATAAAACATTGTTTGTAAAAACTTGCTTATCAGACAGAATTATTGCAGGTCTATGTCGATGACATAGTGTTTGGTGCAACTTCAGAAAAATTGGTTCATGAGTTTACTAAACTCATGGAAAGTGAGTTTGAGATGTCCATGGTTGGGGAACTCACATATTTCCTTGGGTTACAAGTGAACCAAAGTGATGATGGAATTTTTATTTGCCAATCCAAATATGCGAAAGACCTTGTGAAAAAGTTTGGTCTAGATACATCTAAGAAAGCTAGAACTCCTATGTGTAGTAAAGTCAAAATCTGTCCTGATCTAGATGGGGACTCTGTTGATCAAAAAACATATAGGAGTATGATAGGAAGCTTGCTTTATTTAACTGCCAGGAGACCCGACATTGCCTTTAATGTTGGAATTTGTGCAAGATTTCAGGCTAATCCAAAAGAATCCCATCACAAAGCAGTGAAAAGGATCATCAAGTATGTCAATTCTACCACTGACTTCGGTCTTTGGTATTCTAAGCAAGATAATACTGCTCTCTTAGGGTATTGTGATTCAGATTATGCTGGTTGTGTAGATGATAGAAAGAGCACCTCTGGTGGTTGCTTCTTTGTAGGTCAAAACTTGGTCTCTTGGTTGAGTAAGAAACAAACTAGTGTAGCACTTTCTTCCACTGAATCTGAATATATTGCTGCTGGAAATTGTTGCACTCAATTAATGTGGATGAAACAAATGTTGAGAGATTATGGAATTGTTGAGGATACCTTCATTGTTTACTGTGATAATATCTCTGCCTTATGTCTTGCCAAAAATCCAATTCAACACACTCGTACCAAGCACATAGATATCAGGCATCATTTCATTAGGGAACTTGTAGAAGAAAAAGTTTTAAAACTTGTTTACTGTCCCACTGAACATCAATTAGCAGACCTTTTAACTAAACCTCTTGACTTTCCCAGGTTTGAGTTCTTAAGAAAATCCCTTGGCATTGGCCTAAAGGATTAATGCTGCATCTCTTCTTCAGTCCATATGCATCTCTCACTTGCCTGCTCTTTATTTATTTATTTTACTATGCATCTGTAGAGTTTCAATAAAAAGGTTCTTTGGAACTTCTTTGATTTCAAGTTGCAGTCTTTGCAGATCTCTCTCTCTTAACAAACAACATGTTTTCAGGAAAAATCTTTAAGTACAAGATGTCTTATGAATTTTTTCAGTCAATCTGTTGAACTTTTCGAAAATATATTTAAACAAAAAAAAAAAAAAAAAAAAAAAAAAGGAAAAGAAAAAGAACAAAAAGGGAAGGTATTTTGTATGCATAGGTGTAGCACCCAACAGAACAAGGTGAATATACTCGTTTTGTTTGGAAATTGCTGCCTTTCTAGCAATGCCTAGTGTGCATATGTTCCTTGAAAAAAAAAAAAAAAAAAAAAAAAAAAAAAAAAAAAAGGAAAGAACTCTGGATATTTTTTTGTTAAAGTCAAAACGGTTTTACCTGAACATCTTCATCAGTTTCTGGGAAATAAAAAGAGTTTTCTTGTTAACATGGTGTGATAAAAGTTTTTGATCTCCTGATTACAACTTTGTTATATCACTATAGTTCTTCAAAATCCTTCTCTTGAAACTCTTCGGATTCTTAGCTAACTCTTGTTCTGTATGTCTGCATGTTCATCATTTTTCTTCCAGAGATGCAGTGTTATTTCCTTAGTCCATTACCAGGGTATTCTGTTTCTTACGAATTTTTTTTAAGGCAATCATTGAAAAATAGTTCATTCCTTAGCATTTATTGGTTTGATACAGATATTCATTGTATCAATCCAGTTTCAAGGAATGGCACATATGTATCAATCCAGTCTACATTTCTTTCTGTTACTATTTTTCTCCAAATTGCTGCTGACTCTTCTCTACCCAAGAGAAAGAACTAAGTAGGTGGGCTGTTTTTAAGGGGGAGTCGTTGTCTCTGTGTCTCTGTGTTTGAGGGGGAGACTCGTCTCCATTTTTTTTTGCTCTGTGTGTTTCTCGATTAGTTCTCTTTTGGTCTGTGGACCCTTTGTCTTTTCTAAAGACAAAAAGGGGGAGAAAATGAACAATCTGGAAAATATTTAAGCATGTTGTAAATGAACTCAGTTGTTTATTTCCTTGGTTAAATTTTTTATGGTTTTATGGTTTATATTCCTTTAAATCTCTTTAACTTTGTGTGTTGTTAAAATTGCCCTCTTGGAATCCTGCTGTCAAAGATTGCTTGAAATTCTTTAATCATCTTTTGTGAGACTTGTGCAGGTGTTGTCTGATGGTTCACATAGTTAGTTTTAAAGTTATATAAAAATTGTTCAAAATATGGTTTTGTTTAAGAAAAGGCCAAAGGGGGAGATTGTAAGGATTGTAATTGTTGCTTTGTTTGGCTCTTCTCTTTTTGGATCAAAACCATTGTAATCTCCTTTGATATTTAAGATAATCTCTAGGTTAGATTAAGTGGTTGCTGGTTTCCAAAGATCTCTTGAATGAAAAAACAGGTAAGAACATTTTGCATACACTCATTGATACACTAGGATTGATACAAACTTTAAAATCGTTTATGTTTTCATTATGTATCAATCCTTTCCTGTATGTATTAATCCTTTCCTGTATGTATTAATCCTTTCATGTATGTATTAATCCATCCATCGCAGAAATCAACTAATATAGTTTATTAGAAATATCTTCTCTGCACTTGGTTTCTGAAAAGATAAAATAGACTTATCCTCTGCATCTTACATTCTTTTATCAGACAAACTTTCTTGAAACTATTGTTCTTCATGGAATCAATAGTTTCATATTAGTTTCACTTGGTTCAAACTATTATTTTTCTTTAATGTGAAATTATATTCTTCTTGAAACCAAGTCCTTGTCTGAACCTGTTTTTTATTGAACTCCTCTTTATTGAAACTTGCTGTGGTGTTCTCTCTAAATACTGAACTTAGTTTTAATGAAGAGGCAAGCATTTTAAACATTTGGCATCACGTTTTAAATCTCAGCTTTACTATGCTTCCTTGTTCATGTTTTTGAAAGATCATCATATCAGTTTTTAAACATTCAAAAACATTCTTCAGTCATCTTGAATTCTTGAGAGTTATGAGTATGATTGCATACACATAAAACTTACTCCAAGTTTATTCTCACTTTGATTAAATGACTGCTTTGGTTTCATTATTGTATTTATGATTAAAACCTTGTTTCAAAGTTCAAACATATTTTGGTTTTAACTCATAACTGTACACAGTTTCTTTTATCTAATTCAATCATTTGTATGATTGAGATAGACGAATTTTATGAAACTACAACTCACTTCATAACATCATATCGGGAGCAACTTATGCTTGGTGCTGTTGCAAGGTCGTGAAAAGAATCCGTTGCTGTGAAGTAAAGAAATGGTGCTTTGCTAGAAGGTTAGATAGTTAGCTGCCTATTGTGTGTAGTTGAGCTAATATTGTGCTTTGCTAGAAGGTTAGATAGTTAGCTGCCTATTGTGTGTAGTTGAGCTAATATCCCTATATTTCTTGTACTTTACAATTGAGTGGATTGAATCTTTTCCTGGCTTGGTCCCCAGTTTTTCCCTTATGGGTTTCCTGGGTTAACAAATACTGTGTCATTTACATTATTGCTTTTACATTGGTTACTTGATCACCACCGCAGTATTTGTGTTTATTGTCTTTTGTCACTAAGTAATAATTTTAAATTGGTGAGTTTTTATCCTAAAGCCTACTTCACCCCCCCCCCCCCCGGTAGGTTTTATAAGAGCTAAGCTCCTGTTTTACAATCAGAGAAAAGCTTATCCTGGCAGGATTGGGAAAATTCATTTATTGCGTTCAAAGCCTTTTTCGATGGTGGTGTCAAGATTCTCTGGTCTATCGATGAACTTCTTCCACTTTGTTATCGATTTCGCAGATATGCAATGTTCCAGAGTGCCTTTGTATATCCGGAAACAGTTGAGGAAGTTCATGGATAAGAATGGGGGTTTTATTGATATTATGGGCGTGACTTCATCTTTCTCCAGGAGTGCTGCCTTCCGAGCTCATGGTTTGGTGCTTCACGGGATGGACACCATGTAGCTCTTGGATATCACAAACCATAGGCTTCTCCATTGGCGAGATGCAATCTGCGAGGCTATAACTTTGGGATTTCACGTGGATTTTCTCCTTGACTTAGTGAGGAACCTAGCTCGTGTTGTGTTCGGAGCGTGGACCATCCATAGCATGAGATCGTTACCTAGTCCTGATGAAGTGAAAGCTGCAGCTGAAGCTTTAAACTTTAAGCAATGGGAATTGGAGAACCAGCGCCGGGAATTGCACGCCCTTCTTCTTACCAAAGGTGTCTCTGTTGATGGTGCTGGATGTGTGGCGGAGGCAGCAGCTACGTCATCTCGTAAGGCATCCTCCGTTCTCCTTGGGCATTCTTCGTATTTTGCAGGTGTGTAATACTTCTGATTTTCCATTTCTTTGTCTTTCTTCTCGTCGTCATTTCCTTTATTGTTGGGTTACTTCTTCCAGCATCATTTGGTCTTGATATATGCCCTCATTTTATTTTGCAGATTGTTTCCTTAGGCTTGGGGTCAGTTGGCTTGATGCACAATTCCCATCCTTCTTGAAACCATAGGATGTACTAATCTTCAGCATGTGTAACTTTATTATTTTTTTTTTTTTTTTTTTGTGGCTGTGTACCTTTTGGATACTCTAACGACTATGTCGTTATGACTTTGTAATGTAACCCTGAACCGCTGGAACTTGTATTAATTTATGAAAGGCAGGTTGTAATCCGCATGTCTTATACATATATATATATTGCTTAGTTGGGAGAATTCATTCTTGTGAACTTCTTGAGATTTTCTGAAAGGTTGGATAGCCTTAAAAACAAGGTACATGCTGCCGAAATTTTGACATGACCTTTAAGCTAAATCTTCGATGCATTGCTCTTTAAAACTTTTGCAAAGCTTGTCTACTCATTTGGCCTAAAATGCACCCTCTTGCCGCGCCTTAAAAAGGTCAGGCGATTGTATGTATGATTTTCACAAAGGCTCCTGTAAGAATTCCCGGATGTCGTGAAGTTTTTTTTGAGCATTCCGATTGGGAGTCAACGGTTTCATTATTCCAGCGCCTCAAAATACACTTTTACTGCTCGTTTCTTTGTAATAGCTTGACTTTGCATACCCCACATCGTTTTGCTTAGGCTTGATGCTTGTTTCAGTTCGGGATCCCATCTAAGTGGCTTTACTTGGTATAGTTACTGCTGAGAGGCTTAGCTTTTTAAAGGAAAGTTTGCTTGTCTATTTTTTTTTTCGAAGAACAAGTTTTGCAAAACAGAAGAAGGTAAAAGCAAAGTTCTAGAGGCTTTTTTCTTTTTCCAAAATACTCCATTCTCATTGCACATATCATCTTACACCTTGGCATGCCATAATGGTGGTGCATTCTAGAAAATTCATGAAAGCATATAGTTAAAACACATAAGGAGTTCATCTTTGAAATAAATTTGAAAATCCAAAACAAAAGGATAGGTGCAAAAGCAACTCAGCAGTAGTAAGGCTTTGAGCCATTTTGCATTGATGAATACTCCAATCAAATTAAGCCCCCAAGTAAGAAAGAGCCAAGGAGTGTGCATGACTTGCAATAGCATGAAAGCTTGTGGCTTAGGTTGGCATGTATTTGGCATGTGTTGTACTAGGCTGCCATGCTCTCCAGAGCTATTTAACATAGCCACAGCTGCTGCTTTACTTGCCTGCGGCTCATAACCCAACTAATCAAAGAGTGATTTGCAGCTCATAAACCATTGTACTTTCTTCAGCTTCTGTGATGTTATGAGAGGTTACAGCAGCTGCCCTCTCTGAATAACCTTGCTGACCAAATGAAGCCCCCGAGTGGCGTTTTTCCAGCATGTCTAATGTGAATACTTCGCGCTGGAACCATCCTCCCATCCATCCGCAAGTAGCCATGAGGTGTTATAACTTGCAGATTTTGAATATTTGCTCCAGTAGGCCTTCTCCATATTTCCACAAGGTTCCCACATAGCCTCCGGTGGCTTTGGGTCATTCTTCCACGGGTGGCACAATACGTCGTCGTCGAGCAAGTCATCAAAGCACGTAATGAGCAGGAGCCATCTACTTTCCCCTTCGTTTTGGCAAGGGGTCCTTGTCAATAGCTTGCCTTTTAGAGTTCCGTCATGTATCTCGACGTGCAAGATCTTCTTTAGAATATGGAAAGCAGTGGTCGGATGTTGCAGGTGAAGAATAGATGAATATAGGAAAATACGCTTCCAGCACCCCTTTTCTTGAAAGCTTGACATCGCTTCAAAAATTCTGATTTCTTGGTAAAATAAACTTCATCTTGACAGCATTTAGGTTCTTCCAGCAAGACCATAACACTACCTTTGCAATATTTTCCTTTCATTTGCCATGAATTGAGATGTTTTCCTTCTTGGGTAAAGCATAGTGCTTGGATTTCTTGACTAAGGCTTGGGGCTTGATGATGCTTGATTATGGAATTGTGGCAATTGAGACATCCCGATAGCCTTTTGGTTTTGACTCCTAAACTTGGTCATTGGAATGGTCAAGGCTTAGAAAGTGCTTAAGGCGTCGGAGCATATCAGTTATGGCAACTTAGGTATTGTTTGTTACAGCTGTTGTGAACATGTTTTAGGAATCAAAAGCTTGGGCTTGGCTATTGAAGCTTGAGCTTTGCATGTGGTCACTGCTGCAAATGTGTTGGGTTACAACAACAAGTGATGGCGAACTTGGAGGTCATAGTAACATAATTGGAATTTCAAGGAGATTTTTGGTCTGGGAATAGTGGTTTTGGTAATAATGGATTTTTAAGCTCATTTGGGGTTTTGGAATCGCTGCTGTGGTGATTGCAATGAATTCCTTCCTCAGCCCCCAAGTGCACCATAATCATTAGAAAAGGATTTGATGGCATAGGTGTTGCGTAGATACAGCTGCACCAAAATGGATTCAGTTGCATCCTCAACTTGTGATACTCGCAAGTGCACGAGCCGTTTGGTAGTATAGCATATGTAAGTGCGAGGTCGATCCCACGAGGATTGGTGATTGAATGATCCAATTCATTTTCCCTACACAAAACAGAAACGAAAAAAGAAAGGAAATAAATAAAACAAGAAAGAAAGAAAATAACTAACTCAAGTAGATAAGTTCCCAAGTTCAATTTAGATTAATGGATTGATTCTAGCTAAAGTATGATTAAGCCATGGTGTGTGGTCATAACCTTGTGTTCCTAATTCCCTAATTTGATCATTTGTTGTCTAACCTAAAACTAAGCATTAGGAACCCATTAAGCATAGAAGAACATTTTAAACAACCAAGTATGTATCTAATCCCTGTTGTCGAATGTCCATACATACTCTTCCTATTCATAGTTCAATTCGAATTAAAGCATGGTGTATACTCTTAATTCAAACCAAGATAGCTAACATGCAAGCCTAAATGGTGATCAATCATTCAAACTAGCATATTAACTTATAAGCATAATGAATAAGAACAAAAACCATAATTGAAACTTGGAAACTAATTCAACTTGAAAACTTAAGAAAAGAATTTACATTACAAAGAAAAATAAATTACAACTAAGAAGCAAAAGGAAAGCTAGAATTGAGAACTAGAAAGCAAAATTAAGAGAATTTGAGGGAGAGAAGGGAAGGGAGCTCTAGAGAAGTGTTTGAGAGCTCCCCCCTTGGGGTGTGTTTACAAGCTTAGAGAACTTCCTTATTTATAGGCCTAGGGGAAGTGAAAATCTGAATTCAATATGGCTAATGCATACAACACTTGTTTTATAAAATCTGAAATGGTTGATGCACTTGTATTAGAAAATCTAAATTGGGTGATGCACTTGTATTAGAAAATCTTGAATTGGTTGATGCACTTCACCAATAGATCCCACCAGCAGCCCTAGCTCATCTTCATGTCACCATGACCAAGCTTCCAACCAGAAATGATAGCTCATACCTAGCTCACCATGACCAAGCATCCAACCAGCACATGCTGAGGTCAGCATGACCAGCAACTTCAAGGGCTTACAACTTGGGCTTCTCTTAATCAAATTAGGACTTTAAGCACTCGAAATTGAATTTCAGAATGTCTTCTTTCCACCCATACAAGTATTGGCCCAATCCAAGCTCGGAGGAGGAAGTTAAGGCCAAAACAAATTGCTAACTCGTTTTGCTCGCTGAAAAAAATCCATCCTGAGCATGGTTATGTGTTTGCTAGGTAACGGACTCCAGATTTATCCAATGGGGCTGAATTTTGGATATGTTATAGTACACACCAATTGGAACAACTTTCATGAAGAATGTGGCCTCATTCGAGCTATGTAGGTTGTTGAAACAGAGCTTGCAATATGACCTACGGAACTGAGCTGGCAGGGGACTGTAGCCAAAATTGAGTTTGTCTTTAAGCTCTTCATCCATTCATCCAAATTAGGCCCTAACATGCATGGATTGCATCATTTACTATCCAAAGCCCTCATTATTACCTAAAGCTCAATGAACTGAAAGATAAACACAAAAAGGATTAAAAGCACAAGTTTAACTCAAAAACATAACCAAATCATAAGCTAGAAGGGTACAAAATGATATGTAAATATGCACCGATCAATAGGCTACAAAAAATCTTGCAACATGGCCTTCTTAGTATTTGTTTGGGTCATTGCATGGCATGATGAACTTGGGATATCCCTTTGTTGCAATGGTGACAATTTGGCATGATTCGGTGGTAGCATGTGCTTCCTGGCAGCGGCTCTTCCAACAGTGGTGTTTGGATTTTGACTGGCTCTGTTCTTCTTCCACTCTTCCGGCGGCTCTTTCAGTGGTGCTTGAACTTCTATGACTGGAAGTATAGAGAGAGATTTGTCTAAGGAATGGATGATAATGGCAGTGTGTTGAGATGTTGGGTAGGAAACATGAGAGCATTTGTTTTCTTGTTTGTTGTTTGGAGGCTTGGGTCCCTTGCACATGATCGATATAATGCTGCATGACCAAAGCATACGATGATTACAAAATAATATAAGCATTGTAGCTTGCAAATGACTAACATAATTGACATAAGCATGCTGAGCAGGTATGATTTTAGTACTGAGCATGCATAGTTGGCATCTACATTGCAATGTGTAACTTGGATTGATTAACACAAAGGTGGATCGAATACGAAATGATAAGAAGTAAGATAAGTGAATAGTGCGTGGAATAAGGCCCTGAGAAATTTTGCTAGAGATGCAAAATTGAAAGGTGGTTTAATACATAATAAGAAAATGATGCAAGCTGGTGCACCATATGAATAACAACTAATCAATCAATCTTTTTTTTTTTTTTTTGGACTTGAGCAGACCGAATGCACGTGCTCTTGTCTATGCTTGAGATTGTTCAATGAAACATAAATTTTATGGATATATTAAAACAACAAACAAATATATATGCTATATTGAGATCAACAAGGTATGATAATAAAAATCTTATCTTGGTGAAGCCATTCGCAGAGATGAGGTTGAGAGCATTGAGCAAGTGTTCCTTCTCCCTCTCTCACCGCGTTTTCACAACTCTAGAGAGGTGAGGGCTGCTATGAAGGTGATTTACGGGGATGGCCAGACTTGTTGATGATGTATCATGGCGAATAGGTGAACGGCATAGCTAGCCTCAACAATTGACGACGGTGGTCAGCGCCTTGCACGTTGGCCGAAGCCCCCAGTCCTCTTACAAGATCTTGTTTTGCTTGAGAATGAAGATCTAAGACACAAGCAAAGGGAGCATGTGAGTAATCTATATTATGTTTGTTCTACAAAGTAGATAGCCAACAAAAGGAAAAAGAAAAAGAAAGAGGAAATGTTCTTATCTCTTTATTTCCTCCAGTTTATTGCTTCTGGTCTTCTTCTTTGGAGGCATTGGTGCAGATAGTGGCTTAATCCCCAGTGAAGTCGCCAATTTATGTAGGGGCCTTTTTCTTCCGGCAACAAGTGGGCTGGGCTGCTGCAAGGAGCAATCTGATGCAAGTATCCCCTTGTGTCTGAGTTCGAAGATCAAGGCCCAAAGATGTCTCGAAAAGGTGATGACGCCTTAGGAAACTCCTTGGTTACCTTCACCAATGAAAATAACAACAAATTACAGATAAATCTTCTAGCTTTGCATGAGAATATTATGGCATGGGAGCAAAATTATCATGGGTTTAGCACTTGAGCATAGAGAGCTGTGAGTTCCTATGAGAAGCAGAGGTTCTAAGGGAAAGAGAAAGGGATTCTAAGGAGGTTTGATGAAGGGGGAGAAGGATGGTGAAGAATTGTGGGTAATCTTAGGTTTCCGGCAGCTTGGCCGTGACTCTCTCAAAGCTATGCCAATCTGCCAGAACAGGGGAGATAAGGGGAATGGGCAAGTAAAGCACGAAAATTACTGAGTTTGCAGGTAAGAGAGGAAGCTTGCTCTCTGAAGGATGGGTTGATTTGTTGGGTAGAAAAGACCCTATTTATAGCGCTGGGAATGGTTTTTCTCCAAGAAACCCTAATGGTTTCTTCCCAATCTAGCTAAGCTTTCCTCTCCCTTTCTTCTCCTCCTTCTTGACTTACCTCATGGTGGCAAAGTTAGCTCTGCGCAATCCCACAAAATCAGAGATTTTTGGGAGCTCAATGCTTCTTCCCGCGGCTGCCTCAAAGGAGAGCTTCCATTTTCACCCATCTTCTTTCTCCTCTTTCTTCCTCTTTCCATGGCCAAATCTGATGAAGGAAAGAAAATGGGTGCGCTTGCTGGTTTAAGGGATGGCATCATTCCCTGCTTGCCAAAATCCCTTGGTCTCTTGAATTCTTGCACTTGGAACTTGTTCCTTGGCCTCCCAGCAGCCCCTCACGTGTAGGTTTCCCAAGCCCCTTCATGGTTTTGTCTCCAAGCTTAGTGCCAAGGCTTGTGCTGCTCTTTATTCTAATTATGTTGGCTTTTAAGACAACCACATGATCTATCCAATGGATGAGATGGCTTTATCAAATGTTGGACTCTTTGGTTAATTTATTCTAATTGGATCAATGGGCTATTTTGATTGGGCTTCTCTTGTTCGCATCACTTTGCAAAACCCAAGGGAGGTGTCGTATAGCAGGTATAGCTGGAAGTCCGAGTGTCGTATCCACAGAGAGCGGTGTAAAGATAACAGAGCTGAAAAAGAACAATTATGATTGAAAAGTAGATTTATGCAAGATTTGATTTCAAGAAAATTCAATTGATTAAAACACTAAGGCATTGGGTTTCCACTTTTAACATAAGCATGGAACTCTTAATAATTTGATCCACAAAATATTTTCCATTGTAGTTGTTCAAAATAATTAAAGCTCTTTTTAATTTCCTTTAGAAGTATTCTAAGCATAACTTGTACCACTGGCAACAAACTATCAAAAAATAATCTTCATCAAAATTCTATTAATCTTTGGTAATTCTCTTCTCTTTTAAAAACATGAAAGTTTTTACTACACAATGGGAAAAACATGATTGAACCCATGAAATAGATTATCAAACATTCATCAATTAATTAAAAAGAAAACTACAAATTCCATTTGAACAAAAACTACAAATTCACATTAAAGCTTAAGTTTGGATCAAACTAATAAAAATTACACACTTATATTAAAAGCTTTCTCCCTAGCCTTAGCTAGGGAGTTAGTTCCCCATAATAAAATAAAACTAAAAAAAGAAATTAAAACTTAGAAAGATGGAGGGAAGAGAGAAAGCTCAAGAGTTGTGGAGCTTGGTGTCTTTTGAAGGCTTGTAGAGCTTCCTATTTATAGCCTTAAATCTTAACAACTAGGGAAATATTAAAATCTAAAATTCTCATCTCATTCAATGCACAACTGTAACCCTCATCTTAATATTTCTTCTTTTCTTCAATTGATGCTCCACTTCTACTTGCTTTTGTTATTCAATCCTTTCTTTTGGTTATGTGTTGCACCTCTTATCGTCATCCTTCATTTCATTTGCTTAACTCATAATTTTAATAGTCCATGATTCCACATCTTCAAGCCACCATCTTGTTTGTTGCTTCATCCACTCCATGCATGAATTGAATATGTCTTCCACTTGCCATCAAACCAATTGCCAATTTGCTTCCTTTACTTATTTCATAGTGTTGATGACTCCATTCTCCAAATTCTTCATCTTTTTGTTTCATTGGTTGTTGCATCCATTTGCCTACTAGCATCCAATGATCTTCTTCAACCTTAAGATAAAATAATGAAATCATCATCAATTATGTAATGGGTATGTAAGCAAGTGCAAAAGTGAAAAACAAACCTAATTAACTAAAATTGTAAGAAAATCAATTACTAACAAATATATTTAGGGATAATAAATGTGATAGTTTATGTGCTCGTCAAATACCCCCAAACCTATAATTTGCTAGTCCTCGAGCAAACTAAAATGAAAAACTAAGCATAAATGAAAACTAACTAAGCCACTTCCGCAGGGATCTCGATTGCATTTAGCGTATGCAATAAGCCTTTAAACCCCTAGGTTGCCCTAGTGGACGAGTTATAGTCTCGTGAGGGTTTTCAGGGTTGATACCCCCAAATCATCATCAAGAATGTTAAAGCTCAAAAACCAAAATTCTCAATTCATGAACAAATTTAAAAGAGCGAACACAAATCCAAAACTTTAAGTTCTCCAGTCTAAAGTCAAAGTCATTTATCACCATTAATAAACTTTTCATTTGCTTTTTTTGGTGTAAAGTGAACTAACATAGTTGAGAAGACAAAAATTCAATCATTATCACACCATCCTTGCTATCTTAGATTTTGTTTTTTAAATAATAAATATATACATGCTATTATGTGGATTGTGCAATGTTTAGCTCCCTTAGGCTTTCTAATTAACCCATGTAGCAAGTGTTAGGCCAATGACTCTCAAACACAAAGGCTTTAAGGCATTAGGTGTTGAAACACCCCGATGAGCTTAATAACTCGAGTTAAAAAGGCTACAAAGCTAAACAAGTCACACATGCATTTTTTTTTTTTTTAAGAACTTCACGGTTTGACGCGAACACTCACTACTGATTAAGCAAGAGGCCCGGTTACTAAGTGAAAGTTCTCTTTTTATTCTTTTTTTTTTTTTTTCAAGACAACAAAGATAAATACAATCAATCTCAAACTCTATCTTCTCAAGCGCATTAGTGTGAGTGTGAATTTTTCAAAGCCTAGCTCATAAATCATTCATTAAGTAGAAATGAATGAAAAAGACTAAAGACTGGATTAGTTATCATATCGCTCAAGTGTTCTCAATTTTAAATTCATGCATGAATATCAAATCTCAATTTAATGCAAGTATGTTTTGATGACAACAAGCATGAATGTTTTTTTTTTTTGTGGAAAATAAAATTTATAGCATGACATATTTTTATTTGGCATGGCATGCAGGGTGTGGCTTGTGCATGGCAGACTTTCGTGTATTCCAAATCGGGTCTTTTTCCAATAATATATCATTTTGGGCTAGGAATTTATTCAAGCCAAACCATGGATTTTTTGGGCCTCAACACCTTGATCACAGCCCCTATTGATATGTAACAGCTCAATTTTTGAATATTTGTAATTGTACAATCATGTATATAAATAGAGAAGAAAAACTCAACACAATTATGTGAGGAAACCTGAATCTTATACTGCGCATCAAGTGGTTCAGAATCTGAAGAGATTAGTTTGGTTGCGGATGCAAATTAAATGATTTAATATTAGTCACGATGTGGATGTATGTAAGGTAAATTTAGCAACTCTACTTAAGTGCCAGTTAAACATGTTTTTCATATTTGATCATACCACAAATATTTTTAATTTACATGTAATTGAGTTAAGCAAATAATTAGCCTCTGCCTTTGGTTATTGGTAGCTATGTTGATGTGCAAAGAACAGGATAGACATTGTTTGAGAAAATTCCTGCCAATTTGGAATGCAATGTAAGGTCCTTCTAGCAATAATGAGAATGAAAAATGCGAACAATGGAAAATAAGGTGTTGAGATTTTGACCAAAAGAAAAAGAAGGTGTTGAGACCAAAGCAAAGGCATATAGAGTGAGAGGAAAGTTTGCATCAACGGCAACGGCAACGGCGAAAGCCGGCAACTCAGCTTGTATCCTGCCCTTTATGGCATTAATACATGCTTCCCCTATCCTCTATTTTTTTTATTAAACCTTGTTAAGTTTCAGTTTTGCGGACAGAGCTACTATATTTGCCTGTCCCATCAATAATCCAAACCAACCTTCAGCCCTATAGGAATATGGTAGAGTGGTATAATCTCTTCTGAATTTGGGTTAAAAGATTGAAGACATTGCTATTAAAACTAAAAGTTACACTCTCATTCCATACACATCTCTGTTATTAGATCATTGGTCCTAAAAATATCTTTTGATTTTTGAACACATCTCCCATCCATTTTCAAATCCGTTAGCATCGCAAAGCCTAGATGTTCTAACCAACTACTTGTAAAGTGGATTCATATAATTTAATAACCAACTAACGCAATGTAGCCCAAACCAACCAAACTAAATTCTACCAGACAAATTCAAGCCCTAATGGCTCTGTCTGTGTGGGCGGGCTTGGGCCGAAGTATCAAAACTCATACCCAACCCAAATTAGCCTAAAGAAATGCTTAAATCATAAAAGCTCAACACGGCCCAATGATAGAAGGCCATATGATCCACTTTACATCAATAATTGAACTCTCTCTCTCCCTCTTCAATGTATTTATTTGTCTAGCATTTTTTTTCCTTGAAAGTTATTGTTTTCAATGCAATTGAATGGGGTATCTTTTATTCCAAGCTACATTAAAAGGCCAAAAGTTATTTTTAACCGAATTATTGGAGCATTAAAATTTCACATTTTCTCATAACACTTCTTTTCCTGAGTTTTTTTTTTTTTTTTAAGGACTTTTTCTATTCACGGAGGTGATAATACTAAACTCACACACTACACGGATATTAGGAGTCTTGTGTTGTTGCGTAACCTAGGTGGCTCTTTGATATTAAAGTTTGTTAGCTCAAAAAGTCCAACCACCATTGAAACCCCATCAGTCTTTTCTTACTTTTTTGTTTTTTGTTTTGTTTTAAATAATTTAAATAAAGATAAAAGGTAACATTTTTTATCATTAAATATATATGTGGGACTCAAATTGCTTCCATGAAGTCCTGTTGTTGAACAACTGTTGAATTATCATTGCACTTTCTTTGTTTGTTTTTTCTTTTGTTCTTTTTTTCTTTGGGAATAGGATGAGAACAATCAGACATGATTTTCTTTCCGTGTGCTTGGTGTTGTGGTGAGGAAATATACCATACAATTATATGGTCAAAGTCTTCCTCTACGTTGCCAGCTTAGACTTGGATTCTTGCTTCACTAGACTTAAAAGTCTTCCTTTTGGAAATTTCATTAGTCTTCACCTGAAAGAAAATTTCCTTTGAGTTTAGCGGAGAGAATGGTCTATTCGCTTTGAAAACAATATATAGACTAATTTATTATCAAGTTGATGGGAGTGGACCAGAATCATTAAATTGGAGACATAAATTCAATGGCTCTATGCTTAACCCGGTTTGTAGGCTAATAAGAAAAAAATTAGCCACATCAAAAATCGTTTCTTCATTTAATTATTATCTTGAATTTTTTTATTGTTTATAGAAGTATTGTGTTCGTCTAATTTCTTTTTACCACAATTATCACTGATGAATGTTTTCAAACTTGGCTAACTATTTGTAAGGATGATATTTGATTCACGACTTAAAACATAACGATTTAGATCATTTTAATGATATTGTTAAGTGGACCCCAACACTTTGTTAGCATTGTATTAACTTTATTTTTTTATATCTAGTGTCATATTAACTTAATAATGGGTTGTGCTGTAGTGTTTCTGATCTAAACAAACTTTCAAACAACTTCTTAAATACTAACATAATATCACGTAAGTTAGGCTTAGCACACTGAAGCATTACATATTTACATGAAGAAGAAAAAACTAATAGTACTGTAGGACTTTGTATCTCAAATGATTAAGAACATTTACTTACATACCCAAGTCGATCCCCCCTTACCACATATTGCTCATATTACATATAAAGATAATAAATATTGTATTCACTTTCATATCCTCAGCCACAATATTAATTAACCAAAACTTGGCCAAACCAAAATCAGAAACTTTTGAAGTGAAATCTTGGTCTAGCAATACATTATGTGGTCGCGATATCTTGCAACTACAGAATGAATTCTTATTATGTATTGATGATAAGAAACTTTGCAATGGACCAATTGGAACACTAAAATTTCACATATTCTCGTAACACTTCTTTATGATCTAATAAGGGAAAAACGAGCCTTCTTCTTCTTCTTCTTCTTCTTATTATTTTTTTTGCCAAAAACCTTTTCTCTTCTAAAATACTTTTTATCAATATTTAGTACATAGATACTATGACTATAACTTTCAATTTAACATTTTGAGGATGCCCAACCACCATTGAGAGCAAGTCCACCCATGAAGGCTAAGGCAAGGCAAGGGCTGCCACTATTCACATGAATAGTGGCAGCCTTGCCTTTTTGGTTCCACCCCAAAAGGCTAGGGCAAGGGCAAATACTATTCACATGAGATATGAGGAGATGAATTTGTATAGAGTTTTTGGTGTGGGAAGTAAAGAATATGCCTATGTATTTATTTAAAAAAATTCTGGAATTTTTGGTTTTTTTTTTTTTTTTTTTTTTGTTGCTGACATCATTATGACATCGACATTGCATCATTCTGCCCAGGCAGCAGCTCGGGCTGAATTTGCCCATGGGCTTGCCTGGGCTCGTGGGACCCTGCTCTTGCCAGGGCTGGCCCTTGCGTGCTGGCGCTACTTCCTTCCCCCCTGGGCTGCCTTTTGCCGAGTTTTGAAGCAAGGGTGGACTTGCTCTGAAACTTCATGAGAACCACATAACATGAGTATATGGTCAAAGTCTTCCCCAATAATCAGAGATGGTAAAAAAATAAGTGAAATAATTAGCCAAGCAGTGTCGGTGGACAAAAATTCAAGCATTCACACACTGAAGAAAGAAAAGGGCACATGGGAGTGGCAGCATAGTGACCCCCCTCTTAAACGCTTTACGTACAAAGTTCTGTTGATTTTTGTTGAGTTCAATTCTAGTGGGAGTGAAAACACATTACACAATAGGCCCCCAAATTACACGTTTTATGAACAAACTTGTGCTTTCTATTTTCTTGTTCGGTCCATGTAGGAAGACCATGCATATGGCCCCAATTTACAAATTACAAGTTTCAACGGAAAGGGAATTTCCTTGGGGTGTCTCAGAATGTGAACAAGTACAACAACTGTGTTTGAATATTAATCAATAGTTTTGAGCACTTACTTGGTATCTTCTGCCAAGGTCTAAAAAATATGAAATAATTCACAATCATTCAATCCTGTGTTTTAAATCAAAAGTCCAACGATAAGTTCAATCCTTTTTTTAAAAAAATTACTTTGCTGTTATCATCTTTTATAATTTAAATCAAAATTAAAAAGTAACAAGTTTTATCATATGATAATTAAATGTGGGAGTCATTTTAATGATATCGATATATAATTCATTTCATCAAATTAATGCAGAAAATATTGCTTCCTCACTTGAATGGGTTGGAATGAAGTAGTTGACTGGGTTGGAAAAGCATTGTGGAAATGCCCAAAGACTTTATGGAAATTTCAGGCCAACTAAATGGTCCAAGTCTCTCATTGGTGCCGACAAACGTTTTGGACTATCACACGACCATTCAAATACAAAGGGGTAAAATATCTATTTGAGTTTACTTCACAATGTTATCACATGATTTGAATCATTCATTTTTCAGTTAATCATCGTTTATAAGAAGTATTGAGTTCATCTATTTATTTAGGTAACTTTTTGTAAGGATCATCTTTGAGTAATGACCTAAATCATGAATCTTTTGGTTAATAAGATGACACTGTGGACTGGGCATAGAGTAATGGCTAGTGGTGTAATAACTTAATAATAAGAGGTTAGAGCTTTTGGATAAATATTTAAAAATAATAATTAAGTAGAGGGGTTCACAGGAAATATTGACGTACCATCATCTAAATATTACACTTAAAAGTCTTCCTTTTGGAATTTTCATTAGTCTTCACCCGAAAGGAAATTCCCTTCGAGTTTAGCGGAGAGAATGATCTATTCGCTTGAAAACAATATGTAACCTAATTTATTGTCAAGTTGATGGGAGTGGACCAGAATCATTTATTTGGAGATATAAATTCAATGGCTCTATGCTTAACCCGGTTTGTAGGCTAATAAGAAAAATTTAACCAAATCAAAAATCTTTTCTTTATTTAAATTTTATTATCTTGAATTTTTTTATTGTTTATAGAAGTATTGGGTTCGTCTAATTTTTGCCACAAACCTTTTCTCTTCTAAAATACTTTTTATCAATACTTAGTACATACATACTATGACTATGACTTTCAATTAACATTTTGAGGATGCCCAACCACCATTGAAACCTCATGAGAACCACATGAGTATATGGTCAAAGTCTTCTCCAATAATCAGAGATGGAAAAAAGAGAGGTGAAATAATTAGCCAAGTAGTGTCGGTGGACAAAAATTCAAGCATTCACACACTAAAAAAAGAAAAGGGCAAATGGGAGTGTCAGGCTATCAGCACAATGGTCCCCCTTCTGTTGATTTTTGTTGAGTTCAATTCCAGTGGGAGTGACAAGACGTTACACAATAGGCCCCCTAATTTACATGGGAGGGCTGTAAGTTTGCTAAGGAGCGGGGTCACAACATGGTTTGCTTTGAGTCGGATTCTCTGGAGCTTATCAATTGTGTTCGTGGCTCTTTTGGTCAAGGGAGTTGGACTTTGTTCCCAATTCTTACACTTATACGCGATGAGCAACGGCGTTTTGAAGAGTGCAGGTGGAATTGGACCACCAGGAATTGTAACCAAGCGGCGGATCACCTTGCGTCGCTGGCACTATCGAGGAGGAGTACGGAAGTATGGGTCGATCGGCCCCCCACCTCTCTTGTGCACATCCTTTGCAAAGATGGACTCCCTTGTCCTCACCATGCTTAATTTGGCTATTGACTGGTCTTGAATTGTTTTTGACATCCTTTTGGTTGGATTGTCTTTTCTGGCGCTTTATTCTTGATCAGCTTAATTGTATTGTTTGTTTCTTTGGCTTTCCATGCATTGTCTGTTTCGTTGCATGGTCAGGCTTGTTTTCCCTTTGTTTGGGCGTGGGCCTCTTGTTTTAGGGGTTTCCTGTGCTTTTGAATACAAGATCTTCTCGACCAAAAAAAAAAACGTACAAATTTATGCTTTTCTATTTTCTTGTTGGATCCATGTAGGAGGACCATGCATATGGCCCCAATTTACAAATTACAAGTTTCACCGGAAATGAAATTTTCTTGGGGTGTCTCAGAATGTGGACAACGATAAATAGACAAGTACCTCTCATAACAACTGTGTTTGAATATTAGTCAATAGTTTTGAGCACATACTTGGTATCTTTTGCACCTTTGAGTTTAGCGGAGAGAATGGACTATTCCCTTGAAAACAATATATAGACTAATTTATTGTCATGTTGATGGGAGTGGACCAAGAGAATTTATTTGGAGAACTCAAGGGCTATATGCTTAACCCGGTTTGTGGGCTAATAAGAAAAAAATTAGTCAAATTGAAAATCGTTTATTCATTTAATTATTATCATGAATATATTTTTTTAAAATTTATAGGAAGTATTGTGTTCGTCTATTATTTTTTTATCGCACTTAGATGCCTGAATGTTTTCAAATTTGGTAACTTTTTGTAAGGGTGATCTTTAATTCATGACCTAAACAATGAACGATTCGGATCATTTTAATGATATTGTTAAGTTGACCCAAACGATTGGTTAACATTGTATTAACTGTTTTTTTTTTTTTAATATAAATATCTAGCAAATACATATTATGTGGTGTTTATATCGGAACGGTGGTGACACCCTAGTTAGGTAAAGATATTCGTGTGGCTATTCCGAAAGCGATATCTTGCAACTAAAGAATGAATTCTTATTAGAGATTTTCTATTTAAACCCCGCACTTCTCTTTGTTCACTCCAATACTTAAATCACTACGTTTTAAGTTTTATTATTGTGTAAAAAGACAAAAAAGGTCATCCAACTTAATAATTAATCATAGTACATCTATGCACACACCCCACACCCCACACCCCACACCCCACACATCTCACCACTCTTCATATTAAGTTTTAGAAAAATACAAGCTCCTCTACATCCTATTGTTAGATTACTCTTCTCTTTTAAAGACGTAGAAAATTGACGAGCCTACCTCTTCAAATATGCGTGGGAGTTTATGGAAAGGCTTGTTGATTATCAACTCAACAATACCCAAGTGTTGGAATTCCAGTTACAATTCCTGGAGAGAGGTAAAGCTGTTCTCTTTCTTTAGAAAGTATTAAATTTCGGATTTGGGGTTCTATTTGTTTGTGTTTTTTTTGCTGGGAACAAAGAAAATTGTGGGGTTTAAATAGAAAATCTCTTTTATTTATTTATTTATTTTTTTCAGTTTGTGGTGTATTTAAGGGTAGTTTGGGAAGATAGGGGGTTTTCTTAGAAATTGTGAAAATTTAAATTAAAAGATGGGGTGAACTTAGAACATGGGGTAAACTAAGAGAAGTGTGGGGTTTAAATAGAAAATCGCTTCTTATTATATGTCATCTTTTATAATTTAAATCAAAATTAGAAAGTAACAGGTTTTATCGTATGAGAATTAAATGTGGGACTCATATTTCTTCTTTGAAGTCGATATAATTCATAACAGTTGGAAAAACATTGTGGAGATTTCAGGCCAACTAAATGGTCCAAGTCTCTCGTTGTTTCAACAATAAGTAGACAAGTACCCTCTCATGCAGTATAACAGTTGTGTTAGAAGTTTCAAGCACAATACATGGACTCTTTGATCGGTGCATATTTACATATCATTTTGTACCATTTTAATTTATGATTTGGTTATGTTTTTGAGTTAAACTTGTGCTTTTAATAAGTTTTGTGTTTGTTTCAGTATAATAAGCTTAAGGACTCACTAATTGCATTTTGGAGACAAGTTAACTCAAAACGGTGTCTGCAGATCAGTCAACTTCACGGATTGGACTGTACTTGCTCAAGAAGAACCAGAAAATGAGCCATACATCATTGGAAATATACGGAAGTCTAGTTTCTGTAGAATTTTACGGTTCATGATTCCGAGTCTTCTAGAGAAAGTTATACATGTTTTGGCAACTTAAGGTCATATTCGGCAGCATCTGCGTTACTGGGCCAAAAATCACATTTGAAGGCCTTTCCGATTTTTCCTTGAGTTGGGCTGCATATGCTTGGAAAGATAAGACAAAGAGCTTCAAGATCCATATTTTTCCAGATTTTTCAGACTGGAGCCACAAGCCCAAAACGAGCCCACAAGCTGGCTGCAATGCATTGTCATGCATGACATATGCATGATGAAGTGTTGTTGATTGTGGGAAAGTTTGGTGAAGCATATTCAATACATATATTTGAGTGGAATTTTGCAGCAGCCAAATGAGCCAAAAGATGTTGAAGTGGATGATGCAACACTAAGCCTAAAGACAAGAGGAATTGTTTTCAAATGCAATTGTGTGTTAGGTTAAGTTGGTGAATTAAGTGTAGTGTGTTAGGTGAAGTTAGTGTGTTTACATAATTCAATTGTATAATTCAGATTTTCAACCTCCTTAGGCCTATAAATAGTGAGGTTTCCTAAGCTTGTAAACACACCCCAAGGGGGGGAGCTCTCAAGCACTCCTCTAGAGCTCCCTTCCCTTCTCTTCCTCAAATTCTCTTAGTTTCCCTTTGTAGTTCTCAATTGTTGTAACAAGATTCTAGTACTATAAATCTCAAGCATTTTTCCTTTCTCTTCTTCAATAAATTCTCCAAACACTTCTCTATTCTCTTTCAAAGTTCTCCATGCTCTAAAACATTTCCCAAACACAATTCCCATTCCCTTCTAAATTCTCAAAGTCCTCAAACACTCTCTTCCAAAATCCACAAAGTTCCCAAACACCACTTTCCTTACTCTTCCAAATTCTCCAAATCACTCAAACACTTTCTCCTCCCTTCTCCAAATTTCCCAAACACATTTCCCTTCTCTTCCAAACGTCTCCATGTCTCAAACACTTCACAAACACCTTTCTCTCATTTCCCTAAGTTCTCAAATTCTCCAAGTTCACAAAATCCTCAAGCTTCCCAAACACCTTCCTTTCCCTTCCAAAATCCTCAAGCTTCCCAAACACCTTCCTCCAAATTCTCAAGCTCTCAAACACTTTCCTTCCTTCCTCAAATTCTCTACTTAATGTTTTCTTAGTTGTAATTTATTTTTCTTGTAATGTACATTCTTTCTTCTTGTTTTGTTTCTTTTGTTTTCATTATTGTTTTGTGTAGGAAAATTGAATTGGATCATTCAATCACCAATCCCTGTGGAATCGACCTCGCACTTACATACGCTAAACTACCAACGGTTCGTGCACTTGCGAGTATCACAAGTTGAGGATGCAACTGAATCCATTTTGGTGCAGCTGTATCTACGCAACAAGTTTTTGGCGCCGTTGCCGGGATCGGTAACATTGTTTGATTCTATTTGGTTTTCCTACTTTTTATTTATTTTTATCTTTTTCATAATTGCACAGTTTCATGTTTTAAAGTTAATGAGGTTAATTGATAAGTTGTGTTTGTAGTCCAACGGACAAGGACAATTGCCTGACAAGCAAGAGAACTGGGTTTGAGTCCCAGCTTACACAACACCCAAAAACAAAAAGGTTCAAGTAGCATGTTGATTATTTCCAGTTTATGGTTTCATTCACTTGCTCTTAATTAAATATCTTGTTCAAGTTTACATAAACACCATATGACTCTTGGACTGATTAGTGAATGAATGGGTAGATATTGAAGACAAACACCATGTTTAAATTCTACTTGGTTCTTTATTGTTCTTCTTGTTCTTAATGGGTTCGGAATTTGTGTTTAGACTAAACACCATAGCTAAATGCTTTTTCTGAATACTTGATTAAAACCACACACCATATGGATAATCATATTTGAGAAAGAACGAACTTCATAAGCTAGTTTAATTTACTTTGCTGCTTATTACTTTGAAGCATGAAATTGGACGTGAGTTGATTTTCCTTTTCATTTTAGTTTTCATTTCCTAATCCTTTAATTCTGTTTCAAGTTTTCTGTGTTTGTTTTAGCAAGTAATGTCAGCTTAATAAAAATGGAGAGAGATGGTAACCTCAATCATAAGAATGGGGAGTGTGGAGTAGTGGGAGAAGTCGCGACCTCCAAATGCATCATGCTCGACCTAATCGCTTCAAGGGGGAGTATTCCAATCCTTTCTCTTTAGTTGTTTTGTTATTATTTCAGTAATTTCAATTTTCTATTTCTTTTATTAAAAAAAAAATTAAAAAGATTTTTTATATTAGCCGACTCGTGGTAACTCCAGTGAGCGTCTCCGTCAATACAGTGTCTAGGAGTTCTTTAGGCGACACCTTCGGTGTCTAAGAAGTTTGGGTTTTAAGTGCGACCTTTGTGACCCCTCCAACCTTCCCGGATCCCCTGGCTGTGTTTTCTGAGGCCCTTAACTGGTCATCCATGAGTTGCTTGTATAGTTGTGTGTTTTTAAAAAAACAAAACTAAACTAAACTTAAAAAAATTTAAAAAAAAACTTTAAAAAAAAAAACTTTAAAAAAAAAATTGAAATTTGAGTTTTTATTTATTTTTCCTTGTAAATTGCAATTTGGAACTTCTTTGTTTTTTCTTTCTTTGTGTGGTCAGTTAGTTGTAAATAATAATAAATTAAAAATAAAAAAAAAATCAATTTGGAACTTTTTTGTTTTCTTTTGTTTTGATTTAGTTTATGTATTTATTTACGTGGTGTGATTAGTTAGTTTATTTCTAAGTGTTAAAAACGTAATTTTTATTTCACTCAAACAGTGCATTACAAACAAAGTTAAAAAAAAAAGTTAAAAAAACAAAAAAAACAAAAACAACAAAACATTCAAGTAAATTAAAAATAAAAACAACATCTTCATCATCTTCATCTTCATCTTCATGGCATGCCTCTATTCTCTCTTACTTGCAGAATCTCCAGCAGCTCCACATGGTCCTCATTCTTTCTCCAGTGCTTCCACGTGCTGATTGGCAAGGAGAGCCGCTTCTGGAGTCCGCCACCATAGCTTTCAAGGAAGCTACTTCATCACTCAGCGCGGCACACTCCCGTGTTCTTGCCAGGAATCGCATGCCCAAATTGGTAGCAGAGACTGCGTGGAGCACAGTTAAATTGTGGGACTCCTCCACTGCTGCCTTGTCAGACCTCTTTGCCACATGGAGATGATCTGTCGATGTGAGCTTGCTGCCAATCATGCCTTCCAGGCAGCGCTGCTCTGTTCGGCACCGCCTCAGAAAAGTTCGGTATTACCTCAGCAAAGTTTGAGGCCGTACCGTGATGATATGTGGAGTTTGGGAAGACATGGTTTGGACGAGCCCTTATCTGCGCATTCGGTGGCGCAAGGGATAATTCAAGGTTGAGATCATCAAGGTGAGTGCATGAGGATGCCATTGTTTTTTTGATGTTTTTCTTCTGAATTTGCAGGAAGAAATGCGGGTGCTCTTCTACTTCACCGAGATGAGTTTAAATAGACTTATGCAGACGAGGGAGCCGAAAGCACTTCGAATCTCGAGGGTGCTATCCTGTGCTCTTTCTCTCGGATCCCTTCATTTCTGCCGCAAATTGCGAGCACGTTTTTTAAAAAAGGGAGCATGTCTACACTTTCACTTACTTTTGCCTCCCTGTTTTCTGATGTTTGTGTCTTTTCTTTTTTTCAGTTTTTATTTTATGTTATTATTATTATTTTCAATTGTTTTCTTCTTGTTTGTCAGGTTTCTCAAGAATGTAATTGGAAGAAGAGACAAAATTAAAGATGCGTCTTGGACACCTGGTGCAAGAATCCCATCTCTTCTTTTAAATTCTTGTTTGAATTGTGTGTTTATTTCAGTTTTTATTTTTATTTTATTTTTTTTAATTAGGTAGTATAATTTAAAACTCATAGGATATTCTTTGAAGGAGCTAAACTTTTGGTAACTCCAGTGAGCAACCGCAGTCTATACAGTGTCTAGGAGTTCTTTAGGCGGCACCTTCGGTGTCTAAGAAGTTTGGGTTTTAAGAGGGACCATTGTGACCCCTCCAACCTTCCCGGATCCCCTGGCTGTGTTTTTCTGAGGCCCTTAACTGGTCATCCTTAAGTTTTTCTCTTAAAATAAGCAGTTACTTGTGTGTTTACTTAACCAAAAATAAAATGCATGTTTGGGTTTTCATGTTTTTGTTTGATCGTCGTTCTTTAAATTTAGGGTCAATTGTCTCTTTGAAATAACATAACGTTTTTTATTTCCCAAATTAAAAAAAAAAAACATACATTTTAAAATTAAAAAAATAAATAAAAACTGAAATCATTTCTTCTGGGCGCTCGGTGTCTCGACCATAGGAGCTTTTAGTTTGGCCCTCTGGCTATCCTCTTCCGGGGCTTCACGCACAGCCTCTTGGGGCTCATTACTTGAGCTCCCAAAGATCGCAATCTTAGCTTCAGTATAACTTTTCTCGCGATCTGGTTTCTTGCGTTTACCCGGTCGGTCTAGGTCTTCCAGCTGTTGTCGCATGTCGCGAGAGTACAACTCTACCATCTTTGATAGGCTTTTATTCTCGTCCCGCAACACTTCTAGCTGGTGTCGATTCACCTCCACTATCCTGGCCCTCTCCCTTTTCAAGCTTTTTATAGCACTCTGACACTCTTCAACCATAATTCGCTCCGCCGCTAACTGACCTTTCAGAATCTCTACCTCATGGGACTTCGCAAGTAGGCGATGAACCAAACTTGCGACACATGCTGTACTCTGCATGCTCAGTGCCAGGGCATCACTCATGACCCGGTTGTCATCCCTTGTCCCGAACACACGTATATCTTTAGGAGTCACCAAATTTCTGCCAACTCCAATGGCAACATCGTTGTCCAGGAGTATTGAGTCATTGACAGTCACAGGCCCCGTGCGGAGGCAAAGTATGGCATCCATACTGGTGCTCCTGCTTGGCCTCGTGTTTGAGTCGGTGGAGCTAGGTTGAGATCCAAGGAAAAGGGGTAGGAAGAAGCCATTTGATTTCTCACTTTTCTTTTTCTTTTTCTTGCTTCTTTTCTCTTTTGTGTTTCTGAGTTTGTGTTTTTTGTTTTTTCCCCCTTCTTTTTCCTTCTTATAGACATAGTCTTTCACAAACCCTAGGCTGCGCGTGAGCATTTTCTGAGCCCGTAATTTCAGCTTGTCCCACAACATTTTCTGAGCCCGTAATTTCAGCGTCTGAGCATTTTCCCAGCATTCCTCGAGTCCCACAACCTTCTCACTTTCCAACCACACCCAACTCATTTATCTCGACATGTCTTTTCTGAACGGACGCGTTAGGAAAAGCCTCCGCCCCTTCCATGAGCCCGTAATTTCAGCTTGTGAAATCTGCGGTGCTTCAATCCGTCGACACGCGGCTTCCTCCTTCTGCCCGTGACTAACCATGAGACGACATCAGGGACCACATTCCCTCTTTTCAGAAATCCCGCTTTGCGCTCATAATTCACGTTTTATCTTTTTAATAAAAAATTAAATTTAAATGTGTGGGCTTCGGATTTCATTTTGGGTCGGTTTTTCATCTTGTTTGGGTTTCAAGGTGGGATAATTTCATTGTAGGCTTTGGGCTTTCAATTGTTTGGGTTTCAGTTTGTGTAAGACTATCTGCTGTTAGGGCTTACTGTTTTGAGTGTTTTACTGTTTCATTTTTTATTTATTTTATATTTTATATTTTATATTTGTTTGATTGTTTTGTAATTTTTATTTTTGTAATTATTTTATTTTATTTTATTTTTGTATGTTTTGTGATTTTTATTTGCTTTAATACCCTTCATTTGTTGTTATGACATTGTTCGTGGCTAATTTTTAAACATTGAGGACAATGTTAATTTCTAGGTTTGGGGGTATTGGAGTTTAGCAAGTAAATTTGGTTTTTCTTAAAAAAAAAAAAATTAAAATTAAATTTTTTTTTTAATAAAATAATTGAAAAAAAAAATTATTATTTTTTGCTTGTTTTTATTTTTTTATTTTATTTTAAGTATTGTTTTGTTTTGTTTTTGTTTTGAGTCACTTTCCGAACAGTTATGATGAGATAGTGATAAATGTTTGCATGACTTAAATAAAAATTGGATTTCATTTTATTTTAGTGTTTCTTTTTTTTCTTTATTAAAAAATAAAAAATAAATAAAATTTGGCATTGTTCTATCATAATATGTTTGAAACATTCTTTACACTTGCCATTTGTTTCATAATTTTCCAATTAAAGGATTTTCATGATCTAAAGAATGGTATGAAGCATAAATTAGACTTATATAACCAACCATATAAAGTTAGCTTTTGAGCCTTGTACTTCAATTCATGAGTGTTATACATACTCTTATTTTCTTGTCATCTAAGTTGTTGTTTGATCTCATTATTCATTGATTTGGTTGAACACTTAAAAGTCATTCATTCTTATGCAATTTGACTTCATGACATTTAAAGAAATGATATTAAGGCCTTCTTTGGATCGTTTGTGCCTTTCAAGCTAACCTTATGCATGCTTAAGCATGATTTTCCATTGTTAACCATTTTGAGCCTACATGTAAACCTTTTCTTTCATTTACCAATTTTATTTCCTCGCCTTAGCCCGAAAAACAAATATTTACCTTTCTGAGGAACTCATGAGCTTTAATTGGGATGTGTTTTTCATACTAAGTTTGGGAATGGGTGTTACATTTCGAAAAAAAAAAAATTTCACACAATTGGTGAAAGAAAAGAGAAAAGTGGTGGTTGAATGAAATTTCATTTTTGGGCCTTCAAAATAAGTTGGTGTTTGTTCAATTAAAGGAAAAGAGTATGAATCATTGTAAATGAAGGTATAAGGAGTTTTGATCATGTAAAAAATAAATCTAATCGTGATGATTCGAAGTCTTGTAAACAATTATTTTATGCTCTTACATTGCGAGTTCCTTGGACTTTGTATTATCCACACCTTTCATTTCTTACTCACCTTACACCCTTGGCCCCATTACAACCTATACTAAAGACCTAAATTGATCTTAAATGTCATGTGGTTGAATTGCATTCATTTTTCTACTTTTAAGTGTTTGGCATCCTTCTTGAGATCATTTTAATGCAAGTTCTTCATCTTTTTATTTTCGAGTTAAGTCCTTATGGTTTAACTCTATTCTCATGTTTATAACTGAGTGTTGCATTATAGCCCTCTTCTGAGTGATTCATTTGTGAGAGGACAACTTTGGTGAGATTTGAAGTTGAACTTGTGCTTTGTATGATTTTTGAAATTGTGTGAAAACTAAGATTGGAGAATTTGTTGCATTTGGCTATCACACTACTACACTTTGAGCATATTGTGTTTAGAACTTTACCGCTTTGTAAATAATGTCTAAAAATTGAGCTTTTATTAATAAAACGTTTAAGTCATGTGCATGAGTCATTTCTCTTCAGAAAATGTTCGGAAAGATTGTTTTGAGTTCTTTTTATTTTTGTAATCGTTTTTGTTTTTTGTTTTTGTTTTTGTTAAGTAATGTATTTATGTTTGTTTTTGTTTTTGGTTTTGTTTAAGAACTAACAATTTTTTAAGTTTTCTAATTACTTTGTTTTACAGAGTCAGGTAAAACGTTTGTGGGTATTGAAATTTGTTAAACCCTCAGGAGACACAACTCCTCCTACTAGGGATGCCTAGAGGTTTAAAGGCTTGTTGCATATGCTAAATGCAATCGAGTTACCTACGAAAGTGGTTTAGTTAACTTCTAGTTTTGTTTTTAACTTTGTTTTGTGTTGTTTTGCTCGAAGACTAGCAAAATCTAGGTTTGGGGGTATTTGATCGGTGCATATTTACATATCATTTTGTACCATTTTAATTTATGATTTGGTTATGTTTTTGAGTTAAACTTGTGCTTTTAATAAGTTTTGTGTTTGTTTCAGTATAATAAGCTTAAGGACTCACTAATTGCATTTTGGAGACAAGTTAACTCAAAACGGTGTCTGCAGATCAGTCAACTTCACGGATTGGACTGTACTTGCTCAAGAAGAACCAGAAAATGAGCCATACATCATTGGAAATATACGGAAGTCTAGTTTCTGTAGAATTTTACGGTTCATGATTCCGAGTCTTCTAGAGAAAGTTATACATGTTTTGGCAACTTAAGGTCATATTCGGCAGCATCTGCGTTACTGGGCCAAAAATCACATTTGAAGGCCTTTCCGATTTTTCCTTGAGTTGGGCTGCATATGCTTGGAAAGATAAGACAAAGAGCTTCAAGATCCATATTTTTCCAGATTTTTCAGACTGGAGCCACAAGCCCAAAACGAGCCCACAAGCTGGCTGCAATGCATTGTCATGCATGACATATGCATGATGAAGTGTTGTTGATTGTGGGAAAGTTTGGTGAAGCATATTCAATACATATATTTGAGTGGAATTTTGCAGCAGCCAAATGAGCCAAAAGATGTTGAAGTGGATGATGCAACACTAAGCCTAAAGACAAGAGGAATTGTTTTCAAATGCAATTGTGTGTTAGGTTAAGTTGGTGAATTAAGTGTAGTGTGTTAGGTGAAGTTAGTGTGTTTACATAATTCAATTGTATAATTCAGATTTTCAACCTCCTTAGGCCTATAAATAGTGAGGTTTCCTAAGCTTGTAAACACACCCCAAGGGGGGAGCTCTCAAGCACTCCTCTAGAGCTCCCTTCCCTTCTCTCCCTCAAATTCTCTTAGTTTCCCTTTGTAGTTCTCAATTGTTGTAACAAGATTCTAGTACTATAAATCTCAAGCATTTTTCCTTTCTCTTCTTCAATAAATTCTCCAAACACTTCTCTATTCTCTTTCAAAGTTCTCCATGCTCTAAAACATTTCCCAAACACAATTCCCATTCCCTTCTAAATTCTCAAAGTCCTCAAACACTCTCTTCCAAAATCCACAAAGTTCCCAAACACCACTTTCCTTACTCTTCCAAATTCTCCAAATCACTCAAACACTTTCTCCTCCCTTCTCCAAATTTCCCAAACACATTTCCCTTCTCTTCCAAACGTCTCCATGTCTCAAACACTTCACAAACACCTTTCTCTCATTTCCCTAAGTTCTCAAATTCTCCAAGTTCACAAAATCCTCAAGCTTCCCAAACACCTTCCTTTCCCTTCCAAAATCCTCAAGCTTCCCAAACACCTTCCTCCAAATTCTCAAGCTCTCAAACACTTTCCTTCCTTCCTCAAATTCTCTACTTAATGTTTTCTTAGTTGTAATTTATTTTTCTTGTAATGTACATTCTTTCTTCTTGTTTTGTTTCTTTTGTTTTCATTATTGTTTTGTGTAGGAAAATTGAATTGGATCATTCAATCACCAATCCCTGTGGAATCGACCTCGCACTTACATACGCTAAACTACCAACGGTTCGTGCACTTGCGAGTATCACAAGTTGAGGATGCAACTGAATCCATTTTGGTGCAGCTGTATCTACGCAACACTCTTCTGCACCTTTTGGACTAATTTATTGGCATATTGATGGTAGTGAACCAAG